>JANAVB010002858.1:0-40183 GCA_029216955.1 Iris pallida
CGGCCAGTCCCTCTTCGTGAACCCGACGGCATAGAGCCCCGACTTCCCTTTCCATGAGTCGGGGAACTGCGCCTTCGGAACCCCGTCTTTCGAGAAGAAATCAGTTCCCTGAGGGAGATTGAACCAAAGATTATTAGATACAAGTTCGCAAATGTGTAATTAGGATCTGCTTGGCAATTGTAGGGTAACGGTTATGAAATATTTTTAGAGTACCGCTTATAACCGGTTATGAGCGATCCGATTTTGGACGGTTTTTAAACCAGTCTAATCCATGAATGGTAATTCACTAACGAGCAGTTCTGAAAGGTTTTTTTTTTACACGAATAAAATTAAATAGAGAAGGGTATCAATAGTTATAATTATATTTTCTTTTGAGAAAAATGAAATAAAATAATAAAATATCTCAAAATCTATCGATTTGGGGTTTATAAAGCCACCCAAAATTTATTACCCGATTTTGAGAGAGTTTTGAGCCGATCAAAATTGGTGCCTCAAAAAAACTAACAAGCAAAAGTTTTCATAAACGGTCGGTTTAAAATATCCCAAACCGATGAAAATACCATTATCAAGCAGACCCTTAAATTCAATTTCTTGAATATTTTCAACTTAATATTCTAAACTTTGATATATTAACTTGATACCTTCAAAAAAAATAAAAAAATAAAAAAACTCTTGTACATCCAAACCAACACACACACACTTCTCTCTCTCTCTCTCAATGCAGCATGTCACTGCCATCGCTGTTAATAGGAGGGTTAGGGGCAGCCGAAGGGTAGCTGGGGTCGTTTATTTTTATTTTTTTTGTATCAAGCTAAAAATATTTAATAGTTAATGTTAAAAAAAGTTGAGAGTTTGAAGTTGAAAAACTGAAATAATTGAGGGTATCATATTGAAATTAAGCCTAACTTAGAAAGAAGGAATTTACCTGTAGCCAGAACGGAACATTGCTGCGGTAGCCGGTGGCCAAGACGACCGAGTCGAATTCTTGAACCTGGCCATCGACAAACTCGACTCTTCCGGCGGGCAAGAACCTCTCGACTCCGGGGACGACTCGGATATCGCCGGACTTGATCTTGTCGAGAGCTCCGACGTCGAGAACTGGGGTCTTCCCCTTCGTGTTGAGCTCCAAGGGACCAACCGAGGGTCTCTTCAGCCCATACTTCTCAATGTTCCCCAGCATCAACCAAGCTAGAACCAGCATTATCATGTCGGCCAGCCGCAACGGCAGCCACCGCATCAGGAAGACGGCCACTTCGAATGTCGATTTCCCGCAGACCTCTCTGGCAATACATGGATCTGTTCAGAAAATTACAGAGCGATCAAGAAACCGATCGATCGAACAAGGGAGACAAATTAAAAATGAGGCTAGCTAGTGTTGGGCGCAAGGAAGCGTTTGCCAACCCACCTGATCAAACCAATTCTCGTCTAACGGATACCAAGCATAGATAAATACAAATAATAACGGTGACTACGTCACCTGGACAAAGTCCAACATTTATAACTCAGATGAAACTACAAGAATTGGATTCAAAGGTGGGTTTGACGAGTCCAAGGTGGAACAAGACTTTGTAGTTGGCAAACTATTGTGGTGTGCTTGGTTCTGTGGTCGAACGGAACTATTAGAGCTATTAATTTGATCACTCACCGAGTCGCGAACCACCATAGACGGGGACGCGTCGTGGTGGCAGAGGTCGAGGCAGACCTCCATGCCGGAGTTGCCGCAGCCGACGACGAGGACCTTCTTCCCGCGGTAGGCCTCGCCGGACTTGTAGTCGCAGACGTGGGCCACGTCCCCGCGGAAGGAGCGCAGGCCCTCGATGTCGGGCACCACCCTCTCGGCGTTCTCCCCCGTGGCCACCACCAGCCACCTGCCGACGTACTCCGCCCCCTCGTCGTTCCCCACCCGCCAGAGGCCCGTGGCCTCCTCGCACGCGGACCGCACCGTCTGGTTGAACCTCGGGCGGATATCGAAGTGGTCGGCGTAGGACTCCAGGTAGTCCACGAACTGCTTCCTGCAGGGGTACTCCGGGTAGGTGTCCGGGAAGGGGAGGCCCGGCAGCTGGCAGAACTTCTTGGGGAGGTGGAGCTTCAGGCGGTCGTAGGCGCGCCTCTGCCACAGGGAGGCGATGCAGTCGGCGCGCTCGAGGATCACGTAGGGGACGCCTCGCTCCTTGAGCGAGGCGGCCAGCGCGAGGCCCGACGGCCCCGCGCCGACGATGGGGCCGTTCACCCACATACACCTCCTGGAGAGGAAGTCGTAGTTGTCTGTCGATCGAGGACCACCCATGGATATCGATCAGGAGCTGGCTAGCTAGTGTGTTGTTGTTTGCTTTGGTTTTGTTTGTGTTGGTGAGGAATGGTGAGGAAGAATGGGAGGGGGGGAGTTTAAATAGGGGGGAGGCCATGTGATCGGGAGTGGGAAGTTGGTGCCTTTCAAAATGATCGGCATGCCGCCTCCTCCCATTAGTTGTTTAAGCTTTCATGGTGTGAAGCTCTTCAAGTACATTTTTTTTTATAGAACAACTTTTTAAATCATTAGAGGAATCGCTAGCTTGTATAATCATTAAGGTCTTAGTTAGTCAAGGGCATGTGATGCTATATGTATCTCTAAAATTTTCATCCCTCCATGTTTCTTCGCCGCCTGACACTTCTTTATTGACGGAAGCAAGTAGGGAAGAAGGTTGAAAAAAGACATAAGCGAATAGGAGAGGACCACGTGACGGAGGGACATGGAGGAATGAGAAGTTGGAAGTATATATAGTATTTTCCTTAATCAATTTTTAGAATATATTTCCACCGCTTCCATCTTATAAGTTGGTTGAAGTAACTTGGCATGCATATATGTGAAGTTGTAGAAAAGAAAAAGAAGATGTAAACCCCCTGAATTTTTGGGATTTATTTTTTATTTTCTAAATGAATTGTTATCGATAATCTATTTTGAATTAAATTAATTTTGATCATTAAATGCTCTTTACCGTGACTTGGATTTCTAGAGCATCAGGGATGCCAGTCTCAGGAAACTTTCTTCTTGAAGTTTGTAGTAGACGAGATTATCTTCATGTTGATATATCGTGTCCCACTCGAACTTGTTCCCTTGTACTCTTTTTGCTTCGCGCAAGTTCGGGTCAATTTAGACCATTTAATTATTAATTGATTTCCCACTCTTTTCCTTTATCCTCATAAGCACGTTACCATGACTTTTAATCTAAGAGCACCAGACTAGTCTTTTTCTTGAAGCCAACTTGTCATGCCTGATCTACTCGGGACGTCCTACACTCATGACCTTCGTGTCCCACTCAGACACACCATCTTGTGCTTCATTTGCTTCGCACAACTTTTGGGTCAATTTAGGCCAATTAATTATCCGTCGTAATTTGTGACCTGACTTCCAATTTAATTTCGGGACCCGACATCGATCCAACATACTCAACCCAAAATATGGACATGGCCCACATGAAGCCTACTACCCGCATGATACTTGTGTCCCGTTTATTTGAGCTCCCACATGCTACTTATTTATCCATGATCATAAATACCTATTTTATTCAAATATTGTACCATGTACGATTTTGACCCGATCCGGCTCGGACCGAACCCGAACCCAAGCTCCATGTTGTCCTCTATGACTACCCAAACACCCCACATAAATTTTTACTTTTTCCTATTTCTAAATATCTCTCTCTCTCTCTTTTTCTAGTATTATATATATATGTACATACATATAATAAATATTCTCTCCTTAAATCACTCCACACCTACACACACAAACACCTTACCCCCTTATACCCGAGAAGCACACCCCTGTCTCTATCTCTCTCTCTCTAAATATCTCTATTCTCACTCTCTCATTTATTTACTCACACACACTCACACACAAAACTCATTCTCTCTCTCTTTTTTTTTCCTCACAACTCACACATACACCCTCACCCACGGCAGCAGCTCCCCAGCCCCTTGGCCGAGCTCCTCCCCGACTTCCCTCTTCTCTCCTCCTTCTCCATCCACATCATTCATCATCATCATTCATCACCTTCACCATCAACACATCAACACACCACCACTCAACCACCTCCACCATAGCCTACACCACCGCCTTCTCACCGCGCCTGGCCGCCGCCGCCGTGCCAGGCCGTGCCGCTCCCCGCAGCAGCAGCCGGCAAGGGCAGCAACTGCAGCAGCCTGTGCACAGCCGGCCGGAACTGGCCGCTCGCCGTGCGTACAGGCGCTGCCGCCGCCGCCGCCGCCGTGGCCGGCCTCCTACCTGCTGGGCGAGCTCCGGCGACCCCCTGGGTGCGCCACCTTCCTCCCCGGCGCGACGTATTGTCACGCCCCGCTCCCGTAGGAGCGATCGTCCTCGCTAAGGCGTGATGCCGCACGAGCCTACACTACAAGAAATATTAGTTTTTACGGCGTGCAAAGTATGTCGTAAAAAGTTTTTACGGCGTTCAATGTATGCCGCAGTGAAAGCCGTATTTGCCCGCGTCGTAAAAAATCACTAGTTTTTACGGTACAATGTATGCCGTATTAGACCATTCACGACATTCATTGCTTGCCGTTAAAAGGCAATTATGGCGTGTATTTTCATGTCGTTAATACACAAAAACGACATTCAATGACACGCCATCAATACATATTCATGACATTCTTTGGCACGTCGTTAATGTAAATCACGACATTTATTGTATGTTGTGAAAAATATCATATACGCATTAATTAAGACATATTCTGCATGCCTTAAATTCTCTTCATTTTTTTTTAAATCTGCTTTTTGATTAATCAATTTTCCCTTTACATTCAATTACAAAACGTATAATGTACACAACAATTATGTAAAGTAATCTTTTATTGAAACAATATGTTAAATCGTTCAATTCCAAAATCAGAAGCTAATGTACACAACACTTGTGATAAACTAACTTTTATTGAAACCATAATATTGTCAAAAATCATCTGAATTCCAAATCATCAACTAAAATGTCACAAAAATGAAATTGTATACTTAACCTAGGCCTATACAAAATATATTGATTCTTTAATTACATTCACAACCAGAACCAGCATAATTAGAGTCATCTTCAATGCCGTTGCATCATAAGGCTCGGTCCAGACCTCCAGACAAATAGCTAAATGAGCAGCAAAAGAGAGCATCTCCTATAAAACCTATAATAAACAATAACAAATCACGTCAATATAAAGTAGAATGGAATAACAAATTGTTTGCCCAAGAGTTTTTATTTCTTTGAATAAATCCAATGCGAATATTCAATCCCAATCGGAACATAATCTCTTTCTACTCCTACAAGTTAATATCACTCCAACAATGATGTCAAATGATAATACTGAGTAAAGTATACTTGTAGAAAGGAAAATTCTTGAAGCTAGCTAGTCACCAAACATATAACTTTTGCCCTATTTATCACAGATTCCCCATTGTTTCTATATTACGATCAGAGGTCATGGGATTTTGCTCAACTAATAAGGAATTTGTTTATGTAATTTTCCCATCTTATTTCTGCCATACTTGTAAAATAAATGAACAGGTCTGCATTAATTTGCCAGTAAAATAAATCATAAAAATTAAGGTTACACAGAAAGCATCACTAACATTTTATTTTAATATACATTTCGATTTTGTCCAAAACCAACCAACAAAATAGGCTTGTCATAATACTTTGTCGACCATGGTATTTGGAAAAGCTCTTATCTCACATTGTAAGGGGGGGGGGGGAGGAGGGAAGGTCTTGAAAGCAGATGTTATAAATGATTGTGTTGTGACAGTGAGGCCCCAATGTTATATATTTTTTGCAAATATTTTGTGACACTGAGACCCCAAACATGAGTAGAAAGCATCTAAATTTTTTCTAATATTTCATGACAGTGAAGCAGTAGTATAACCTCCAACTTTTACAATAACCACTACATTCATTAGTTAATTGTATGTTACTTCATGAAGTTGTTTAAGGTTGCATTAATTGATAGTTACTGGTAGTATTGTCTTCAATAATCCTCAAAAGCTCTTGGTTGGGATTATGAGAATACGAACCTTGTTTTGTCAATTCACTTTCCTTCTCGAGACCAAAAAGTGAATATCCTGCCATTGTGAGGTGAATTCAACCAAAGAGTATGCTCTAGATTAACATCCCAATTCCTGGAGAACATCAAGTAGAAAGGAACATATAGTAGAAAATACTAAAAGAGAACTGATGATGAGAAAATATATATATGACTTAAATAAATTTGACATTACATACTAGAAAATTAGTGCTATATTGAGTACCCTATGGGCTTAACGCATTCCTCTCTGTGAAAGGCACCTTGAATGACGCTAAAGATATCGGATATAATATATACACACCATAGTTTATCAGGTGTAAATAGTAGGCCTCATAAATGATCCTAGTTAACATGGTGCATCAGGAAACCTTACCTTCAGAACATACACAAGGTCTTTAATGTTCTTTCTTACTACCTGCTAATGCAAGTACCCTGTGTTAGAGAAAAACTGACGTTAAATTAAGATCAACAAGTGGAGATTGTTGAAGTGTTGCAAAGTTCTTATCCAATAGAGTTAGTGGAACACTGACCATAAGTCCTCAACTCACACCAGGAACAGAAAGACAACCCATACTGAGGGATCTGGGTACGATCTGGAAATCCCAAAGAAGCTTAATATTATTATATCAAACAATTTTCTCAAAAAAAATTATATTATATCATTAGCTTGTTACTCCTATGTTAATAATTACAATGGTAGCATAGCTTTTGATGCGACCATGTCAGATTTCAGTTCAAATGATTTGTTAAGCTTCAAGTATATAAGAATACTACATGGAGCATGGGGGGAGGGGGAAGGTGTACTCACAAATTAGATGAAGGGGGAAGTTGTACTCGCAAATTAGAGGAATTTCCCCTCTTGCGGTCTTTTCTCCCCCTTTCTTGCCTTGATATGAACATAAATTGCAAAATTAAAACCAAAGTAGAAGAAGATTAAGAAACAAGAATAGGTAGAACCTGTAACAGAAGAAGACGTACGAGGAGACATGTAAGATAGAAGAATAATAAGAAAAGAAGAAGAAAAATATGCAAGGAAGAGGTTTGAGAGAGTATGAGAGAGAGAGAGAGAGAGTAAACGAGCGCTGGGAGAGGGGAATGGGAAAAATTTAGAATGAAATAAACAGGCGCGGGTTAGTAAAAATTCTGGCGCTATTTTTTGGAGTTTTTAAGACGTGTATTCACTGTATTGTGTGCCATTTTTGGATATAATCAAATATGGCGTTGAATACACGCCATAAATAGGCGTAACAGGTTACTTTCGAAAAATTTTACGGCAATCAGCAAGATGTATGTCGTGAATTACTTATTTACGGCACATTATATGAGCAGGCCTTAATTTTCAAGTCGTAAAAAGTCACTTTTGGTGTAGTGCATTTTGTATGTTGTGAACAATTTCTTCTTTGTTTCTACTGAAGAATTTGATGCATGCTGCCTAATTAAAGATAACCTGCATAACATGTTTTCGAGAGTTCTGTTTGGCACGACATTAAGGCTTATATATGTTTGCATTTTGGAGGATCGATGGAGGTTCTAGTCTCACATCTTCTGAGGATATCTCGAAAAACAATCTCATCGTCTTGATCCTCCCTAAAACGTGCATTAGCAATGCCTTTTATTTGACTTTGCCTCTTTGCGAAATCAAGCTTGATCATTAAATTTAGGTATATGTATCTGAACTATTGGAGATTAGCATAGTATCTACTTCAAATACAAGCTTTATGCTTATGTGATTTGTGGTGGGGATAGGAAGCAACTACAAGCTTGCAGGAATGAGGTTTAGGAACTCTAGACATGGGTATTGTGGCTTATTGCTGCAGTAGCAGAGAAGGGATAAGCAGCTGGTAAATTAACTAGTGGTATCTAGTTTATATCAGCTCACTGCATATATATCAGCTCACTGCAGGTAACTACAAGTCGAATCTAATTTATATACATCTACTAAATTCTCCGTATTTATATCAGTTCACTACAAGTCGAATCTAATTTCTTGTTTCCCTTATCTGACCTGGGCAAACATTAACAATTTCCCAGGTGGTAGAGAACAGTCCATTACCTGAACGAAAGTTTTTTCACCCTCTTTTCTAGTTAATAAGACAAGGTAATCGATCAAACATCCGAAGGTGTGGAAGACAAATCATATATATACTTGCACGAATTGTTTTGAGGCTCAATACCAAGTAGAAAAGAAACCTGATATAGAAAAAGAAGTAATCCACGAGGAAGCTCTGCCACTGCAGGACTTTCAGACATATGGTCAAGAGAACTGCAGCTGATTCTACGTGAAAGCTTTCCATACTCTGACGTCCCAGACTTCTGGCGCCTCAGCAACCCATTCTGGCATAGGAAGAATGATTAATCCTAAAAAAAGGTAAGAACTTTAGCCAGCAAAGAAAAGGTAGGGACAATAGACAATTCATAAAATAAAATATTCTTAAGAGTGCCGAAAGTTTTACGACACTAAGACTAAGACTTCATATTAAATTTATGACACCAAATACCAATACAGACTTGACAAATCCAAACCAAATAAAGCACTTTTAGTTTTAATTTTTAACTACCGTGTAGAAATTTCAGAGACAAACAGAGCTCAAAATATCTGCAAATTATGTATTATTTTTTACCATCTTTGGATAGAGAAATGCATTAGTTCTCTTTCCCCTCACATTGGGGCCAGAAAGTTTAGTAAACTTTTGTAAGACCACATAGTCAAAGCAATATAAAATGGCTCCACGTGCAATTAAAACCAAACAATCAAATGCTAAGCATACACAAATAAACTACATGTAATTCCTAGTATGTTGTATCCATGGACATTTTCTGACTATTACATATATACACAAGTTTTTCTCAATGTGTTGTATCATAGACATTTTCTGACGTAGACGACCTCCCTATAGCATACACAAATAAAGAATATGCTATATTTTAAATAAAAAGTGAAACCCAGCATTTTAATTCTCAGCTTCCCATATAAGTCCTAGTATTTGCTGACAAGTGCCTTTCATTTTGTTCACCAATGAACTTCAACTTTATAAAGATTTAAGCCACACTTCAGATAATGCAACATATATATACAAGTAGTACCATTTCTGCATTCAGGACATAATTAGGAGCCAAGGAGGTTCTGAAGTATAGAGATCCTGCAAAACTGGCTATAAGCTGCTTAATAGCCAAAGAATCACTCCCATGTGTAAAAGTACAGTGACTATTATGAATGACAAAACTAAAGTGAAAAATATGCTTAATAGCCAAAGAAACACTCCATTTTTTGGTAGCAGTACAGTGACTATTATCTTAGAATAATATGCTTAATATCCAAAGGAACACTCCCATATGTAAAAGAATCCTCAAGTTACCTCAACTTTTTTTTACTAGTCTGAACATCAAACACAATCTTGTGTTATTATGTGTAGCTATGCAAATAGGGAGCAACATAAGATTTTAGTAATTTTTTGACTATTGAAAAAAAAATATTGATAGTGGCCACAGGTTACACGTGTGTTCCTCGTTGCCAGATTTGACTAGTTCTTTCCCCACAGAGACTACCAACATAATGTCTCGGCTAAAAGTTGCCTGGAAGGCCAATAGTCCCATTAAATCTTAGGTGAAGATTGTCCAAAATCAATATCAACATCCACCATTACCAAAAGCCAAGCTAGTGTGAATTTTTTCGGAAGAAATGTTGCTATCAGTTTCTCACAATGGATAATTATATGGGCAATATGAAAGGTTCGGTGATTTGTCCAATTTGCCATACTTTCTACTTTTGCTTAAAGTGGAACATTTGAGTGATTCTATGTTATACATAAGATCTTGCTGCTGTAGAGCCTACTCAAACTTTGGAAAGTTATTCATGTTAACAAACCCATAGTGACTAGTCATTGTTCATTTCATCTACTACTAGGAAAAGCATATTGTCCTGGTCTACATTGATGGTACTTCGATTACTAGTTATGACCTCAAGATTACTCAAGAGATTAATCAATAGTTACTCCAGATGAAAAACACTGGTCCTGCATCATATTTTATCGTGTTTTAAATAAAATTGTACTTGTTAGCATAGCAGGGTTATACAGGTTAAAAGGATGAAAGTATAGACCAACACAAAGGAACAAGATATGGAAGAGAACATGAAACTGCAGAGGCATGCATTGGTAATTCACCCAACCAACTACAGGATGCAGGTAAAAGCTTCTCACCACTGAATGTCATAAAATGGTAATAGAGAAGCAGCTACTCTAAGCAACAAAAAAAAGTTTAGTAGATCTTAAAGGATATTTGTCACAGTGGACTTTCAACTATATGGAAGATAAGGCATAATATTATTAGCTCACAAATCTTGATTGGTCCTATTCTTGTCAATTATCCCTTTCTTCTTGTATCTTTAGATGTTTGAAGGAATAAAAAAAAATACATAGATGATGTTATAAGTAAACAATTCCATAAATCACATGAGATCTCTATTTATTCTCAAAAAAAACAAAAAGGCAACACTAACCCTTTTATGAAGATTAAGTTGAGCCTTTGTAGGTTGAAACTGCGGAAGATTAAGTTGAGCCTTTTATGAACATATATTTCCCTTGATTTTTGGGATTCAATAGTAACCTTTTAAACTTTACCCAATCTGTGTTCATTGTGTATGACCCACTTGGTACGAAGTTATACCTGCTGAAAGGTAGCCAAAAGACTTTTAATTAGTAAATCATTGTAGACTTGATATCTTGTAAATAATTGACAAAAAAAATACTAGAATCATGGTATCACCATGATTTGATGACTTTAAGTGTCTTCGGGCGTCCAAAAAGTATCCATGTGGCATTGACACGTCAAAATATATAGAATTTTGAAGTGACTCCCATAGGAAGCATGTACACTTTTCAAGTGACCTTACTGATGTCTAACATTTGTCAAACGTACACACTCCTCAAACACACCAAACTAAGCATGACTATGTCTAACCTGAAATGGTGGTGAAATTCGATAAAACAAAGAGAATACGCAGCATGGACGCATATCAGACACAACCCTGGACACTCGTGGTCAGCAATTCACCAAACCACACAACCTCCTTAAGATACAACAAATGTATCAAAAGGATTAACTTTGTCATGGATAAAAAGATCAGCTTCCCAGTTTCAATATATAAATGTTAGGGTTTATTCAAAGGGCTTTTAAGTACAAACATGCTATATAGTTCAACGGTTTCACGAATAAGAAAATGAAATGATGTATGACACAAAATAAAAAAGCAAGTCCATGATATGAAATGACAAAGTATAATTTTCAGACATTTTTCAGCGTATATATATACAAAAAAAAAACCAATATGGTATAACAACATCAGCATACATATACTAAAAAAATACAAAAAAATGGAAAAAAAAAACACCCAAAAACTGTAACAGTAGATACATATATTGATGCACCTAGCTAGACTTGGAATGTCAATTGCTTCTCTATATTTTTGTGAAGCAACCGCTACCCATCTTTTTACAACAGCCACATTCCATGACTGAACAAAAGATTAAACATTCCATGTCAATTAATTGCTTCTTCTATGTTCCGTATTAGGAAAAAAAATTAAACATTTTTTGGTGTCAGTAGAAATTTATGATGCATGAAAAGTAGACTATCAGAGAACAAAACATGAAGAAAAAGAAATTGGTGTCGGTATAAATTAAACATTCCTTCTAACCTGTTCAAAATATTATTTAACATAAATAGACATATAAAGGGTTATTCAGAGTATCTATTATACATGACACAACACTCAACCAACTCACCATGTTTTGTTTGTATTAAATAATATATTCTCTGAATATATTATTTAACACGCACACTACACTAATTTTTGTACAGTGCTCCCTACTCCATCGAAATTTATTTTACATTCATATTTTTTGTCGAAATGTCACAGGAAATTCAATAAAAAAAACAAATAGTTTAGATAGAAAATGTTCCCTACCAATCAAAAATCAACAAAAAAATCACAATTCCATGAGAATTTCTAAATCCCAACTGATTTGTGCCAAAACCCACCTCTAATTCTCCATAAATTAAATAGGTCGGCATCAATGTAGGAATTTGACCAATGATAAAGAAACTATTGGAAGAAAATCACCAAAAACAAACTTATATGGCATAGTAAATAGTGCACCTAGATTTTAACATGGGGAAATAAAAAATGAAAATTACATGTGAGATATCTGCAGACAAAGATCTAGAACAAATACACTTGACCTTATAACCATATTGTTACCTAAAAGATACAAGACAATAAATAAGTGGATTCTAATGAAACATGTAGAAGAAGACTAAGTTTGTCAGGTCCAAATTTGATTTATTTCAAGGGATATCATATATCGATCCATACTTGTCAGATATTTGCTTCATATTTACTTTTCAAATATTTACTTCATATTAAAATCAAATTTCTTAAGAAAATTTTGGGGAAAAGAAATAAAATTGTACCAAATAGAGTCGGAGTCGAGTGGCACCGTCGGTCTTGTTGGCGGCCCTAAAATTTTACATACAAAAACGAGAATAATTATGTATGCCCTAAAAATCAGATCGACCTAAATAAAAAAGAAGAAAACTCTAAATAAAAAGGGGGAATCAGGGAAAATTTTAAAGAAGGAGAAAAAATGAGAGATGTATATATAGAGAGAAGAGAAAAAGAAATGAGAGAGAAAGATAACCTAACATCAGGAAGAAGAAGAAGAAGAAGAAGAAGAAGAAGAAGAAGAAGAAGAAGAAGAAGAACGAACCTGCGGGAGAGAAAGAGAAGAGAGAGAACCTGTGTAGATCGGCTAGAATAGATGAGCATCGATAAAGAGAGAGAGAGAGAGGGGTTCTCCTCGTGCTTTTAGGGGGGAAATCCCGCGAAAATGAAAAAAATAGGCGCGGCCTATTTTGTTTTGGGAATTTAAGGCATTTATTGTGTGCCATCTTTTGGTATGGTCAGCTGTGGCGTTCAATGCACGCCATAAATAGGTCTAATTGTTATATAATACTTCTTTTTACGGCATTCACAAGAATGTATGTCGTGAGTTAACTATTTACGACATACTTTATATGCACGTCTTAAATTCAATGTCGTAAAAAGTTACTTTTTTTGTAGTGCTAGATTGCGCTCGTACAAGGCGGGTTCCATAACGGCCGATTACAGCGGCTGCGACGGGGTCGTCGCACAGAAGTCCCGAGCAGAGACATTGAACACGCAACGGAAATTTAGAACAAACACAAGTTATTCAAAGAAGCTCTTTTATTGATATTGAAACAACGGTTACATTGGGGGCACAAGGCCAAGATTATAATCACTCAAATACACTCGTCTCACATTACAAATCGCTCAGCTCTCTCTCATCTCTCGATACATATTGTCGATCCAGCGGAAGCTTCGGAAGGCGATGTCCATACATTATGTCCCGTATAAGTCTTCGAATCCATGCGGCCGCACGCTTCGAATCGCCAAGGAACTCCGTGCCTCGACGCATCCAAGCGAGCTCCGCGCCACGAGCTTCTACCTGTGCCTGCACATGGAAACTGTGTGGGTGTCAGTACCACTGTACTGGTGGAGTGAGCTCCTCGCCCACCCATACAAAACCGACACGTTTATTTTACTTTGTGCAATACAAGCCCCTTTTACGATTGTCTTTCTAGTCTTGCCTTAGGATCGATTTTAGGACCGACGCTCGACCTATTTAGTGTCTTTAGACCATCTCCGAGCCTTGCACTAATAACGTACCCATACTTTGCCTCTAGACCTTTCTCGTGCTTGCATCGTAAATGTACCGACTCATACTTGTCTTTTGTACCATACTCTTGGACGTAATGACTAGGTCGTGTCAAATACTTGCCCGTTGCCTCAAACATCGAGGCCGTGCCTCGCAGCGTAACCTGACTTATCCAAACTTACCTTACGGCCCTTCTCAACTTAACGCGCAACGACTAACCAACTTGTGCAACCGGTGTTGAGAACACGAGTACGATGCCATATCTCGTGCCGAAGCACGTGTCTTTACGTATAGCCGAATCGCAGACTTTATAATACTTTGGGTGCAACCGAGCACACATTTTACCATTCAACGCATACCGTGCTTACATTTTCTTTGTTACGACCGACACCGTGCATGCGGATTCGCCGCTTAGCACGCCGATTATCTATATGAAAGGCCACTGGCATGACAAGCCATCGCGGACATAGCTCGGGTAGGCGGTGGGTCCTTCTATGCAAGGTAGCTAGCCCCATGGAAAGCCCCCGACTACCCACGCAATAAAGGCATGCGCTGCTATAACGTCTACCTCCTAGGACGACTGGGCCCGGTGCCCCGGCGTATAACCAGTCTAGGCAGAAATCCTTGTCGACAAGGTGTCCAATGACCACGCACCTACGAGACATCTAAACTCACGTAAATGCATGGCCTACTTGTTGGTACGATCGGAACTATACTTAGCAACTCGTGCTCTGAATCACACTTGGCATAACGTGCCTCGGGACCGCGAGACTCCCAACCGAGGGACCGCCTCGAATACTTAACGTGGATAGGAATGCGAGACTCCCAACCGAGGGACCGCCTCGAATACTTAACGTGGATAGGAACGCGAGACTCCCAACCGAGGGACCGTCTCGAACTTCTTCGAACTCGAGGGAACGACTACTACGTAGCCTTCCAACTTAACTTGAACAAAACGTGTTCCTTAAGTGCCATGGGTCGTGGCTAACTTAACTTCGTGCCAACCGTAGCTCGTGCCTGTAACTGACTTCCGTCTTATGCGACGTTATCATACAAGTCATACGTTATATGACGGCCCTTGAGATTGTGGGACTATTTGACTTGACAACCGCAGAACGAGCGGGACGGTACTTAGAATGACTTAGGTCGATCGGCCTAACTTTGCCTAACTTACTCAAGCCTACAACTTAACCTGAGGGACGAGCCAAGGCTATGCCAAGCCTTGCGCAGTGGAAACGTACATGCTTTATCGAGCATTTATACGAACGACGCCTATGACTTAGGCTAACTCATCGTTTGTGTCGAATACCAACTTTTCTTCTCCCAAGCCACGGGACGAAGGACCGAGTGTCATTTTAAAGCACGCTGAGCCGACTTCTATTGAGACCGTTGGACCATTTTCCATGTTCTAAAACATTCCGACGGGCCGGGATTACTCCCTTAGCTATGTGCGTTCGTAGCTTTTATATTAGCCTACTAGTGCAAGTTGAAACCACACGAATTATTAAGTGAAGGCAGAGATGAGGCAAGTTCACCGAAACTACCCTACCTGAGCGATGTCTTCGAGTCGCCGTTGTAAGGCCAAGTCCGAACGCCATCGGCGTTTCGATTCCTCCGATTGACTTTGCGGGACGGGGCACTACACGTATAGGTGATTCGTGCGTTTTGCACGGAATCCCGTCGACGCACGCGCGAACGAGATCCAGAAATGGTGTCTCATCGCAGCAACTTCGCACACGTTTTTCGAGAAATCCGACCGTTGGATCGGCAATTTTTTCGCTCCGTCACAATCTCGGTATATCCATCTTCACTCCTCTCAATTTTTGTCCGTTAATTTTATCGTTTGATACATCAAAACCGGCCACCAAGTTGACCGTTTAAATTATATAATTTTTGGACAGTTTTGCGGAGCCAACTTCGTCGGTTCGTATCTCCTCCATCACAACTCCGTCTGGCGTGCTACTGGTTCCTATGCGAAGCTAGTATAACCCTCTTCCTATCCCTCTAGTTTCGTTTCATTGTGAGCACGTTTGATTGGTTGAAATTGACGCCAAAGTTGGCCGTCTAAATTCGTAATTTTCAACTTGTAAAATTTTATTTTTGAACACGGGACTCCAGATTCAATTTCTGACACCACTAGTAGACGCATGGCGTCGTTCTAGCATATTTCATATAAAATTTGTTAGATTTGGACTACGTGGGCCCTGGCACGTATTTCGGTGCAAAGCGGGCCCCACAGTCCGGGTCAACGGGTCATTTTGAGATCGGCTCATCGAAATCCAATTTCGGATATACCGTTGAGTTCGTATCGTCATTCTGGACTCGTTGACATATAATTTGCTGAGTTTTGAGGACATTGGCTCCGACAAGCTTTTTCGTGCAAATCGAAATTTCAATGTCCTGGTCAATGGACCAATTTGAGATCGGGTCAACGAAATCCAATTCCGGATATACCGTTAGGTTCGTATCGTCATTCTGGATTTGTTAACATATAATTTGTTCGGTTTAGTAGACTAGTATTCTTGCACATTTTTCGGTGCAAAGCGGGTCCGACACGGATACCGTTTTGACTCAAAATTACCTTTTTGCCCCTGTATCTAAATTCGACTTATGGATAGGCTATTCTAGCTAATTTGACCATTCTGGACACGTTGGTGATGGTTGTTTCACCATTCGACAACATCTGTAGGTTTTTACCCTATTATTATAATCTTTCTCTTTTGTTTGTATTTGAGATCCATCGATTCCAGTGATTTTACAACCACTGAAATTGAATGTGTTGATCCTGTAGATGTTTATAGAGACTAGCTTTGACCTAGTTTGACCATGGTTGACTACTTTGACTGAACGTTGAAGTAGAGTCAACATTTGACCTATGTTAGACTAGTTTTGACCTTGGTTGACCACAGTTGACTATTTTGACCAAAAGTCAACCGGAGCCTAAAATTGACTAGAACTGGACCAAAGTTGACCAGTTGACCCAAAGTCAACTGTTAGTCAACGTTAGTCAAGTTTGACCTAGAGTTGATCAGAGTTGACCA
Organism: Iris pallida; assembly: GCA_029216955.1. NCBI lineage: Eukaryota > Viridiplantae > Streptophyta > Magnoliopsida > Asparagales > Iridaceae > Iris > Iris pallida. The sequence continues at coordinate 16,832 of JANAVB010002858.1, forward strand.
GTTGACCAAAAGTCAACCCTTGACTTAGATTGACCTAGTTTGACTTGCTTTGACTTGCTTTGACCTAGTTTGACAAAGTATGACTTGATTTTACTTCCAAACCCTAATTAGCTTATATATATCTCATCTTTAGGTCTGTGATTTTACTCTGAGCCAGATTACACAGTTGACATATTCCACCAGATCTCAGGCGAGTACATTCTCTGATAATAATTCTGTTTTATGATATCGTCTTTGTTTCTAGTATTTAGTGTAGATATCCTTGTTCTCTTGACACATTGTTCACACGAATTGGTATTTGTTTGGATCCCGTCATAAGATGTTATTCCTCTTATATATGGTATGCCTTGTGCAAGTCTTCCTTGTTTCCTTGTTCATTGTATAGACACGATTCCTATGAAGGAGAACTACTTCACAAAGAATGCGTGCCATGACGTGTCATGACCGGATCCACTATATTAGTCAGGGATGGGGATGTTAGCGTAGATATGTGATCAATACCCCACAGTATTATATTGTATCATCATTGTATAGTGTTAATCATACACTCACGTATGATTAGCCAGGCCAAACATTGTATCAAGTTCTAAGCCGATCATATGTTGAAACTAGTGCTAAACTCACATAGATAGCAGTTCCAGATTTGCGTACATGTTATACACTGTTCTCTTGTCTTATCTTATTACAGTTTTGGATATACCCTGTCAGGATGCATGTACGCTCTACTTTACCTAGTATATTCTCTCTATTTACTGTTACATTTTTAATATCATCTAATTAGAACTGTTATTTGAGTTTTGTGCTCGTTCTATCCTGACTATATATGTTGACAAAATTTTAGGAGTAGTTATGCCCTCAGTATTGGACTACAGGATGTTGCTAGCTGGGGTGGTTCTCGATATTCTTCACCGTGAGTTGTCTCTCAGGAGTTCTAGGTCTGGTAGTTATTTAGTTTATTATTGTTTCCTTCTGTTTTATTCTTGTCTCATATGATCCTTGTAGATTCTAGTTGTGCTAGTGATATTGTTATTATTTTTTGTCTTATCTTCCTTAGTTTTCGTGATGTGACATGAGTACATTTCTAGTTATGGATCTTTAGATGTTGTAGTTAGTATAGGGTACTTGACAGCGCTCTACCGTCGATACTGCGACGTAGGCTGGGCATGGCCCACGTATTCGTACCCGTATATCCGGGTGCGGATCGTGACACGTTTTTAGTGGTGGCCCATGCAGGTCAGAGTCGCAACTAGTACGATTTTGTAATAGTGCTTGACTTAGAGCGCTGCTACGAGCCTGCTATTAGGATATGTTCTAGGTTAGGATAGGATTTTAGTACTCAGTCACATATTAGGAACTCTTGGTAGATTTCAGGGATGACCCCTGGGAATCTTATTTCGAAAGCTTTTCAAAACTTTTTCACTTGTTTCTATTCGTCTTAATTTTTAAAATATTGTCCGTATCAAACTTTATTCTTTCTTGGGATGAGTTGTGGATCCCAGAGGGAAGGTATAAGTTGAACTTGTATATCTTCAAGATTGAGACAAGAATATGATTGCCAATCTTATATCAAGTTTGAGATTATTTTAGTTTATACTTTAGAACTTTCAATCTTGACCTAGATAGTAACTTTGGGACTTCTCCCGAGAACTTTTCCTAAACCCTGCGTCGGAATCTGTTTTTGCTAGTTCCATTTACTTATCCTTGAATCGTCGTTGAATTTTGAATCTTGATGTTCGTTCGTTGTTGACTTTGACTTTGTATCTAAGATCAGTTTTTATGAATTGAGTTAAGATATCCTGATAAGGTAAATGTCTACTTTATTTATGGTGTCACTTTCCGTTCCCGGAATACGTATTCTAAATACATGTACTGCTGGAATGTATTTATTTAATATTTATCATGTATAGTTCTGCATTTAAATTCCTTTAATTTTCTGTTAATTATTTTTCTGTATTTTACTTTCTGCTTTGCTTTTGGGTTCAGCCCGAGTTGGTTTATTTTTCGGCCTTGGATGGTTCAACATGAACCCATCTACCACCACCCCCATTTAAAACCCCAAAACCCTTTCTCTCTCTTCATTTACTTCTTCTCATTACTCATCTTCTTCCTCATAACTCTCCCACCAACCTAGGAGAGCTAGGCAAGTACAACTTGCTTCTTGATGGATCTCTATTTTTGTTGTTCCATTGTCTCTCTCACAGGATTCTTAGATACTTTAGCACTTAGCATTTTTAATTTCCATGGCTTATTTTGTGTAGATCTAAACTTGTTGTATTTTTGGATTCTCGGGTTTTGATCTAGCTAACCTTATTATTTTCAAGTTTTGATGGTTCCATGTTGTAGAGAATTTTGTTCTACCCCATTTCGACCTATGGAAGTCCAGATTTGGGCTTGGAATGAAGGATTTAGAGAGCTTGGAAGCAATGGCTTCCATGGTTCTGTTATCAGAAAATTCGGAGAAGAAAAACAGTCCCAGCCGCATGAAATATTTATTTTTCAGCCGCATGAATTCTTTATTTCCCAGCCGCATGAATTCTTTATTTTCCAGCCGCATGAAATCTTTATTTCTCAGCCGCATGAATTTTTTATTTTCCAGCCGCATAAAATCTTTATTTCTCAGCCGCATGAATTCTTTATTTCCCAGCCGCATGAATTCTTTATTTCCCAGCCGCATGAAATCTTTATTTTCCAGCCGCATAAAATCTTTATTTCTCAGCCGCATGAAATCTTTATTTTCCAGCCGCATGAATTCTTTATTTCCCAGCCGCATGAAATCTTTATTTCCCAGCCGCATGAGATTTTATTTTCCAGCCGCATGAGATCCTTATTTTACAGCCACATAAGATTTTATTTCCCAGCCGCATGAAATCTTTATTTCTCAGCCGCATGAGATTTTATTTTCCAGCCGCATGAGATCCTTATTTCACAGCCACATAAGATTTTACTTCTCAGCCGCATGAGATCTTTATTTCCCAACTGCATAAGATTTTATTTCCAGTAGATAGGTATCCATCTATAGCCCATAATGTCTTTTTGGCTGGTTCTTGTCCCGAATTGACATTGATTGACAATGATTGTTATCTTGACTAATAAATTGATCATGCGTTCCTAGTTGGAACTAAGAGACTGGCTAGTCGTCTTATTGAATTGAATGAATGAGACGCGTTCATATGAACTATGAACTATTGCAATCGACTGGCTAATCCCGAATATTGGCACACAGGCATATGCAGGCTTCAATTTATTTATTTTTCTACAAAGCAGCATGTGTACCTTATAGTCAGGACATGATTATTCCGTGGTTAGTTTTAATTGTTGCATTACGCTATGTAAGACCTACAACCTAACCGTACAGGTATCGTTGTAGAGTTGGGCATATCGTACTTTGTACGGAAGTACTCATTCTGAATGACCATGATCCACGGCATGGGATTTTACTTAACATAGAGGCTACTAAGTTAAATAAAATACTGACTGCATGGAGAGAATGGATTCCCGAGTTCTTATATGGCAGCCCTCTTTGGGACTATTAGTGCCCGACAGGCCGGCTGGTTCCCACAGATACTGCAAATCTGCCACACGGGCAGGGAGCGGTATCTGCTTATATTATTTATTGTACATTGTATATTGATGACGGACGTCCCGCTGGGACTCGTCTAATTCATGATTGGCGCAATTGATTGACTGGGTAGACTAGCCTTGCTTGCACATAGTAAGAACTGAGGAATCCTTTATCGCATAATTCCAAGATAACTTGGAACCCACAATAGCAAGCCGTAGTAGTTGTATGGCCGTTTAAATTAATTTGGTTGTGTACTGTACCTACTTTGTTAACTAACTGAGATGATCAGAGTGTCGAGACATGACGGGCCAACTTCTGTCCTTATTCGGTTGGGAGGTTGGTTCGAAGTGTCGTGACGTTATGTGAATCCCAGTAGCAAGCAGAGATCTATTATTATATTCTCTTAGTTACTGGTTTAAATTTCTCATATCGTGCTTCCTTGCGGTACTTGCTATTAGAGGTCTAACCTCTCTGGTTTTGCATGGCCAGATTTAGAGCCGGTTCCCGAGGACTCAGCTTACTTCTACCTCCAAGATGGTCAATACTAGAGGGATGATCGCAGGAGGACTCGAGTGGGTTCCTTACTTCCCGCTCGTTTTGTGAATTACTTTATACTTTGCCGTTGGGCACCGACATGTTAGTCGGATTGTCTTGTATTTACTTTTACATAATTATAACTAAAGTCAGGCTGCAGCTGATAAACAATTATGTATACCTTGCTACATCATCTGGCTATGTTTTGTAAAGCCAGATATCAAGAACATTTTGACTAAGCATTTGGGACGCCTTACTGCTTTATCTTACATGTTCTCTATTTTTGTTTCTTGCTTGAATGATTGAGACAATAGACGTAAAGTGACCATAGTAAGACTTTCACGTAGTATACACCCCCCTCGTCTTGTTAGACAGCATTGATCGTATTATACGGTATTCATCTACCCGTAATACGTAGCTGGCCGAGTCATTCCCCCGCCCTCCAGTATTCTGGTTCTGGGGCGTGACATATGGAGTTTAGAATTTATCGCAGTCATACTAGCTAGCACGACAGGGACGTGGAGCCTGATGTTGGTTATACTATCCTAGTTATGGAATTTGAATTTTCTTGCAGCCATACCGGTTGGCGTGGTAAGAATTCCAGATGACATGATTTAGGGTGTATACCTTAGTTATGGACCCTATCGTTTATTGCAGCTATGCTTACTGGCGTAGCTAAAATTCTGGCAACATAATTTCAGGAAGACGTGTATGGTTATCAGACTGTATCTTAAATCGGATTACTTCGTTATTACCGGATGAGCAAGAACAATTCTTATCATCATTCTTCCCCGCCTTGGTTAACTCTGTCTATCTACAGCCTAACTAGGATTTTCTTGACAGTATTGTTTTGTGTTCCAGCTTTCGTATGATTTGACTAAACTCTTCTTCGCTAACCACTTGGATAATTCTTCTTGTCCTTTCCGGTAATTGTTGAAAGTGCCTCGTGGATTGATTCAGGAAAGGTTCGAAAAGTATATTTATCCTTGTATTACAGAATCGGATGTTTGCATCCAGAGAAATACTGGCGAGGTATGACTTCAGATAACGACATCATGGTTAAATATGTTTCTCGAATTCTGCTTGGACCACTCCCTAAGCATTTTGACTAACATCTTCTCCTTTATTTGCAAAAATTGTTTGGAAATATTTCACGGATTTGGCCAAGTTAAGTTCAGGAACCTATATTATCTGGCGTGGCAGCTGTGCACTGCAGCCATCCGTCGTATTATGGAACAAGGAAGTTAATCGCAGCCAGATGCACACTAGCGCGATAGTAACTTCATGTGACGTAATTACGGAGGTATATGGTTCTTGAGTTTTACTTCGACTACGTCCTATGCATTTCGTTTAGCCTCGTACTATTCTTGAAAATATTTCGACAACCTTTCCTGTCTTGCTTGACCCTTACCTTGTCTGAATATTGATATGGATTGCTCGACCCAGTCTTAGGCCTTTGTTTCCTTCTATTTAATTGATGACTGAAATAGCCAAACCTTGTTAACAGATTATGTAGTGTAACCGTAATATGTTAATGTGTGATTGTGATGAGTATATTTTCTTGGGGATTCATTGGGTTAAGCTTATAGGACAGATATGAGTGACTGACTATAGTGGACTTAGAAACCATTAAGAATAATTAGTTTGATAGTATAGATTGATTTTAAGGTATCTAAGGAGGAGTAATGAAATATTATATTTTATGACTACGGATTTAGGACTATAATCTTGAGCTTAGATTCGAGGGTTGAACATTGTAGGACTTTAATGACCAAGTGATTATTGGTTATCTACAAACCATTTACTTATGATTGGAGGATAGATCGATATATGGAATGAAATAGAAGGAGATAAAATTGCGGGCAAGATCGGAAGATAGCAGGAACAAAATATGGACATATGTACATAGGTAATAAATAATTCGGTAAATGAATTAAGAGTTTGAATTTGAGGGTTTATATTCAGGAGTTCTTGAGTAAAAGAGAGAAGGCTCAATGCCAAGAATATGTTTTGAATGTCTAATTTCATGGAGCTTGTGATTAATAGGATAAAGATACTTAGGACAGTATAAGGAAACAAACAAATTGCTATTGAGATTGGAATTTTGGTTGATGGCCAAGTATTGCTAATATATAGTATCTCGAGGATGACCTATATTTTAGAATATACGTAAAGGTTCTTATTGATATGAAGATTCTTAGGGGTAAAATAGGTATAGTTTTTATGGAAGAAGCTTGTTGAACCTGAACCAAATACCTGTTGTCACGACCCGCGCCCTGATTAGGGGCACGAGAACGTGGGTACGTCCAGCCTACGCCGCAGTGTCGGCGGTAGAACGCTGTATAGGTCATCTATAACATCTAACATCTAACAACAAGATATACAAACCTGTCATCTCCGCACGGAGGTATAACATAACAACTCAACTCTATATCTCAAACACAAGTCTAGAAAAGATAGAGCATGATATGGAATCAGACGAAAGGAAGAAACTGAATATATATAGAGTTACCACACCACACAAAGTAGATGTCCAACACAATAAGTACAAGATCTGAAATATAACTAAGTCACAACTAACAATCGGAACAATCCGATACAAAATGAAAACTATAAACACTAGACTAGACTAGGCACCCTCTACTGAGCTAGATGCTCCATATAGTACCAATCCGTGATAATGACGTGACAACATCATGTAAGGTATTCTAGAGCAAGAATATAAATCCTAACAAGTATGAAAAGATCAGAGAATGTACTCGCCTGTCACCCTGTATGACTGATATGAATAGATGTCCGAACTGGTGTCACAGAGTCCTATTTAGAGTAAAACAGGTCACAATATATTCACAATGGTAAAAATAGAGTATACAATGCATATTACATGATTCTAGGTCAATCTGGTCAAAAGTCAACTCTTGGTCAACTCTGGTCAACCTTAAAAGTTAAACCAGGTCAAACTAGTCAAAGTTAGGTCAACCAATGTCAAACTAGGTCAACTTAAGTCAAACAAGGTCAAGCAAGTCTAATCTAGGTTTTGGGTCAAACATAGACTAGTCAATAAGGTAATTAGGTCAATCTTGACTAATGGTCGACTTCTAGTCAATTCTCTAAGGCTAACACAAATCATGACACAACTCCTAAGTATCCCACTTAACCCCATACATATCTTAATCTACATAGGACTATCTACATAATCCTAGTCACAATATACTCATATAGGTTAAACCCTAATTAGCTAGCTAATAGTCTAGGGTTTAGTCAAATCTTAGTCAACTAGTCCATTCTATGTCCATCCAAGTCATTTCTAGGTCAAGTAGGTCAAGGTTTGACCTATAGTTGACTTTAGTCAACCATGGTCAACAAGGGTCAACTTGCTAGTTAAACTAGGCCTACTAGACCTATTGGTCAAGTCTAAACCTGCTAACCATAGACCATAGGCCATAGGCAAATGTCTATAACCCATAGGCCATAACTTATAGGTTCTATGTAAACCTATATCTAAAAATATAGTATCACATATTGTCACGTCCCGCTCCCATAGGAGCGATCGTCCTCGCTAAGGCGTGATGCCGCACGAGGCTAGATTGCGCTCGTGCAAGGCGGGTTCCATAACGGCCGATTACAACGGCTGCGACGAGGTCGTCGCACAGAAGTCCCAAGCAGAAACATTGAATACATTGCAGCGGAATTTAAAGAAGAACACATGAACACAAGTCTTTCACAAGAATCTCTTTATTGATATTGAAATACAAGATTACATTTGTGGGCGCAAGGCCAAATTACAATGTCTCTCGTGCTCACTTTTCTCTCGTTTACAAGTCACTCTGCTCTCTCTCATCTCTCGATACAATGCTTGAGCCAGCGGAAGCTTCGGAAGGCGATGTCCATACATTATATCCTGTATAAGTCTTCAGATCACGCGGCCGCACGCTTCGACTCGCCAAGGAACTCCGTGCCTCGACGCATCCAAGCGAGCTCCGCACCACGAGCTTCTACCTGTGCCTGCACATGAAACACTGTGTGGGTGTCAGTACCACTGTACTGGTGGAGTGAGCTTCTCGCCCACCCATACAAAACCTACACGTTTCATTTACTTTGTGCAACATAAACCCTTTTTCGATTGTCTTTCTATTCTTGCCTTAGGATCAATTTTAGGACCGGCGCCTTAGCGCAACTTGTGTATCAGAACCATCCCGTGCTTGCAATGTCAACGTTAACTCATATTTTGTCGCTAGACCACTTCTCGTGCCGACAACGTTAACCTATCAAGTCGTGTTTGCCTTACGGCCATAATCAGAGACGCAGCTACACGAAAGACTCCATTTCCTTGCCTCTAGACCTTTCTCGTGCTTGCATTGTTGACGCCCGACTTATACTTATCTTTTGTGCCAAACTCTGGGACGTAATGACTCGGTCGTGCCATAACTCGATTCGTGCTTCAATATCACCGAGGCAGTACCTCCTCGCTTAGTCTCGTATACACTTGTGTTTTGACAACGCGACCGTGCCTCATAACTCAACGTAACTTCACACAACATGCCCTACGGCCCTTTTTGACTTAACTCGCAACTTAACAGTCGATGCCACATCTCGTGCCGAAGCACGTCGCCTTCGCTGTAGCCAAATCTTAGGCTCAGACATTGTGTCTTTTTAACTCATACATATTCAACTCAATCCAAAGGCACCTACGCGAATTGCCGCCCGTGCCGACACATCTATATGAATGGTCACTGGCCTATCCAGCCATATTGGACGTAAAACTTACCATGTTAGTTTTATAACAATTATATTAAGTGTTTGTTATGGGATTGGCCTAACCAGCCGCCTTGGACGTAGCCTGGCAGTACGGGACCCTTTTAACGCAGGTAGCGAGCCCCGATGAAAGTCCCCGTCTTACCGATCGCCTTACCAACGTTGCCTATTACCCAGCTCGGCTACAACCAGTTTCTTCCTAGGCCGAGACGGTCCATGGCCCCGGAATTTCGCTCGAAGAAACCACCCCTTGTCGACAAGTTGTCCAAGTTCATAAGGGTTTACATGGTGTATTTTAGGATACCGTTGGGGCTTGTTATGTGATCAATTCATTTACTTGGTTGTTTTACTCTTTCCACTTTTCACACTTCATTCGCAGAGCCCAAACCAGGGTTGCCTCGGCGACTGAACCACAGTCCCGACATATTTTCTCTCGGCGACTAACCATCGCTTAGACTTAACATTCTTTGAACTCAGGGAACGGCTACTGCATAGCCTTCCAACTTAACTTGAACATAACGTGTTTCCTAAGTATCGACCGATCGTGGCTAACTTTCCACTGAACCAACCGTGGCTCGTGCCTCTAAACCGACTCGTGTTCTATGCAACGCTGTCGCCCAAGTCATACTTCATATGACGGGCCTTGGGGTCGTGGGACTATTTATCTTGACAACCGCAGAATGAGCGGGACAGCACGTAGAATAACTTAGGTCGACCGGCATTACTTTGCCTAACTCACTCAAGCCTACAACTTAACCCAAGGGACGAGCATAGGCTATGCCAAGCCTTGCAGGACAGGACCGTGCATGCTTTAGCAAGCATTTGTGCGGCGACGCCTATGACTTAGGCTAACTCTCAACTTTTGCACCGAAGACCAACTTTCCTTCTCCCAAGCCACGGGACGAAGGACCAAGTGTCATTTTCAAAGCACGCCGTGCATCAACTCTAAGCCGACCGTGGGACGTTTTCCATGTTCTAACTCATTTTGACCCGTCGGGATTATTCCCTTAGCTATGTGGATGCGTAGCTTTTATTATCAAGCCTAACTTGTGCAAGTTGAAAACACGATTTATTATGTGAAGGCAAAGATGAGGAGAGTTCACCGAAACTACCCCACCTGAGCGATGTCTCCGAGCAGCCGTTGCAAGGCTAAGTCCGAACGCCGTCGGCGTTTCGATTCCTCCGATTGACTTTGCGGGACGGGGCACTACAACATACACCACTCAGAACAAGTCTCGTCCTCGAGACTTTCCTGAAGGCAAGTCATCCTACCCTTTTCTATTGGCCAAGACTTAATCGTACGCACACACCTACGCGTTTCTTCGATTGCGAGCCACGCTCGCACGACTATCAATCTTTCCTTTAACACGGTTTCAAGATCTCGACACACTCCCATCTTTCAAGCCTTGCTTGAACTCGTCGTATCACTTGGCTGGATCGTGCACGTATTCCAAGCGTCCCCAAAATACATGCATTCAACCAAGCCGCATGATAAAGAATTTGTCATTCTCACTCGAGTCGCATCGTGCACATATCCAGGCGTCCCTGAAATATATGCATGTCAGCCGAGTCTCGTGAGCAGGGTTTCCTATATTCGTGATCCACGCCATCCATCCATGCCAATCCTCAAGATCAATCATTTCGATTGCTAACACTTGAAACATGGCGTCTCGTCTAACCGCTAGACTAATCTTTACGAGGCTAAGTCAATGTCAGGATTGGAATCATAGTTCCCCAACAATAATACCAACACTGACCCCAATCCTAGGGTCAAACCAGAGTCGATCATACGGGTCTTCTACCCAAGCTCGCGTCACTCAAATTTCTAAACATCGAGCACGATCACCTAATTCGTATTACGGCACGCGTTGCGTATATTCGAATCCCTTCAATTCACCAATTCTAACCAATTCATGTATTCGATCACGAGGTCGTCTCGCTCGACAATACGTTGTGCCCCAATCTCACGCGAGTCTGATAATCCGCGGTGGTTCATGAATCACCATGCAACGCTCCCGCAGAATAATCATTCTCATCGGGGCGTAACTCTTGTTTGAGTTTAGACTCATTCATTCTCGATACGCGGATTGGACCTACTCAATCCTCAAGTTCAATCGACAAGCACGCCAATTCAATCTCGAGTCTATCTTCGCGTCAAACCACAAGTCGAAGCACAATTATCGTACCGTGCAAGTTCGACCACTCCCGCTGTATGAATCACCATATCAGCGCTTACGCAGAGTGATCGCCCTAATCGGCGTAACGCATGTGCGAGGCAGGAGTAGCGCACGCACAAGACAAGAATGTCAACGTTGTGGTTATCGACAAAGCAAATCCAAACATTCCAGTTTTTATCCAAGCCAAGTTCGATCGTCATTCATTCAACTTAGAAAATCCTCGAGCCAAGTCTATCTTTTCCTCGACATATTTTTAACATCCCAAGTATAGCATCCAACGGAACAATGACATTTGCACGACCGTCATTCGCCGAGTCAGAGTGCCCCCGAGTTATCGCATATCGATCTTTGATACGCCTCAATACCATCGACGATATGCGTAACTTGACGATCTTTCCTTTGCAACCAATTTCGAGTCGTGCGTTGATGCTGTTGTCCGAGTTGGATATTCCACAATTTTCTCAATACTCAAGATCAAGTTCAGTCACTTTTCCTCAAGCTCGTTTCAAGGTCGTTATTCAAAACTCAAGTCACATTTCAGTTGCATCAATCCGATATCGCACACGCGATCCTCTAAGTTTCCTCGATCAAGACCATTTATTTTCATTCATCGTTCCGTATCGTTTTCTAACTCGCATTGCTCATTCACAAGTTGTCCGAACGAGATGCTCGTTCGGGACATTCGAAGTCACGTCCAACTAAGCGTGACGCGTTCTAAGGCTTTGTGCGATCGCATCGCCTCGCCGCAATAATCGTAATCCTCAATACACCACTCGAACAATTCCTAAGACAAACCATACACCACTCGAATTCGAGCCACTCGACTAGTCGTCGACACTCATTCTTATTCTTCTCCGAACCTATCACATACACCACTCGGATTCAAGCCATACGATCTAGTCCTCAATCACATTCGCGTCATTCGCTAAGACATCCTTCAGATTCGTTCGACGAATCGCTAGCGTAGTCGCTCGCGTCGTATCGACGCACTAAGTCGTTCGCACTATTTCCTCGAAATCCAAATCAATCTTCCATGTACGCCTAAGCGTTAGTCTGATAGTATTTCTATCGATAGACACTCTAAGTATATCTCCGTTCCCGACCGAGCGATACTTAATATTGCTCGCGACTCGTTTGCACCAAAAGGTCGAGGTGCGCGACGCGAAACACAACTTAGCCAAAAAGGCCGTGCGCATAGCCATCCTGTACGGACTATATTCCGAGCTTGCACGCTCAATTGCTAGGGTCGACGTTGGACTAATTAGGCACACACGCGACTTGCTAAGGTCAACGTAGGACCTTTCGGGCACACGTGCGACTTGCTAACATTAGCACATGTTTTCTACCGAGTCAAGTTTGCAACGTTCGGCACAAAGGCCCTATCGACGCATTTGGCAACGGCCCTACCGATGCGTTAGATTGAACGCTTGTACGAGCTTTCGAAAATATTTTAGACTTATTGTATGGACATGCCGAGGGACATTTGAGAGAGGAGCGCACCAACGATAATAACTTGCGGAAGCAACAGAGTTTTGCGGAAACATCGAAGTTAACGAATTCAATTGACGGTCCAAGGACGTAAAGCCGTGCTCTGATACCATTATGTCACGCCCCGCTCCCGTAGGAGCGATCGTCCTCGCTAAGGCGTGATGCCGCACGAGGCTAGATTGCGCTCGTGCAAGGGGGTTCCATAACAGCCGATTACAACGGCTGCGACGGGGTCGTCGCACAGAAGTCCCAAGCAGAAACATTGAATACATTGCAGCAGAATTTAAAGAAGAACACATGAACACAAGTCTTTCACAAGAATCTCTTTATTGATATTGAAATACAAGATTACATTTGTGGGCGCAAGGCCAAATTACAATGTCTCTCGTGCTCACTTTTCTCTCGTTTACAAGTCACTCTGCTCTCTCTCATCTCTCGATACAATGCTTGAGCCAGCGGAAGCTTCGGAAGGCGATTGTCCATACATTATATCCTGTATAAGTCTTCAGATCACGCGGCCGCACGCTTCGACTCGCCAAGGAACTCCGTGCCTCGACGCATCCAAGCGAGCTCCGCACCACGAGCTTCTACCTGTGCCTGCACATGAAACACTGTGTGGGTGTCAGTACCACTGTACTGGTGGAGTGAGCTTCTCGCCCACCCATACAAAACCTACACGTTTCATTTACTTTGTGCAACATAAACCCTTTTTCGATTGTCTTTCTATTCTTGCCTTAGGATCAATTTTAGGACCGGCGCCTTAGCGCAACTTGTGTATCAGAAACCATCCGGTGCTTGCAATGTCAACGTTAACTCATATTTTGTCGCTAGACCACTTCTCGTGCCGACAACGTTAACCTATCAAGTCTTGTTTGCCTTACGGCCATAATCAGAGACGCAGCTACACGAAAGACTCCATTTCCTTGCCTCTAGACCTTTCTCGTGCTTGCATTGTTGACGCCCGACTTATACTTATCTTTTGTGCCAAACTCTGGGACGTAATGACTCGGTCGTGCCATAACTCGATTCGTGCTTCAATATCACCGAGACAGTACCTCCTCGCTTAGTCTCGCATACACTTGTGTTTTGACAACGCGACCGTGCCTCATAACTCAACGTAACTTCACACAACATGCCCTACGGCCCTTTTTGACTTAACTCGCAACTTAACAGTCGATGCCACATCTCGTACCGAAGCACGTCGCCTTCGCTGTAGCCAAATCTTAGGCTCAGACATTGTGTCTTTTTAACTCATACATATTCAACTCAATCCAAAGGCACCTACGCGGATTGCCGTCCGTGCCGACACATCTATATGAATGGTCACTGGCCTATCCAGCCATATTGGACGTAAAACTTACCATGTTAGTTTTATAACAATTATATTAAGTGTTTGTTATGGGATTGGCCTAACCAGTCGCCTTGGACGTAGCCTGGCAGTACGGGACCCTTTCAACGCAGGTAGCGAGCCCCGATGAAAGTCCCCGTCTTACCGATCGCCTTACCAGCGTTGCCTATTACCCAGCTCGGCTACAACCAGTTTCTTCCTAGGCCGAGACGGTCCCGTGGCCCCGAAATTTCCGCTCGAAGAACCACCCCTTGTCGACAAGTTGTCCAAGTTCATAAGGGTTTACATGGTGTATTTTAGGATACCGTTGGGGCTTGTTATGTGATCAATTCATTTACTTGGTTGTTTTACTCTTTCCACTTTTCACACTTCATTCGCAGAGCCCAAACCAGGGTTACCTCGGCGACTGAACCACAGTCCCGACATATTTTCTCTCGGCGACTAACCATCGCTTAGACTTAACATTCTTTTGAACTTAGGGAACGGCTACTGCATAGCCTTCCAACTTAACTTGAACATAACGTGTTTCCTAAGTATCGACCGATCGTGGCTAACTTTTCACTGAACCAACCGTGGCTCGTGCCTCTAAACCGACTCGTGTTCTATGCAACGTTGTCGCCCAAGTCATACTTTATATGACGGGCCTTGGGGTCGTGGGACTATTTATCTTGACAACCGCAGAATGAGCGGGACAGCACGTAGAATAACTTAGGTCGACCGGCATTACTTTGCCTAACTCACTCAAGCCTACAACTTAACCCAAGGGACGAGCATAGGCTATGCCAAGCCTTGCAGGACAGGACCGGCATGCTTTAGCAAGCATTTGTGCGACGCCTATGACTTAGGCTAACTCTCAACTTTTGCACCGAAGACCAACTTTCCTTCTTCCAAGCCACGGGACGAAGGACCAAGTGCCATTTTCAAAGCACGCCGTGCATCAACTCTAAGCCGACCGTGGGACGTTTTCCATGTTCTAACTCATTTTGACCCGTCGGGATTATTCCCTTAGCTATGTGGATGCGTAGCTTTTATTATCAAGCCTAACTTGTGCAAGTTGAAAACACGATTTATTATGTGAAGGCAAAGATGAGGAGAGTTCACCGAAACTACCCCACCTGAGCGATGTCTCCGAGCAGCCGTTGCAAGGCTAAGTCCGAACGCCGTCGGCGTTTCGATTCCTCCGATTGACTTTGCGGGACGGGGCACTACACATATATACATAACTATATATAATATATGTATCCAACTATACCTAACCATATCAATACATATATATATAATACCCAAATATATATATAGTACTCACATATATACATATATATACACATATAATAGCTAACATATATATTTTCATATATATATATAAACCCTATATAAACATACCATATATATAGTTGTATTAATATAACATATATATATATATATATATATATATATATATATATTAATATATATAATATATATATATATATATATATATTAGAGAGAAGAGAGAGAGAGAGAGAGAGGGAAGAAAAAAAAATATATATATATATAAATAGAGGGAAAATAGAGAGAGAGATGGAATACTGGACAGGAGGGGGGTTCCCTGTCTCAGAAAACTGAGAAGGGGGGTTCTCAACACACACACACATTACACACACACCTACATATATACCTACATGTATATACACATGTATATACATGTATACACCCTAAAATCCCACCTACACACTCACATACACATATACTACCTATACATTCACTGAAAATACACATATATGTATAAATCATAATAAAAATAGATTTGAAATTTGAATTTAAAAACTGGAAAATATCCCAAATTCTGGAAAATATGCACTGTGTACAGGAAACATGGTAAACCCGATTTCACACACAAAATCGAGCTAATACTCGAACCCAAGAGTTGGTAATCGAGCCCCCACATGTGTACGTGTCGTGTGTCACTGGAAGTCCACCACGACACGACACGGCGTGTCCAAGTGTTCATAAACCCAATCGGGTAACACAGACACTGGAATGTCACTCGTGCACGCGTGCAAGTCGAGCTAGGACACGACACACACATCCACAAGTGTCGTGCACGTGTCCATAGCTAGGGTAGGTCTAGGTGTTCGTAAACACGTGTCTGTATCGTGTCCACGTGGTTGCGTGTCCACGCGAAGCGCGTATCAGTGGGGACTTTCATGTGTGCACAGTCAGTTGAGAATCGGTGCAGCCCCGATTTCTCCCTAACCACTCGATGGTTTTGCCTGAAATTTCGTGTGCTCAATGACAGTCATTGCCCGCACCCACACACAAGTTTTCGTGTGTCGAGGTGCTGTGTCGTGTCCTTTAGGACACTCGAGCAGCAGGGCAGCCGCACGGTGTCCTCGTGCGTGCGTGCGTGTCCGAATTTGGACACGAGGGTGCACCGAATTTGACTCAGTCAACTTGGGTTGGGATCTACACATAATAAGCTAATTTTCTATTCAATTAGATTCTAAAATTAACACAATTTATTTCTAACAAACATTTCATCGAACACCTTATTAAAAACGCCGATACGTGTCCGATACGGACACGAAATGAACACGAATTCCTACCAAACTTGGCCTACAGATCCATGGTACCTAGATGCATGCATTTACAAAGAGAAAACACAATATTAACTAGGTTTGGAATATTTACCTATGTGCAAAATCCTCAATATTAGGCTCTTTTGAATGAAATCCTCCTTCGACTCCCAACGTCCAAAGCTCCACAATTCCTTGCTAGCAAGCCACAATTGGTATCCTCTAGTGTAGGGGAGTCTAATGCAAGAAACTAGGCTCAAATTGGAGTTGAAATGGTTAAGTGGTGAGGGTGTGAAGTTGTAGGGAAATTAGGTTTTTAGTGTAATGAAAATGAGGTGTGAATGAAGGGGGTGTGTTTATATGGAAGGGGGTAGGGTTTGGGCTGCCATGGGTAGGTAGGGGTAGATATTTAGGGTTCATCCACCTTGCTAACTTAGCTCCTAAGTCTTGGACCAAGTAGATAGATATTTAGGTTTCTAGGAAATATCTAAAAGTAAAATATCTAGATATTATCAAACCTAGATATTTACACATAAAGCTAATATCTAACATTAGCCTCCTAGGTTAGTGACTACTCTAGATTAGGGTAAACTAGGTTAGGGACTAATCATGATACTAACAATAATTAAATATATTAAAAACACATAAATATAAATAATTCCAAATAAATCCTAGAAATTTACCAAATACCATTTAGGCTAAAAAGCCCTAATTTGATGTTCTAAGCCTATGGCTAGGCTCACATGGTCATGGCAACTTCTAGGTTAAGGAAAACTAGGGTTTACACTAAGGTTTTGCTAGTAAGTCACAAAGTCATAAGTCATGACTTAGAAAATGGTTTAATTACACTAATAATCACCAAAAATCATATCATGACTAAAATACTATTAATTAATAATAAAATAATAAATTTTCAAAAATACCCCAATTTTAGAAAACTGGGTGCTACACCTGTAGAGAGAAACAACATAGATAATCACAAGGGTAGCAGATTGGGTACTGTAGCCATAGCAGTTGTATGTTTTAGCTTGATCTGTTAGATGATTTTTAATTTCGAGGACAAAATTTTTATAAGGTGGGTAGGATGTAAGCCCCCTGAATTTTTGAAATTTATTTTTGATTTTCTAAATGAATTGTTATCGATAATTCATTTTGATTTAAATTAATTTTGATCATTAAATGCTCTTTACCGTGACTTGGATTTCTAGAGCGTCAGGGATGCCAGTCTCTAGAAACTTTCTTCTTGAAGTTTGTAGTAGACGAGATTATCTTCATGTTGATATATCGTGTCCCACTCGAACTTGTTCCCTTGTACTCTTTTGCTTCGCACAGTTCGGGTCAATTTAGACCATTTAATTATTAATTGATTTTCCACTCTTTTTCTTTATCCTCATAAGCAAGTTACCATGACTTTTAATCTAGGAGCACCAGACTAGTCTTTTTCTTGAAGCCAACTTGTCATGCCTGATCTACTCGAGACGCCCTACACCCATGACCTTCGTGTCCCACTCAGACACACCATCTTGTGCTTCATTTGCTTCGCACAACTTTTTGGTCAATTTAGGCCAATTAATTATCTACCGTAATTTGTGACCTGACTTCCAATTTAATTTCGGGACCCAACATCGACCCAACCTACTCGACTCAAAATATAGACATGGCCCACATGAAGCCTACTACCCGCATGATACTTGTGTCCCATTTATTTGAGCTCCCACATGCTACTTATTTATCCATGATCATAAATACCTATTTTAATTCAAATATTGCACCATATCCGATTTTGACCCGACCCGTCGACCGAACCCGAACCCAAGCTCCATGTTGTCCTCTCGTGACTACCCAAACACCCCTCATAAATTCCCACTTTCCCTATTTCTAAATATCTCTCTCTCTCTCTCTTTTTCTAATATATATATAATATATAATATATATATATATATATATATAATATATATTATATATAATATAAAATTCAAAAAAAACATATATATATAAATATTCTCTCCTTAAATCACTCCACACCTACACACACAAACACCTTACCCCCTTGTACCCAAGCAGCACACCCCTATCTCTATCTCTCTCTCTCTCTCTCTCTAAATATCTCTCTCTCTAAATATCTCTATTCTCACTCTCTCTCATTTATTTACTCACACACACTCACACACAAAACTCATCTCTCTCTCTTTATTTTTTTTTCTCACAACTCACACATACACCATCACCCACGGTAGCAGCAGCTCCCCACAGCCCCTTGGCCGAGCTCCTTTTCGACTTCCCCTTCTCCTCCTCCTTCTCCATCCACATCATTCATCATCATCATTCATCACCTTCACCATCAACACACCATCAATACACCACCACTCAACCACCTCCACCATAGCCTACACCACCGCCCCCTCGCCGCGCCTGGCCGCCGCCGTGGCTGCACCGCCGTGCCAGGACGTGCCGCTCCCCGCAGCAGCAGCCGGCAAGGACAGCAACTGCAGCCTGTGCACAGCCGGCCGGAACTGGCCGCTCGCCGCGCGTACAGGCGTTGCCGCCGGCCGCCGCCCCGTGGCCGGTCCCCCACCGGCTGGGCGAGCTCCGGCGACCCCCTGGGTGTGTCACCTTCCTCCCCGGCGCGACGTATAGGCGATTCGTGTGTTTTGTACGGAATTCCGTCGATACATCAAAACCGGCCACCAAGTTGACCGTTTAAATTGTGTAATTTTTGGACAGTTTTGCGGAGCCAACTTCGTCGTTCGTATCTCCTCCATCGTAGCTCCGTCTGGCGTGCTACTAGTTCCTATACGAAACTGGTATAACCCTCTTCCTATCCCTCCAGTTTCATTTCATTGTGAACACGTTTGATTGGTTGAATTTGACGCCAAAGTTGGCCGTCCGAATTCATAATTTCTAACTTGTAAAATTTATTTTTGAACACGGGACTCCAGATTCAATTTCTGACACCACCAGTAGACTCGTGGCATCGTTCTGGCATGTTTTCATATGTTTGTTAGATTTGAAGGACGTGGGCCCTGGCTCACATTTCGGTGCAAAGCGGGCCCCACAGTCCGGGTTAACGGATCATTTTGAGATCGGCTCATCGGAATCCAATTCCGGATATACCGTTGAGTTCGTATCGTCATTCTGGACTCGTTGACTTTTAATTTGCTGAGTTTTGTAGACATTGGCTCTGACACGCTTTTTCGTGCAAATCGAAATTTCAATGTCCTGATCAACGGACCAATTTGAGATCGGTCAACGGAATTCAATTCCGGATATACCGTTGGGTTCGTATCGTCATTTTGGATTCGTAAACATATAATTTGTTAGGTTTAGTGGACTAGTATTCTTGTACATTTTCGGTGCAAAGCGGGTCCGACACGGACACCGTTTTGACTCAAAATTACCTTTTTGCCCCTGTATCCAAACTGGACTTATGGATAGGCTATCCTAGCTAATTTGACCATTCTGGACAAGTTGGTGATGGTTGTTTCACCATCCGACAACATCTGTAGATTTTTACCCTATTATTATAATCTTTCTCTTTTGTTTGTATTTGAGATCCATCGATTCCAATGATTTCACAACCACTGAAATTGAATGTGTTAACCCTGTAGATATTTATAGAGATTAGCTTTGACCCAGTTTGACCATGGTTGACTACTTTGACTGAACGTCGAAGTAGAGTCAACATTTGACCTAGGTTAGACTAGTTTTGACCTTGGTTGACCACAGTTGACTATTTTGACCAACAGTCAACCGGAGCTTAAAATTGACTAGAACTGGACCGAAGTTGACCAGTTGACCCAAAGTCAACTATTAGTCAACATTAGTCAAGTTTGACCTAGAGTTGACCAGAGTTGACCAGTTGACCAAAAGTCAACCCTTGACTTAGATTGACCTAGTTTGACTTGCTTTGAGTTCCCTTGACCTAGTTTGACTAGTATGACATGATTTTACTTCCAAACCCTAATTAGCTTATATATATCTCATCTTTAGGTCTGTAATTTCACTCTGAGCCAGATTACACAGTTGACATATTCCACCAGATCTCAGACGAGTACATTCTCTGATAATAATTCTGTTTTATGATATAGTCTTTGTTTCTAGTATTTAGTGTAGATATCCTTGTTCTCTTGACACATTGTTCACACGGATTGGTATTTGTTTGGATCCCGTCATAAGATGTTATTCCTCTTATATATGGTATGCCTTGTGTAAGTCTTCCATGTTTTCTTGTTCATTGTATAGACACGATTTCTGTGAAGAAGAGCTACTTCACAGAGAATGCGTGTCATGACGTGTCATGACTGGATCCACTATATTAGTCAGGATGAGGGTGTTAGCGTAGATATGTGATCAATACCCCACAGTATTATATGTATCATCATTGTATAGTGTTAATCATACACTCACGTATGATTAGCCAGGCCAAAAATTGTATCAAGTTCTAAGCCGATCACATATTGAAACTAGTGCTAAACTCACATAGATAGCAGTTCCAGATTTTTGTACATGTTATACACTGTTCTCTTGTCTTATCTTATTACAGTTTTGGATATACCCTGTCAGGATGCATATACGCTCTACTTTACCTAGTATATTCTCTCTATTTACTGCTACATTTTAATATCATCTAATTAGAACTGTTATTTGAGTTTTGTGCTCGTTCCATCCTGACTGGATATGTTGACAAAATTTTAGGAGTAGTTATGCCCTCAGTATTGGATTACAGGATGTTGCTAGCTGGGGTGGTTCTCGATATTCTTCACCGTGAGTTGTCTCTCAGGAGTTCTAGGTCTGGTAGTTATTTAGTTTGTTATTGTTTCCTTCTGTTTTATTCTTGTCTTATATGATCCTTGTAGATTCTAGTTGTTCTAGTGATATTGCTATTATTTCTTGTCTTATCTTCCTTAGTTTTCGTGATGTGACATGAGTACATTTCTAGTTATGGATCTTTAGATGTTGTAGTTAGTATAGGGTACTTGATAGCGCTCTACCGTCGATACTGCGGCATAGGCTGGACGTGGCCCACGTATTCGTACCCGTATATCCGGGTGCGGGTCATGACAGAAGAAGATGGTGTTTATTGTCGAAAAAAGATATATGGCTCACACGAGTACTAGGCATTAGTCGTGCGAGGCGACGGAGGGGGATAGGGAGATTGGAGGGCGGAGCATGAGGAGGAGGGAGGGATGGAGAGCGGAGGGGAGTACTGTATCCTCCTCCTCCTCCGCCGCCTCCCTCATCCCTCTTGCTCTGTCGCTGCTTTGCTCCCTCCTCCTGTGCCATCCGGCCTCCGCGACCTCCTCCGTCGGCTCATACGAATGCTGAACGAGTACTGCACGAGTCATATAGTACGGTTGGCTTATTGTAGACCCCACTACTTCATCAATCTCTCATGCACGCATTATACATGTCCTTCCATGCGCATGATATGTCCATGCACCATTAATCTTTTTCGGTACTGAATGAACCTTAATGTGTTGTCCCAGTGTTATAAAAATCGAACCGATGATCGACTGTTCAGCACTTTCTGGAGGCCCAGAACCATCAGGCAACGCAGTTCAGAGCGACTGTCGTCGACGCGCTGAGGACCAGGGAGCCGGCAGCACCAGCACCAGCACCAGTAGCACCTCCAGCACCGCGAGGACCGAGACCCGGGACAGCGAAGGAGTACCAGCACCTTAGCCCGATGGACTTCTGGGGCGACGAGGGGATCATCTATGCAGATGAATGGCTGGAGAATGCAGAGAGGACCTTGACCATGGCGAACATTCCAGAGGACCAGAAGGTGTCAGTGGCTAGCATGCGACTCTTTGACTTGGCGAGAGCTTGGTACCGGGAGGACCCCCAGTTGTCAGAGCCCCGGGTGTCTTGGACAGTTTTCAAAACTGTTCAAGGAGAAATTCTTCCCAGAGGTGGAGCGTGATGAGTTGAGGGTGCAGTTCGAGGCGCTGCAGCAGGGGACGATGACTATCGCACAGTACACTTCGGAGTTTACCAGGCTCAGCAGGTTCGCTGAGAGACTGGTTAGAGAGCCAGAGGACAGAGCATGGAGATTCAAGAAGCGTCTCAACAGGGAGCTGCGACATGCGGTGGCGATTAGCCAGGCGACTACCTACTCTAGCATCCTCAAGATCGCCCAGGCAGTTGAGAAGGAGGCGGACCCCAAGCTGAAGAGGGACCGGGATGTGGCCAGCAGCAGTTTCCAGGCACCAGCGAAGAGGGTTCAGACTCAGACCCAGACGAGGCCGCACCAGCAGCAGCATCACCGACAGGCCAGCTCCAGCACATCAGCATCAGAGACAGCAGCTAGCGACTCCTTGTGCCTATTGTCATCGCCCTGGACATCATATCGACGAGTGCCGCAAGAGGTTGGGACTTTGCCTCTTTTGCGGATCGGATGCACACCAGATGAGGGACTGCGCACAGGCTACGCCAGACTAGCAGGAGGACGAGGAGGACCACCGGCTGCACCACCCAGAGCATTACCTGCACCACCACCCCAAGAGAGGAGCTTTGCCACCCCAGCAGCAAGGTTTGCACTGCATCAGCAGCAGCAGAGAGGAGCTCAGCAGGGACGTGCTTACGTCATGGCTGCAGTTGAGGAGGACGAGCAGTGCCAGATGTGATCACAGGTTCTATACTTTTATATTCTTTCCCTGCCATTGCATTGTTTGATTCTGTAGCTACACATAGCTTTGTATCATAAGTTTCTGAGCAGAGGCAGTTTTCTGCATAGACCGCTTCAACCCAAGCCCACTAGGCGGAACTGTCAGATCATGACAGGAGGCGGATCAGTTCCAGTAAGTGAATGGTGGAATGCCCTATCACTATTGCTGGGAGAGAGATTCGAGCTCGACTTTTAGTGATGCCACTGCCTGGATTCGATTGTTCCTCGGCATCGACTGGATGAGCGAGCATTTTGCCGTAATTGAC
>JANAVB010002859.1:0-48616 GCA_029216955.1 Iris pallida
GACTGATTTTTCACCTCGACTTACTCGACCTTCCTTCATTCTAGATCTTTTAATTGCGACCTTCTAACCCATTTGCAATTTGAATAATGAGTTAATGGTTCCTTAATTGTATTCATCTAGGAGACTATCTTCTCTCCGGAATTGTGTTTCTAAATTATTTTAATGGATTCTTTAATTAATTTATTTCACGGTTTAACTTGATCTTCTTTTTTTGTGCATTAATTATCACCTCGTGAACTCCCACTTTCTATTTTTGATCTTCTGGCGTCCCCTACCGTGACTTGTATATTTGGAGTACAACACTACACTTTTCCTTCCAACAAATTTCATATGTAAGACCTAGACAAGTCCACCTTCATGTAGATGTATCATGTCCCACTAAAGCACGTCTCCTTGTACACTATTTTCATGATAGGACCTTCTGGTCAAAATGGCCAAACTATAACCTCTACCATAACACCAAAATACTTTCCGACTTCAATTAAGAGATCCAACCTTGACTCAATCCCTTAACCCGATAGGTGAATTTTGTTCTACTTAGTTCCTTAAATGCTTAAATTTGTGCTTTATCTTGATTGCTTAACCCATTGTCTCATCCCATTACTAGTTTAACTCTTGTAAGTTGGGTAGAATACCTCACGGCCCAACAAAGCCTTTGTCCTTGTGATCCATGTGGATAAGTTTGCTTAGCCTATAAGTTCAGAGGACCCTAACTTAGCTAGTCAACCAAGACAACTGTATAGGCCCGAACTTCGGGCGAGCCTTGATCTTAAAAGATCTGGGACTATTTAAAATTTCTTTCATCAGTACCTTCCTTGCTTATATTTTGACTATCTCGCGCTGCTAATGTAGCTTCAGTTTTGCAAGCTTATTTCGTTATCAAGCTTGATCATGACATATTTTATTGGTGCACCCACTAACATATTGTCTAATCAGAACCGGTGCATAATGGTCTGATCAACCGAGTGTACTTTGGTTCGCTTTTATTTATCGTTCTACGTGGATGGGGACATAGCTAAACTTGTCCTCTAGAGTTCCATCCGCGACTGCATTGACAACTCCTTTTAAATTATTCGGTCGCCTTTGAACCACGTATTCGTATTCGATAACGCCTCCTTCGAACTCTATATTGCGTTCGCCTTCACCTATTTTAGAACGACGAAAGCGTCGTACTAAAACTCCTCTAACTGTCCTATCACCATGACCATTACCACCCAATGTAACCATATCTTTGTCTTGAACTACTCGACCTTTCCCTCGACACTAAATTTACAATCTTGACTTTCTAATCACTTGAATTTAAGAGTTATTACAATCGTCTCTTAAACATACCCTCAACCTAGACTACGACCATATAAACTTCCTTAAACCCTCCTATCTACCGTTGTGCCTTCTCACCCCCTCATAATTCTTAATTTCGAGGATAAAATTCTTTTAAGTTGGGTAGGATGTAAAATCCCTAAATTTCTACTATATTTTTTATATATATTAAATTTGGTACTGATTTAAAAATTTTGTATTGTACGTCGCATAGTCGTATTGTACGTCGCGCACGAAATTTTTTTTTTCGTAGTTGCTCGTCAAGTGCGAATATGTGCGAGCGTACATATTTTAGAAAAACATTTTTTCTATTTTATTATACACTTTCAAAATATTATATAATTATTATTCTTGCTATAAAAAGCCTTTTTTATTTTAGCAGTTATTAATCATAAATAATATTTCATTGTATACTAGGAAAAGCAAATCATGTATGCATTATTCGTGCATACATATATTCGTAATTATTTATTAGTCTATTTTAAATAAAAATGTAATTTTTGAGATTTATAATAAATATTTTATTTAAAAAGATATTTAAAATATTTATTATTTTCGAAATTATTATTATTGGTATTTTGAAAAATATATTTGGAAGTTATGGTGGCCATTTAAATCTTGATTTAATTTTTGGATTTATTTAAATAGTTAAACATTCAAAATTTATTTATCTCATTTAATTTTGAGCTAAAAATTTAAATAGATTTAAATTGGATTTAATTGATTTGATTTTAAACTAAGAGAATTTGATTTGATTTAAATTAGATTTGGATTTGGATTTGGATTTGGATTTGATTGTTTTTAAATTAAATTAAGAAATATCTAAATTGGGTTTAAAGGAATCTTAATTCTTATCTAATTGGGAATTTCCACATCCTATAAATAGGCTGGTACTCCTCCATATTATTTTCACCACAAATCATCTTTCAAACCATCCTTGTCAAAATTTCTCTCTTTTTTTCGTCATAAATTCAGCCTCAATTTTCAAAGGTTGTAGCAACTTCGAATGACCATAACTCCCAACTCCGGACTCCTTTTGACCTCCAGTTTTTTTTGTTGGAATCGTATTGAGGTATATTTTCTGAATGTAAATTTTATTTTCATAAATTCGAAACTTAATTTTTTAAAAAATTTGTGGAGTGTCATTGGTCCGAAATCTGACACATTTTAGTGTTTTTGAGATTCTGGGAGAACCAGGAATCAGAATCACGATCCGTTTGAAGTTTCGGAATACTGACAGAAAAATACACATCATATATTTTCCTAAAAAAATTTTAGAATATTTTATTTTTGGTTTTTATTTTAGAAGTTTGTCACATTGTCTGAGTTCATCTTGTGTAGCCCTGTGACTATTCTGTACCCAACGAGATTGTCGGTTTCACCAGCAAGGACCTCAGGCAAGACACCTTGCCATTTGCTATTTATTTATTTTAGCTCATATTTATACATTATTTATTTTCTTTATGCAAAATAAACTGTGATACATGGCATAACCTGTTAGAACTTACTGTTCATTTATATTTCCTGCTATGTATTATTTTTCTTATACATTAAACCTAGATTTAAGGGACCACCTTGGTGTTACATTCATGGCCTTGATACGTTGTACCACGAAGTTGTGTGTCGCATGTAGAATACGGACGTGCGTGATTGGCTGGCCACTACGTACAAGCGGTGCGATAGGAATAACCGCTAATAGATGTTGCATGCTTAGTTTGACTTAGCGGTTAATAGAGGATTTATGTTGTGGATACAACATAATAGACATTGGATGGGAAGAACAGTTCCTTAATGTATGGGTCATATATGTACTGCCCTGATTGCCGGTTATCTCCAATGGGAGGTACGGTCATGATAGCCGATTATCTCCAGTGGGAGGTACGGTCCTGATTGCCGGTTATCTCCAGTGGAAGATACGGTCCTGATTCCTGATATTCCTGATCCGGCCCATGCGTCAAAGGTTTGTTCTTATTGCATTCACTATAGTACGGTTAGGTACCCTATTGCAGGCATCCCTTATTTATTTGAGCATATTTATTCAATTTATATGGCATGATATTATGTGTCTTGTTACGTCCCTCTGAGGACCTGGTTATCTCTCCAGGTGTGTGCTTCTGTGAATTTGCAGGTGTTCTAGCCAAGGCAGTGATCTTCTCCATTCTTTCGAAGACGATTGCGCTTGGTTCGTCTCGTTATTTTATCGATCACTTCTTGTACATTTTATTTGAGATAGTTGGTAGTAGATTTTGTCTCCGCCCAACGATTGTATACATGACAAATTTAAAGTTGCTCTTATATCATTTATTTATCTAGTGGATGAGATTTAGTTATTCTGGATTTACTGCATTTTACAGCTTATGTATTCATACGAGGTTTTCATATATTGGAGTATACTTCGTATGTATGCAGCTGACATGGATACGTATCTAGTCCTAAGTATTTTGGGACTGGGGTATTACAATAATACATAGGACTAAGTATGTCAGCATGCCAGCTGCACGTATACGAAGATTACACCAATATGTGGTATCCTCGTATTTGTACATAAGCTGTAAGTAATAATATATGATAAGCCATAATAAATAACTATATCTCATCCACAGCTCAACACAGAATGAATAAATAAGTCTCAATGATAATAAAAGAAGTCAAGAGATAGCCGGGTGAACATTCCCACTCCAAACAGCTATAAAAATAGTCTCAACCAAATGGAGTCCAATCTCCTCAAAATAGAACAATGGAGATAAACGATGTCCACTATATAGTCTCAGAAAAATAAGAGGAAACTAAGTATCAGCGAAAGATGCCTCGTCATCGACGTATGCAGGATCCAAAGCTGCTCCGTACTCCTGGGGATAGTCCTGCTCGTCTAATCCTGGAGAGATCACCAGGTCCTCAGAGGGACGTAACAAGATACAGAAAAATATGCCAAAATAATCTGAAATATGAAAATATGCACTATGACACTACAGGTTTTCCTAACCGTCTATGTGATATGTACTTTGAGGACAACGTTCTACGCAGGGGCTGTAAGGATTCACGCAAGTAATAAAGAGTGGCCGTCAAGTAGCGCTCATCCGAGTCACTATCGGCCTATGTATGTGTAAAAGTAAATGTAGCCCCTACACTAGTAGTTGTCCCCTCTCCCCAAATGCTCCTACCCAAGATGTATCGACATCCTATCCAGTTAGCAACTGCTATGGCTTCTAACTCAATACACTAGTAGCAATTACCTCCTATCCGTCGCACAACCCATACGTAACGATGGCCAGTCGAGTACACAGGTCCATGTCCTATATGAACTCACTCATCACATGATACTCATGTGTCAAGGCCATAGGAGATGTGAAAATATCCCACACTCATAAGGTGGTCGTCTAACTCTAGGTCGACATGCATAATAGAATATAAAACTAACGAAAACGACTAAATCTAGTCGCTCGCACCCAAGTGTGACTTGGACGCACAATGTAAACAAAATAAAAAATAAGAGAAAGAAATATGCAATAATAAAATATACTGAAAATAAATCAGCACAATCAAAGTCTATGGCAAGGTATACTTGCCTGCGGTGCGAGGAGGGCAAATCCAAATGTCGTAAGCGTCAACACAAAACTCACAATTCACAGATGACTTCGGATGCTGAAACAAACATCAAAAATATTCTCGATGAAAAAGATATACCTAGGAAACGCTTGTCCGAAAGTCAAATTTCGGAACAAGGGCAAAATCATAATTTCGGGTCAAAATGATGTCCGATGTTGGATCCGCTTTGCACCAAAACGCGCACCAGTATCTACGGTCTTTAAAGTCATCAAACTATATCTCTACGAATCCGGTTTGAGGAGACGAACCCAACGGTATGTCCAATTTTGGATTCCGATGAGCCGTGCACAAAATCGCCCGTTGAATCGGGTCGCAGGCTCGCCAATTTTGGTGTTCCGATCAACATTCTCAGAATCGGCCCAAACTTGGCATACAGGAGCAGAATTTTGATTCAGACTTGTTGGCGCAAGTTTTGTGTCGATCCGAAGAACGTGCACAAAGTTATGGGCTAGTTTACAAAAGGTCGATACAGGGGTATCTCGACGGATACGTACTGATTTCGTCGCGCACACGCAACGAAATCGAGTTCTGTCAGTTCTCATACGTTGGCAACATCCATACGCACCTTTCGATATGTATAGTGCACAACCATGTCGCCCGGTTTGTCGGAACGCACGTCGTATCGGGATCAATTTTCTAAAATTTACTATTTTGAAATCAATTTTTCGCACAAGTTTAACATCGATTTAATTCGTGCACAGAAATCGAAATACAGATCTACAAGTTGCATTTTGCTCTTAGATGTTAACTTCGATTTTGTGTTTAATTTGTTTCTCAATAACTCTAATGTTTTGAACAAAAATTGGCTTCTAAGTTGAGGTTTTGACAGCCCCCTAACACAGTTTTTCGAGCAATTTTTGCTCAAGTTCGTGTCAATTTTTTGACACGATCCCATAGGTAATTTTCAAATCTCCCTGGAGGGATTCGAAGAGGGTTATATGGTCTGTATCTGTGAAGTGATGGTTGAAAAAATCATTAATAAATTATGGAGATATAAATTTTGATATTAGGGTACCTGGGAACAGCAAACAGAGTATCCTCTATTTCCTGGCGGTCGGCTAGCCTTCTCCTCGGCGGTGCGACCATCGACGGTGGCGCTCAGGCGGCCAGGAAGGGGCGTGGGAACGTCGGGGTGGCTCCTGAGTTCTTGTGCGAGGTCGGGGTGGAGTTTAGATGGAGAATTTTTGAGATAACCCTCCTCGGCTGCTAGGTATTATACTAGGGTTTAAATCCTTATTTAGGATCGAATCTGATTCGGTTTCGATTTGGATAAGGGTTAATGTCGTAGAGAATCTCCTTAGGGATATAGAAGAATTTTTCTAAAATTTTATGGTGAAGATTTGATTCAAATCAAATCTTCCAGGTTTTTTTTTCTCGGCAGAGAGATTACAGGGGCTCGGGTTCTATGTGGCACTGTAGCGATGCTACTGTGTCAATTTTATACTTTTTTTTACTTCTATATATATATATACATACACACAAGAATCCTAGAAATTGTAAATAAGTATCAAATTTTTTTATAACATTTGTAGACTATATTTAGTAGCAATTAAATATCATGCAACACAAGCATATAAATATATAATAATATATATATATAATTATATATATATATATATATATATATATATATATATATATATACCAACTACTTATTTAATTCAAAAATAATATAGCAAAAACAATTTTAAAGTACTAAAATAATTAAAAAAATTTGGGGGTTTACAACTGGTGCTCTCTAAGAATCTGAAGGACTACACGGAGATGTTGCTCATGCTCTGCTTCACCCTTGCTATAGACTAAGATGTCATCTATAAACACTATCACAAACTGATCCAAATAGGGCATGAATATGCGATTCATGAGATCCATGAATATTGCTGGCACATTGGTCGCTCCGAATGGCATAACGAGAAACTTTCAATGTCTATATCTTGATCTGGATGATATCTTCGGGATGTCTTGCTCTCTGACTCTGATCTGATGGTATCTCGAAAGTAAGTCAATCTTCAAGAATATTGTCGCTCCACTGAGTTGATCGAATAAGTCATCTATCCTTGGTAGGGGATATATGTTCTTGATTGTTACAAAATTCAAGGTATGATAATCAACACATAATCTTGACGTACCATTCTTATTTTTTATAAGAAACATCAGGGCTCCCCAAGGTGATCCACTAGCACGAATGAATCCCTTGGTGCTGAGTTCTTCAATCATCTTGTACAGGATCTCCAACTCTGATGGTGCCATTCTGTAGACTCTCTCTGATACTGGTTCCGTCCCTGGAATCAATTCAATGGTGAACTCTCTCTCTCTCTCTGGCATCATACCTGGAAGCTCTACGGGAAGTATGTCAGAAAATTCTTCTACTCTGGGAAACTGAACAGCTCCTGCTACTGCCATCCGTAAGACTGATGGAGAAGGTTCTACTTTGCCTCTGGAAAAAAAATTATTCTTCGTTGGGAATACCAAAAATAATTCTGCCCATATGACTGTTGACCCAAACCGGATCACAATCAACCTAATCTTGAAAATTAATAAAACAATATTTGTCATAGTCTAATTTGACACATCAAGCTTGAAATCAATCAACTCTGCTCATTGGTTCAAGACTACAGCTGTCTGAAGATTTACTATTTTGTGTATACTGGAGTCTGTATTTTTTACTATTTTTGAGTATAGGGTGATGTACGTTGGGTCATACTGAGCAACTTTGGGCTAGACATAGCCTTATAGGTTTACTTAGCCAATATCCAAATCAGCCCACTCATCCAGAAGCCCACTTAGAACATTCTGTCCATAGGAGACAGAGTTCGGGCCGAACTCTGCCTCCACACAGAATTCGGGCTGAACTCTGTCCCCTAAATTACAGGATGCTGATTTTTAGGTCTTGATCACTGCTAGTTGTCCAACAGCCAAAATTTTGAATTCTACACAGAATTCTGGCCGAATTCTGTCTACCCCAAACCTATAAATAGGCCTTGGTTTTTCTCATTTGAAACCATCCAATCTTCTCTTCTTCTTCTCTTACATAGCCTACATATTAAAGAGCCTTACCTTCCCATCTACTTAGCATTCAAACTTCCCAACCGTCCAAGTTGCTCGGTACGATTTATCTAGAAGTTTGAAGTACAAGAAGTTGTAAGTCACTTGAAAAAGTCCAAGTTTTGCCACATCGATCATTGAAAAAAGTTTGGCGTGCTCTTCTGTGAAAAGGCACGTGGTTGTAACCCTATTTTACAAATAGTAGATTTTAATCCTGAGCTAGAGTTCTCTGGCCTGGACTAGTCCTCCACGAGGGAAACCAGGTTAAAATTGGCTGTGTTTGCGTATGCCTTCTCGCTCTTTATAATTTCTGCATTTACTCTGATTATTTACTGTTGGTGAAAGAGTTTAATTTTTAATTGGATATTATTGTCATAAACTCTATTCACCCCCCTCTAGAGTTGCCTTTTTATACTTCAATTGGTATCAGAGCTCGGTTCTCTCAACAAGGATTAACATCCTAGAGCTGATCTATGGCAACCACACAATCCATGTTTTCCAATCACGGTGAAGGGCAGTCCACTCATAGGCCACCCCTATTTGATGGAACAAAATACACCTATTGGAAAAAGGATGAGTTTTTATCTCAAGTCTCTAGACTTCGACCTGTAGACCATTGTTACCGATGGTTACAAAAAGCCCGCCAGGATAGTTGTCAATGGTGATCTCGTCGAAAAACCCAACGACAAATATTCTGACGAGAAAAAGAAACAGGCGAGTCTAGACACGAGAGCTATTAATGCTTTATTTTGTGCAATAGACAGGAATGAGTTTAACAGGGTCTCGACATACACCACCTCTCATGAAGTATAGAGACTTCTAGAAGTGACGCATGAAGGAACCACCCAAGTCAAGGAGTCGAAAATCAATCGTCTCACTCAAGAATATGAGGCATTCAAGATGAAGCCTAATGAGACGATCACACAAATATTTACAAGATTCTTCGACGTCATCAACCCCTTGTCATCTCTCGGCAAATAATATACAAATCACGAAAAGATCCGCAAGTTACTTAGGGGGCTACCGAAGATTTGGAACCCTAAGGTAACAGCTATCATAGAAGGCAATGATCTCACCATAATGTCTATGGAGACTTTGATGGAAAAGCTGATGACCCACGAGCTTGACCTCAAAGACTTCGAAGAGCCTGCTCCAAAGGCAAAAGAGATTGCCCTTAAAGCTCATCGTCGAAGGGCTGATTGTGAAGAGACTGATGATGACAACTCGGAAGGTGATGATCAAGCTCTTCTAGTCTACAACTTCAAGAAGTTTCTTCGTTTCAATCGAAGAAAGAAGGAACAACAAGAAGATGACGAGGAAGAACCAACGTGCTACGGCTGCAAGAAGACTGAACACATCCGAAAAGACTGTCCATTCGCAAAGAAAAGCAACCGATATGAGAAGCCCTACAAGAAGTCTTCCTCAAGAAATTATGCCAATACTAGCATTTGGCATGAAAGCGAGGCAAGTGATTCCGAGGAAGAAAATGACTCTCCTCAAGACACCGTAAATGTCTGCCTAATGGCAACATCCGATAAGGTATCTAACGAAACCCTCGATGACTTTACTTTTGATGAACTTGGCGATGCGTTTAATGATTTGCTAAATGACCACAAGAAAGTCATTAGTAAATATAAGCATGCCAAGGAGAAGATCAAAAGCTATGAAGTCGAGATTCAAAAACTCTCTTCCTTACTTGATAATTTTGGAGAGACTCCACCCACGGAAGTCACTAATGAGGTGTCTAAGCTTAAGTTAAGCCTACACGTTGCTGAAGCACGTATTGAAAAGCAAACACGTGAGATCACAGCACTCAACACTGAGCTTGCTGAAGAAAAGAATAGACACAGGTTCTCTATTGCTAAAATTGATGGTTTAAATGCTAAGTGTAATAAACTGCATGCTGCCTCTAAGAAATTAGAGATTAGATTGGAAAAACAGGTTGCTCAACCTCAAACCCAATCACATAAGACACACAAAGTACAAGATCACTCAAAATAGTCAAACACGTCACCCACATGCAGTACGTAAACATGCTTACATGTATACGTATTTCCATAAACCACGTGCACATAGAATCACTCTCATAACTATCATTCTACTGCTACCCACAATCACCAGGCTGTACACCATGCTACACATAACCATCACCATAATGCACATAGTTATAATCATCACTATGTTGCATATAGACATAACCATCATCCTGCTGCCACATATAATCACTATCCTGTTGTTTTACACAACTCTCACCATGCTGCATATAGACACCATTATCAATCTGCTCCTAACACAAATAGGCATGCTACTTGCACCTATTGTGGATTACATGGACACATCTCACCATAATATAGAATTAGGAGATTAGTAGTATAAATCTATATGCATGGGTGCCAAAAACTAACATTTCAGGACCCACAAGAACTTGGGTACCAAAGATCACATCTACTCTTGATGTAGGTGGACCTTCCTCCCTCAACTAAAAGCAAGTGGATTCTCGATAGTTGATGCTCGCGACATATGACGGGAGACGCAAATCTTTTTGCATCATTATCGATGAAGAGGGAAGGGTATGTATCCTTCGGCAACAACTTAAAATGGTACATCATAGGTAATGGTACTATAGGTCATCCTTCCTCTCCTGTAATAAAGGATGTCTACCTAGTGACCGAGTTAAAGCATAACCTGCTCAGCATAAGTCACCTTGCTGATCATGGATATGACATTAACTTTGGACAAAATAAATGCTATATTTATGATAGGTCAACAGGAGACATCGCTTTTGAAGGGATAAGAAAGGATAACATTTATATTTTCTATCTATCTAGAGATACTAACAATCCAGGAAGATGCCTCTACGTCCACAAGGATGAGAGATTATTGTGGCACCAGCGTCTTGGTCATGCCAATATGGATACTATATCCAGGCTATCGACAAAGAAGCTAGTAAGAGGCTTATCCGACATCACATTCAAAAAGGACACAGTGTGTGCTGAATGTGAGTTGAATAAGGCAACCAAGTCTTCTTTACATTCAATAAACACTGTAAGTACTACTAGACCCTTGCAATTACTTCACATGGACTTATTTGGTCCTAGTAGAGTATCCAGTCTTGGTGGCAAACTCTATGCTTTTGTTATAGTAGATGATTTTTCTAGATTCACTTAGGGTTTTTTTCTTACAAACAAAAGTGATGCTATTTCTGTTTTCAAAATTTTTGCTAAAAAGGTTCAAAACAAAAAGGGCTACATGATTACTCGAATCCGAAGTGATCATTGAGGCGAATTCGAAAATTTCGATTTTGAAAATTTTTGTGATTCAAACGGTTTTGATCATGAGTTTTCTTGTCCTAGAACTCCTCAACAAAATGGTGTTGTGGAGCGGAAGAATAGGACACTTGGCGATATGGCTAGAGTCATGTTGAATAAATTTTCACTTCCGAAATATTTTTGGGCTGAAGCTGTAAGCACAGCGTGCCATATTTTAAATAGGGTGCTTATTTGACTTATTACGAAGAAAACACCCTATGAGCTTTGGTTTGGTAGAACTCCAAATGTTTCATACTTTAGAGTTTTTGGTTGTCGATGTTTTATCCTTAACACTAAAGACAACTTAGGCAAATTCGATGCCAAAGCTGACTATGGTATTTTCTTGGCTATGCTGCCAAGGGCAAGGGATATAGAGTGTTCAACAAATACTCATTAATTGTGGAAGAGTCTACAAATGTGACTTTGGATGAAGAGAATAGTACAGCAGCCACTCCTGACGATGATGTTGAACCATCAACTTCTACGCCGATGAATACCACTACTGAAACTAATTCTCTGGAGGGCTTACCGAAGAAATTTTCTTTTAAGTTATCACATCCAGAAAACTTGGTAATAGGTGAGGTTTCACGCGGAGTAAGTACTCGATCATCATTAAGAGACTCCATTGCTAGCACTGCCTTCATTTCACAAATTGAGCCTAAAAATATTTTAGAAGCTTTTAATGATGAATTTTGGATTTCCACCATGCAAGAAGAACTCAACCAATTCGAGAGGAGCCAGGTCTGGGAACTTGTTCCTAGGCCAGCTAATCATTCGATTATTGGTACGAAATAGGTTTTTCGCAATAAAGTAAATAAAGATGGATCAGTTACACGCAACAAAGCTCGTCTAGTAGCTCAAGGATACAACCAAGAGGAAGGTATCGACTACGATGATACGTATGCTCCAGTTGCAAGACTGGAATCCATTCGGATGCTTTGTGCATTTACAAATTTTCAAAATTTTAAATTGTTTCAAATGGATGTCAAAAGTGCCTTTTTGAATGGTTTTATTAAGGAGGAAGTTTTTGTAAAATAACCCCCTGGTTTTGAAAATCACAAATTTCTCGACCATGTTTTCAAACTCAAGAAAGCGCTATATGGCCTCAAATAAGCCCCTAGAGCTTGGTATGAACGCCTAAGCAATTTCTTGCTATATAAAGGTTTTTCAAATGGGAAAATTGACACTACACTCTTTATAAAATCTTTCAAAGACACTATTCTTTTAGTACAAATTATGTTGATGATATCATATTTGGTTCTACTGATAAAACTCTCTGTCAAGATTTTGCCAAGTGTATGCAGAACGAGTTTGAGATGAGCATGATGGGGAGCTCACTTACTTTCTTGGACTGCAAGTCAAACAAACATCGCATGGAACTTTCATCTGTCAGTCAAAGTATACAAAGGACTTACTGAAGAAATTTGACCTTGACAACGTCAAACCAATCGGCACTCCAATGGCTACTACAACCAAACCAGAACCAGATGAAAGCGGCAAACCAGTTGATCAACGTAAGTATCGAGGTATGATAGGCAGTCTACTTTATTTAACTGCTAGTCGCCCTGATATTATGTTTAGCGTTTTCTTGTGTGCTCGATATCAAGCTAATCCTAAGGAATCACACATGTCCGCCGTTAAGCGTATCTTTCGATACCTTAAGGGTACGATTACAGTGGGCTTATGGTATCCCAAATCAACATCATTGACCTTATTGGTTACTCTGATACTGATTTCGCCGGATGCAAAGTCGACCGTAAAAGTAATAGCGGCACGTGTCATTTATTGGGCAAGGCTCTAGTCTTTTGGTTTAGCAAGAAGCAGAATTCTGTCGCACTATCCACAATAAAAGCTGAATATATTGCAGCTGGTCGTTGTTGTGCACAAATTCTGTGGATGAAGCAAACCCTAGCAGACTATACCTATCTTTTATGCACATTCATATATTCTGTGACAACACTAGTGCTATCAACCTTACTAAGAATCCCATATATCACTCACGCACGAAACACATTGAAATTTGTCACCACTTTTTGCGTGATCACTAACAAAATGGTACTATCAATTTAGAATTTATTGCCACTGATTATCAGTTGGACAATTTCTTTACAAAACCACTATCCGAGGAGCGATTTAATTTTCTTTATCGTGGATTAGGAATTTTAGATGAAACGGTTATTCATTAAATTGGCCTGCATAATTATCGATTATGTCACGATTCTCTATGCTGACTTTGCTATAGGTACCAGCCGAAAGGGTCCTTCTGACAACAAGGCGTAAAAGCCTAAGCGACACGGTGCACTAGTCTTCGAACTACCGCTAGCTGGGATTCGGCCCCTGCAGCTACCCCATAGCAGCTTCACCATATTGATTTATGTCATAACTCCTTAGTTATTATATGGTTAATTTTTATTTATAGCCTGCCCCATTTGAAATTTCTAACTTCATCTCTTAAATTTCTTTAATTCTTTTTGACCATTTATTCATAATATTCTTCCTACCTTGATTTTATTTCCTGCTTGCAGTTCTGGCCCAAGGGACCAGAACTCGGGCCAAACTCTTCCCCCACACAGAGTTCGGGCCGAGTTCGGCCTCCTTGTTCCAGAACCTCGGGACACTCTCAGCCGTTGATCTATTTTTGATCCGATGGTTCCTGTTTAACCCGACCAGCCGACCAAATGATCTTAAACTCGGGATTGTCTCTCTCTCCCCTCCATTGTCCTCTTTAAACCTATCCACACATATTTCTTCCAAAACCCTAATCCTAAAAATCTCCAATCTTTGAGAAATTTCTCTCCAAACTCAAGGAGATTACTCTTGGGCTCATTCTCCTCCATCTTAGGTCTTTCTTGTTGAGGTATATCTTCCTTTTTCCTTCTTTTATCTCAATTTTTCTTATGGCACCTAGGTTGCTTGGTAGAGGGAAGAGACCAAGGAGAAGTATTGGTGAATCCTCTACTCATCCTCAACCAAACCCGCAACCTAATCCTCAACCACAACCTCAACCAACCCCACAACCTATTCCTCCACCTCCTAACATGATACACCCTCTTTTTACCCACCTCCACCCCTCTATTCCGACACATACGATGACCGTATTTTTGTGTCCTTGGATGCGTCGAACGCATGGTTTGCCGACTTTCGTCATCGTAGTGTATATGCCGGACACCATATTAAGTTTACGGTGTTTTCCGACTATCTTCCTAACTTCGTGACTTGTGTCTCGATGAACTTGTTGCAACTCGTGATCCTATCTATGTGAATGCCATTCAAATGTTTTATTGCAACATGACTTATGACCGCGACCGCATCTACTCACGTGTCGCCGGTATAGACATATCTTTTGATGATTTTAAGTTAGCCAACCTTCTTGGTATGCCAGACCCCAATACTTGGGAACGGCTTGATGATGCCCGGGATTTTGTCTTCCCTGGTGAGACCACTTTGGAAAGTTTCAAGGAGGATATTTGCTCTCCGAATGCCCCTCCTCGAAAACTCAAGGCTAAACATCTCAACAATCACTTTTACGAACTTCATCGCATTATCTTTTCTTCGGTCTTGCCAAAAGCTGGATCGACTGATGAAGTCACTTACTTTGAGATCACTTCTCTCTTCTTTCTACAATTTTGCGTCCCTTTCAACTTTTCTCGCACGATGATGGATTGGATGATTCGTGCTAGGCCTAAACCAAAATCCTTGGTTTATACCATGTATCTTTCTTTGATCTTTCGTGCCTTTCATGTCCCATTAGATCAGTGTCAGTCCTTGTCCCTCCTACCTATCTGACCAAGGCAAGGAGAACTGTTGCTGCTGTGGCCTCCTCTGAGTCTGATGCTGCTGAGGATCCTGACTCTTCTGTACCTTTTGATGCTCCTGATTCTTCTGCTCCCGAGTCCACTGCTACTCTTGACTCTATTCAGACTATGCTTCACGATTGCTTCCGTTTGGAGGACGAACGCAGGGCCGAGATGGATGACCGCTGGACACAGATGGATTATCGCACCACACTGCAGATGAGTGCGCTCAGCAACTCCATCCATGACATTCAGTACTCCATGGCCTCCCATCCGACGATGCCGATTCCGATGATGCGTGATCCATCCCGCGACGGTTATCGTATTGACGATTCTTGGGTTCGTCGCTACCTTGATCCGACCTCTGCATTTGTTGATCCCCGTCGTACCAGTTCTGATGGTGCGGGGCCTTCATATGCTCCTTGATGGATATGGCCTTTGTATTGCCACTGATGCTTAGGACTATTTTTTATTTTGGCACTATATTTTTTTTTCTTTTGTCTTTATGTTTTTAAAACTCTATGGCTCAGTTTGTTCTTATTTTGAACTACTACTTGCATGTTATATTTCATTCTGTATGGTATCTATATTTTCTCTTTTGTCTCTATTTTGATGTTTGTCTAAAGGGGGAGAACAGTTGATATTTGCCTTAGCACTATGAAATTATGTATACTTGGATATATATACTTGGATGAGAACTTATCACAGGAAATATCAGTTTACGGGAGAGCAAATTTGTTCAAGTACGGGGGAGCCATAATGTGTCCAGGTATGAATATTGAGACATGCAAATATCATGTTTTGTCAATTATCAAAATGGGGGAGATTG
This sequence comes from Iris pallida, assembly GCA_029216955.1. NCBI lineage: Eukaryota > Viridiplantae > Streptophyta > Magnoliopsida > Asparagales > Iridaceae > Iris > Iris pallida. The sequence continues at coordinate 15,903 of JANAVB010002859.1, forward strand.
TTGACCCAAACCGGATCACAGTCAACCTAATCTTGAAAATTAACAAAATAATATTTGTCATAGTCCAATTTGACACATCAAGCTTGAAATCAATCAACTCTGCTCATTGGTTCAAGACTACAGATGTCTGAAGATTTACTATTTTGTGTATACTGGAGTTTGTATTTTTTTACTATTTTTGAGTATAGGGTGATGTACGTTGGGTCATACTGAGCAACTTTGGGCTAGACATAGCCTTATAGGTTTACTTAGCTAATATCCAAATCAGTCCACTCATCCAGGCACTTAGAACATTCTGTCCATAGGAGACAGAGTTCGGGCCGAACTCTGCCTCCACACAGAGTTCGGGCCGAACTCTGCCCCCTAAATTATAGGATGCTGATTTTTAGGTCTTGATCAATGCTAGTTGTCCAACGGCCAAAAATTTGAATTCTACACACAGAATTCTGGCCGAATTCTGCCTACCCCGAACCCTATAAATAGGCCTTGGTTTTTCTCATTTGAAACCATCTAATCTTCTCTTCTTCTTCTCTTACATAGCCTACATATTAAAGAGCCTTACCTTCCCATCTACTTAGCATTCAAACTTCCAACCGTCCAAGTTGCTCGGTACGATTCAGCTAGAAGTTTAAAGTGCAAGAAGTTGTAAGTCACTTGAAAAAGTCCAAGTTTCGTCACAACGATCATTGAAAGAAGTTTGGCGTGCTCTTCTGTGAAAAGGCACGTGGTTGTAACCCTATTTCACAAATAGTGGATTTCAATCCTGAGCTAGAGTTCTCAGGCCTGGACTAGTCCTCCACGAGGAAAACCAGGTTAAAATCGGCTATGTTTGTGTATGCTTTCTCGCTCTTTATAATTTTCGTATTTACTCTGATTATTTACTGTTGGTAAAAGATTTTAATTTTTAATTGGATATTATTGTCATAAACTCTATTCACCTCCCTCTAGAGTTGCCTTTTTGTACTTCAATGACAATCTATTCTTGCATATTGATCCTTCAACCAATCTATTCCTAGGACCACATCATAGTCGGCCATCGAATATTCTATCAATCTAGCGGAAAACTTTCTACCGATAACTATGATTCGACATGAGGAAAAGACTCCATCTACTCCCACAAGGCCGTTACTAGTAAGGATGTTAAGTCTTACAGATAATAACTCAGGCTCCAATCCTATTCGTGTCGCGAATCGTACAGAGATAAATGAATACGATGCACCCGAATCAAATAATACTGATGCTGAAAAAGAGTTGACGAGAATGATACCTGCCACCACCTCACTGAATATCAATTCTTCTGCTAGTGTCAAAGCCATAGCTTGTCCATGTCCTCTTGGTGCTGGTCCCCTCTGCTGGTTCCCTTTCTGCCTGTTCTGAACTTGGACTTGGGCCTGAGCATACTGCTGGGGCCTTTGCTGCTAAAATGCTTGAGCCTGAGGCGGCAATGGCCTCGGAGGCTGGTACTGCTGATGCTGATGCACTGGTGCTAGTCCTCTAACCGATGGACTGGTTAGGGTTGAAGAAGATGAACTGGTTCTATGCGGACAGGACCCTATCATGTGGTCCGGTGCCCAAAAGAAAAGCACAATCCCTGTGCTCTGTGACACTCTGAAATTACATGTCCATGCTTTCCACAATGAGAGCAGCCCATTGTGAAAGATTGCTTCTACTTCTATTGTTGAGGGTACGTCGGAGTCGAGTGCTGAACCGACGAAACCGATGTCCCCCTCCTAGGCGCTCCAATGGTCAATGCCCTAGCTGTCGGGGCTGCTGTTGACGACTGAGATAACTGTCCATGGGACCTCTTCCATCCTCCGGTTCGATCTACTATCTACTGGGAGGTATACTCATTCCTCCTAGCTGCTTACAAAACAGTATCAAAGGTCTGGTGCTCAAACTGCTCCACTGCTAGAATAATCTCTAGGTGGAGTCCTTGTTGGAATCGTTGTGTCCGGTCCAATTTGGTCGCCACCAAGGTGGAAGCAAACCGACTAAGTCTAGAAAATTCGACCACATATCCATCAACCTTCCTTCCCATCTGCTTGAGATTGCTGAATCGTGTCTGTAAATCATAGCGAGCTACTGCATCAAAATACTTCATTTGGAATCTATCACTGAATACCGCCCACAAGACAGGCATTACCAAACCAACAGCTTGCATCGTCCACCAGCTGCGGGCTAAGTCCAATAACTACAGGTGCACAACGGCCACCTTCTATTCCTCTGGAATCCTACTTGGCTCCAGGATAACCTCTATATCCTGAAGTCACGCGTCAGCAGCAATAGCATCTTCATTGCCATCTAAGAAAGGAGGGTTCAGGCGCTTGAAGCTGTTAGCCTCATTGTTCCCCTGGTAACCAACTCTGCCCATGACTGCTTGTACTGTCTGGTGCAGGGCATCGCCCCGACGATCTTGTGACGCAAGAAAACTTGGAAAAGTCCCATTAAGGCTCTATTGTTAGGCTCTGCAGGCTGGACTAGCTAAACTAGGAGCTCTGGATCCCCGAAAGGCATGACTCGGGATGCTACACTTGAGTGCTGGGTTGGGTCCCCAAGTTGCTGCTGGTCCACTGGAGGTGCTCCTTCCGGCTGATCGGTAGGACCAAAAATAATGCTACTGAATAAATGACATAGGGAACAATAAAGAAGAACCAAGATAGATCAAGGATATAAGCATGTCATCAGGTCAAGATTTAGGAAGATTAGAAGGCATGAGTAAAGATCAAGGGCGAATGCTGGTTGAGACATCTATCCAGTAAAATCCTCACACATCTTGATTTACAAGACCTACATGGGCCACTACTTAAACCGTGTCACGCCCCAGAACCAGAATATTAAAGAGCGGGGGACAGACACGGCCAGCTACGTACATTAAAGTGCAATCCACGTCACAATACGGTCACGGCTGTCTAGATGCGTGAGGGTTTATCTACAATCTATCAGTCTCTTATGGTCAAGAACAATCCTAGGGTCTCAATCTCAAGCAAGCAAATAGATATTTTAAGATGTTAGATCAACAGACATACAAAGTAAGGCATCCCAAACATTACATAATCAGATGATCATGAAGCTAGTCATACAAAATGCGAAGACTATTAAGAGTTAAGTTATACATAATTAACCCTATGATTTGTCAATCATGTTACAGCCCTTAGGCAGACATAAATAAAGTTGCAATACGAGCTAAGACTTCTTCGGCGGCTAAACGCCTCAAAAGAATAATTTTACAATAGAGTGGGAGAGCAAAATAAGAAAACCCATTTGTTGCCACGGTTACTTCTAGTTGTCACAATCTGGCTGGAAAGCTGGAAGATCCTCGGGTATCACTCCAAAATCTGGCCATACAAAACCAGCTGGGTCAGACCCCAGAAAGAATAAGTACCACAAGGGAAGCTCCACTTATGAACTAAAAACCAGCATATAATGAAAAGAAGAACTGATACAAGCAACATATTGACAATAACATAAATGACAAGAGCTAAAGTGAACATACTTGCTTGTATCAGGAAGAACAAGAGTTAGAATATAATTTCCATGTTAATCATGAGACAATCATTCATGCACGGCCAATCAAGTTCTACGACTTGCTATCATTAGCTAACTAGGGTTATCACATGCCTAGTTACTAACAAGATGCAGTTGAGATGTTCCCGCAGTCACAAGCCCTGCAGACTATCTAGGTTATCCAGGTGGGGTTACAGGAGTTATCAAGTTACGAGAGTTACAAGAGTTATCATGATTATTGGTGTACTTGAGTACTTATGATTCAAGAAGTACAACACATGATAGTGTGCTAGAAATATATCCTATTGATGGCAGACTACAAGTCCACAGGTGTGGCCGGGATAACGGGATCGCCTGTAACTAGAAAATATCTCTATATGAACTACTTAATCAGTCTAGTCGTTTAAACTAGTCAGATTCATTATGAATCCCTGACCGTGGTAACCAGGAATCCATGTCCTAGACATGATGCAAGATGAGACAGGTAGCTTGTACAATCATAATCAAGAAAATCAACCACAGTGTCAAAATAAGAGTTATACTTAGCAAGACTGGCATGTCAGGTTTACTTGTCATTGCAATAGTTCTTTTCACGAGTGCGTCTCGACGGGCCACTATCAAGATTATCAAGACGGGATCATATTATCATGTTCAAGTTCAAGTTATTAGCTCAAGATTATCAAGTTGTCAAGTGGGGTCGTCGTAATTTAGGCCAAGTACAGAAAAACATGCAAGAAAGATCAAGAACATCCATTGGTGATTAAAACTATCAATCGTAAATAAACTCCAGTTAAAGTGAGACAAGAAGATTCTTGAAGCCAAGACGAAGATCTATAAGTTTTATGTTTTGAGTTTTATAAGATTCTAGCTACAAAATAACTTAAACGGGCAAAAATAATACAAATCTGCGCATGGGAAATTCTGGGCAATTTTGGCGCATGGGAATTTTCTACACATCTGCGCATGGGAAATTCCTGCACATCAGCGCATGGAAATTCCTGCACATCCGTGCATAGGAAATTCCTACACATCCGCGCATGAGAATTTCTGCACATCCGCGCATAGAAATTCCTACACATTCGCGTATGGGAAATTCCTTCACATCCGCACAAGGAAAATTCTTGCACATCTGCATATGGAAATTCCTGCACATCCGTGCATGAGAAAATCCTACATATCCACGCATGGAAATTCTTGTACATCCATGCATGAGAAATTGTTGCACATCCGTGCATAAGAAATTTTAGCACATCCGCGCGTGGGAAACTCACATTGCGTCTACAGTACATGCGCTTAGGGAACCCACGCACATGACACGCTCGTAGTCAAAGGATGTGTTACCGGACTTCATGGTGCATGGCCTCCCGGGCGCATGGGGATTGTCGTCCCCAAACAGCAAGTTCAGCCATGAAAGTTCCAAAAACTTGCCATGGCCATAACTTTCTCATCCGAACTCGAAATCCAGTACCAAAACTGCATAAAATCAAATTCTCTACAACATGAAATCACTAGTTTTCGAAAATACCAAGTTTTTAGAGATCAAAACCAAGAAAAATAAGAAAAATTAAAACTTTAGATCTACAAAAATATAGCCATCAAAATCAAAAAATTTAAGTTCTAAAGATGCTTAGAATCATATAGAGAAGAAGATAGAACAAATAAAAAATAGAGATCCATCATGTTCTCCATTGAGCAAGTTGTACTTGCCTAGGGTTTGGTGGAAGGAGTAAATGAAGAAGAAGAAGTAAACGATAATAATGGAGGAGTAAATGACGACGAATCCTTCTGGCTGTTGTATGTAAATCTCTTCGGTCAATTCATCATTCAGGAAAGCGGTCTTAACATCCATCTGACAAATTACCAGCTTGTGAATTACGCTCAGAGCAATCAACATCCTGATGGTCGTCATCCGTGCTACTGGAGCATATGTGTCAAAATAATCGATCTCCTGCTTCTGAGAAACCCCTTGGCAACTAATATTGTCTTGAATTTGTCAACAGTTCTATCGGCCTTCATCTTCTTCTTGAAGACCCATTTACATATGATTGGTTTTGCTCCTTCAGGCAGATCGACCAACACTCACATATTGTTGGAGGTTATCGAGTCATACTCATCATTAATAGCCTCCTTCCAGAAGATAACATCTCTGGTCTTCATCGTCTCATCATAGGTAAGCAGATCTACTACTATATGATAGGTGACGAAATGCTTTCCAAAGTCATTTTGTCTTCTCACTCGCTTAGATACAGGTTCTACGAGTTCTGGTTCAATAATTATTTATGCAGCAACAACATCTTCTCGGACTACCTCTTCGTAAGGAACTTGAGCCTCCTGTGCACTCATATTGTTCTTCAAAATGTCCGTGAGAACAATATTCTTGTGCCATATAAATTTATCTTCAAAGAATTTTGTATCACAAGATTTAATGATATAATTTGATTCAATATCAAGGAACCTCCGAGCATCACTCTTATCAGCATGACCAAGGAATATAGTCTTCGTAGTCCTTGTTTCCAGCTTCTGAATCTTCAAATCCGGAAGCTTCACATACGCCAGACACCCCCACACTCGAATGACATTCAAGGTAGGTCTGACCTTGAACAAAAGTTCATGAGGAGTGACTTCCGAAGTTGTATGCGGCACTCTGTTCAATATGAATGTAGCCGTAAGCACACAAAATTCACCCCAGAAGCAATTTGGAAGACCTGCAGTCAACAGCATTGAGTTTATCATCTCTGTTAACGTTCTGTTCTTCCTTTCTGCAACACCATTTGATTGAGGGGAGTACGAAGCAGTTGTCTTGTTGATAATTCAGTGTTCTTTGTAGAATGATACGAATTCATGAGACCTATACTCGCCACCTCGATAACTTCTGAGTCTCTTAAGTTGTTGTCCGGTTTGACGCTCGACTTCAGCCTTAAATTCCTTAAACTTCTCAAATGCTTCATCTTTAGACTTGAGCAGATAAACAAATACGTACTTTGAGAAGTCGTCGATGAAAGTAATAAAATACTTCATTTCGGCCTTTGTGTAGAACTGTCACGCCCCAGACCCAGAATACTGGAGAGCGGGAGACAGACAAAACCAGCTACGTATATAGAAGTGTAATCCACCTCAACATACGGTCACGACTATCTAGATGCATGAGGGTTTAACTGCATGCCATTAGTCCCTTATGGTCAAGAAAAAGCCTAGTGTCTCAATCTCAAGCAAGTAAGTACATGTAACAAGATGGTAGATCATTAGACATACAAAATAAGGCATCCCATACATCACATATTCAGATGATCATGAAGCTAATCATACAAAATGTGAGGACTAGCAAGAGTTTTAGTCATATATGATCAACTCTAGGATTTGTCAATCATGTTACAACCCTTAGGCAAACAAGAATGTAAATTCAACACGATCTAACACTTGTTCGACGGCTAAATGCCTCAAAAGAATAATTTACAATAGAGTGGGAGAGCAAAATAAAAACTCACTCGTTGCCATGGTTGCGCCTACTGTTCACCATCTGGCTGGAAGGCGGAAAGATCCTCGGGAGCTACTCTAAAATTTGGCCATACAAAACTAGCAGGGTTAGACCCCAGAAAGAGCAAGTGCCACAAGGGAGGCTTCACTTAAGAACTAAAACTAGCATGTTAGATCACAAGGCATAAAAATAACAAGAAGAACTTGGAGTTAAGAGATAAGGGGATAAACGATAAGATAACTAAGGAACTATTCTGGTAACCAAGTTCCAACCCTTAAACCAAAAAAAAGGACCGGGGTTGTAACCCTTCACCTGAACAGAACTTAGTCCTTGACTAATTATCGATAAAGTCAAGCATAAACAAGCATGTCCTGAGATAGCCATGTACTGGATCTAGACAAGACTAGACAAGATAGGACCCAACCAACCTTCACGGCCAAGCAAATAGTACGGCTTGATACTTTAACTAACTAGGGTTATCACAAGCCTAATTACTAGCAAGATGCAACGAGATGTTCCAGCAGTTACAAGCCCTGCAGCTAATCAAGTTATCCAGGTGAGGTTCATGTAAGAGTTATCAAAAATTATTAGGTGACTTGGAGTACAACACATGACAGTGTGCATAATACTTGTTTCAAGAAGTGCCCCACATGACAGTGGGCTGGAAATGTACCCTACTCGTCGGCAGGCTAGAAGTCCATCAGGTGTGGCCGGGATAACATGATCGCCTGTAACTGGAAACATCTGATCTCTTATGAACTACTTTGATCAATCTAGTTATTAACCTAGTCAGATTCAATATGAATCCCTGACCGTGGTAACCAGGGATGCAAGTCCTAGATATGATACGAGACGAGACTGGAAGCTTATACGAGCATATTCAAGAACGATCACCCATGGTGTCAAGACAATGGTTACTTAGCAAGTCAAGATAGTCGTCGCAACAACATATCAAGATTATCATGTTAGGTCACTTATCAAGATTACTTATCTTGTCAAGAGTGCATCACGACGGACCACTATCAAGAATTATCATGTCAAGTTGCTTGTCAAGAGTGAACCACAACGGGTCACTATCTAAGATTATCATATCATGTTAGGGTACTTGCCATGCTGAGAATTTACTTGACCAAGAGTGCACCATGACGGGCCACTGAAGGAGTTATCAGAGAGTGTACATGCCATACTGAGATTGTATTCAAGCTCAAAGCACGAATGTGGCATATATAATAACATTGTACAAGGCTATCATCGGGGTATGCCCATTAAGCTCAAAGGAGAAAATGGGGTGTCAAGGATAGCATGCGCCTAAGGCCAACATGGTCTATGAAGAGCATGTGCCAAAGGATAGCACACACTGGAAGTGGCATGCGCCCAAGCAAGGCATACGCCCAAGACTAGGTGTCTAGGGCCATGCGCCAAATGTCATGCGCCCACGGCTATGCGCCTGAGGCTATGCGCCTAGGGCATGTCGCATCATGGAGAGTCAAGGGTTTTGGGAAGGCATGAGCCAAAATCTATGCACCCATGACTATGTGCCCACATGCATGCACCTACATGCATGCGCCCACAGGGTGGAGTCAGGGTGTACTTGGAAGAAATCAAGAGACTAACTTCCAAGGCAAGGTGGGCGCATAAGGAAAGCTATGCGCCCAAGCAGATGAGACATGGGAGACTTGGGCGCATATAGATGGCTATGCGCCCAAGGAAGAAGTGTTGTGGACGCATAACAAGCTATGCGCCCAGCACTGTTCTTCTTTCCCAAATTCGAGAACAAGTGTTCATGAACCCATGAACTTCCCAAGTCCATAAATCACTCAAAACAAATCGAAATCCAGGTTTTCAAAGGTCTAACTTGAGTAAAATCAAATTCTCTACAACATGGAACAGTCAAAACTTGAAAATAATGAAGTTTGAGAGATCGAAACCCAAGAAAACCAAGATTTACATAAACTTAGATCTACAAGAAATCATTCTGCAAAACCAAAAATGCTAAGTACTAAATAGTCTTAGAAGCTTGTAGGAAAGACAATGGAACAATAAAAATGGAGTTCTCCCATGAAGCAAGTTGTACTTGCCTAAGCTTCTTCTAGGTTGGTGGGAGAGTATTGGAGGAAGAAGAATAAGTAATGAATGAATAGAGAAAAATAAGGGGTGGTTGGGCTTTAAAGGGGGAGGGTTTTCTCATAATGAACAAAGCCCAATCAAACTAAGACAAGCTAAAATAAACCAAGCCAAGTCATGACCAACCAAGACTAAGCTAGCAAGTCAAGTCCAACTACGGGTCACCTGACAAACGTCAAAGATCTCGTATACGCATACAAAAATACGTATAACATGAAACGGAAGTGACAACTCTACTCACCTTAAAGAATTCCGTCCTCGAAATTTAATCAAGAGGCTAGAGATGTCGGGGCAAGCTATACTAAAGTACAAGCAATCTACGACTAGCAACCAATCAAACAATCATTCACGCAAGCAAAAAATTTAAAAGCATAAGGCATAAGGAAGACATTATATCTTACGAGTCAAACATGTGTGGATATCGCGAGCGGATATCATCCTCACGCTCCCACGTTGACTCACCGAAAGAGTGGTGACCCCAAGCAACATGGACTAAGCTAATAGTCTTGTTCTTGAGTACCTTCTCTCTCCCGTCCAATATGGATACGGGCATTTTCTCATCCGAAAGATTGGTACCAACAACCATTTCTGAATGATCAAAGATATGGCTCGAATTCGGGATATACCGTCGTAATTGGAATACATGGAACACGTCATGTACCTCACGTAACGACGGCAGAAGAACGAGACGATATGACACATCACCTACTCGTTCAAGGATGTCAAACGGCCCTATATACCTAGGACTAAGCTTTTCCCGTATGCCAAATCGAATGACGCCACGGGTAGGCGAGATCCTAAGGAATACGTGGTCGCCGATAGAAAATTCAAGAGGATGCCGATGAGAATCGACCCAATGACGCTGGCGATCTTGTACAACTCGAAGATGATCTCTAACTTGTCTGACCATCTCAATAGTTTGTGTAATCATCTCTGGACCAAGCATCTGTCTCTCGTCGACATCGTCCCAGGCTAAAGGTGATCTGCACTTTCTGCCATACAGGCCTCAAAATGTGCCATCTGAATACTGGCCTGAAAACTGTTATTGTAAGATAACTCCACGAGATACAGGTGATCTTCCCATGAACCATCGAAGTCCAGTGTACATGATCGTAGCATATCTTCAAGAGTTTAAATTATGCACTCCGACTGACCATCTGTCTGCGAATGATAAGCCGTACTGAATTTGAGGCGAGTTCCCAAACTCTTCTGAAGACTCCGCCAAAAGTGCGATGTGAATCTTGAATCTCTGTCTGATATGATACTAACTGGCACTCAATACAATCTGACAATCTGCCTGAGGTACATCTCTGCAAGCTGATCCGTTGACTGACCAATTCTGAAGGGGAGAAAATGAGCTACCTTCGTGAGACGATCAACGATAACCCATATAGCATCCTTCCCAGCCGGGGATTTAGGTAACCCAGTTACAAATCCCATGGTTATATGCACCTACTTCCACTCCGGGATCGATAACGGTTGAAGAAGTCCAGCTGGTCTCTGATGTTCAGCTTTAACTTATTGGCAAACTAAACATCAGAAGACAAACTGGGCTATCTCCCTCTTCATGCCATTCCATCAGAAGTACTGACGGATGTCTCGGTATATCTTCGTGCCATCGGAATAAATTGAATACTGAGAACTGTGAGCCTCTGCCATGATCTCCTGTCTGATATCGCTACCGGGTATACAAAGATGCCTTCTATGACAGAGTATACCATCTTCGTGAATGCATAACTCGGGTCTTCGTCCTGCTTCATATTCTGTCCTGAGCCACTGTAGCTTGGAATCTGCTGATTGCACCATCTTGATCCTCTCAACTATGCTGGACTGAACTTGCATGCTGGCCATCAATGCCACATTGGTAGGGAGAACTATCTCTATCCCCATCTTCTGAAGGTCTGCTAATAAATCTGGTTGCGATGTTAGGAAATAAACTCCAGCTTATCTGCTCAATGCATTTGTAACTACGTTGGCCTTCCCAGGATGATACTGCAGGTTGATGTCATAATCCACAAGTAGCTCTAGCCATTTTTTCTGACGCATGTTAAGATCCTTCTGAGTAAACACATACTTAAGACTCTTGTGGTCGGTGAAAATCTCCACCCGATCTCCATACAGATAATGTCTCCATAGGTTAAGTGCAAAAACTACCGCTGCTAACTCCAAGTCGTGGGATGGATAATTTCTCTCATGATCATAAAGCTGACGTGATGCATAAGCTACTACCTTACCACGCTGCATTAAGACACCTCCTAATCCCTTGCCGGAAGCGTCATAATAGACTGAAAATCCTCCAGTCCCATCTGGAAGTGCGAGAATGGGTGCCGTCATCAAGCCTCATTTCAACTTCTCAAATGAACTTTGACACTCTGCTGTCCAAGCAAACTGTACATCCTTGCGGGTCAACTGAGTCATGGGTGCTAAAATTCGAGCAAAGTCTGAAACAAATTGCCGGTAATAGCTGGCCAATCTAAAGAAACTACGAACCTCGACGACTGTACTAGGTACTGGCCATGACTCTATAGCCACTATCTTCTGGGGGTCCACTTCCACTCCACCTCTGGTGATGATGTAACCCAAGTACGATATGCGGTCAAGTAAAAACTCACACTTACTGAACTTCGCGTACAACTGGTGCTCTCTGAGAATCTGAAGGACCACTCGGAGATGCTGCTCATGCTCTGCTTCACTCTTGCTATAGACCAAGATGTCGTCTATAAACACTATCACAAACTGATCCAAATAAGGCATGAAGATACAATTCATGAGGTCCATGAATACGGCTGGTGCATTGGTCGCTCCAAATGGCATAACAAGGAACTCCTAATGTCCATATCTTGATCTGAATGTTGTCTTCTAGATGTCTTGCTCTCTAACTCTGATCTGATGGTACCCTGATCGTAAGTCAATCTTCGAGAATACTTCGCTCCTCTGAGATGATCAAATAAATCATCTATAATTGGTAGAGGATATATATTCTTGATTGTTACAGAGTTCAAGGTACGATAATCAACATATAATCTTAACGTACCATCCTTCTTTTTCATAAAAAGCACCGGGGATCCCCAAGGCGAACCGCTAGCACGTATGAATCCCTTGGTTCTGAGTTCTTCAATCATCTTGTACAAAATCTCCAACTCTGAGGTGCCATCCTATAGACTCTTTCTGATATCGGTGCCATCCCTGGAAGCAAATCAATGGTGAACTATCTCTCTCTCTCTCTCTGGGAGCATGCCTGGAAGTTTTTCGAGAAATACGTCAGGGAACTCTTCAACGACTCTGGGAAACTGAACTGCCTCTGCTACTGCCATCCGCAATACTGGTGGAGAAGGTTCTACTTCGCCTCTGGAAAATGAAAACTCTGGTTCGCCTAGAATACCAAAAATAATCATGCCAATATGACAGTCTATTCTTGCTTTTTGCTCCTTCAACCAATCCATTCCTAGGACCATATCATAGTCGACCATCGAAAATTCTATCAATCTAGTGAAAAACTCTCTACCGCTAACTACGATTCTACACGAGGAAAAGACTCTATCTACTCCCACAAGACCGCTACCAGTAAGTATATTAAGTCTTACTGATAATGACTGGGCTCCAGTCCTACTCGTGTTGTGAATCGGGCAGACATAAATGAATACGATGCACCCGAATCAAATAATACTGATGCTGGGAAAAGAGTTGACGAGAATGGTACCTGCCACCACCTCACCTGATGCCAATTCTTCCTCTACGGTCAGAGCTATCGCTTGACCTTGCCCTCTGGGTGCTGGTCCCCTCTGCTGGAAACCTCTCTGCCTGTTCTGCATCTGAGCTTGGACCTGAGCATATTATTGTGGCCTTTGATGCTGGAAAACTTGAGCTGGGGCAGCAATGGCCTCAAAAACTGGTACTGCTGCTGCACTTGGGCTGGTGCTGGGGCTGGTCCCCTAACCGTGAGACTAGTTAGGTTTGATGATGATGAACTGGCTCTATTCGGACAGGACCCTACCTTGTGGTCCGATGCCCCATAAGCCAAGCACAATCCCTGTGCTCTACGACACTCCGAAACGTGTCCTGGCTTTCCACAATGAGAGCAGCCCATTACGTAAGACTGCTTCTGCTTCTGTTGCTGAGTGTAGTCGGTGTTGAATGCTGAACCGACGTAACTGAATTCTTCCTTTGGAGAACTCCAATCGACAAAGCCCTAGCTGCCGGGGCTGGTACTGAGGACAGACTCATCTGCCCATGGGACCTCTTCCTGCTTCCGGTTCTATCTACTATCCTCTCAGATGTATACTCATGTCTCATGGCTACTCTCAAGATAGCATCAAAAGTCTGATGCTCGAACTGCTCCACAGCTAGAATAATCTCTAGGTAGAGTCCCTGCTGAAATCGCTGCGCTCGATTCAACTCGGTTGCCACCAAGGTGGAAGAAAACCGACTCAGTCTTGAAAACTCGGCCTCATATCCGTCGACCGTCCTACTCATCTGCTTCAAATTGGTGAATCTCATTTGCAGATCATATCGAGCCACTACATCAAAGTACTTGGTATGAAACTTGTCACTGAATACCTATAGGACCGGCGTCGCCGATCCAACTGCTAACATCGCCCACCAGGTACGGGCTAAGTCCAATAACTATAGGCGCACTATGGCCACCTTTCTTCCTCTGGAGTCTAGGCTGCTTCCAAGATAATCTAACATCCTGGAGCCAGGCATCAGCTGTAATCGGTCCTCGCTACCGTCAAAGAATGGAGGGTTCAGGCGCTTGAAATTATTGGCTGTAATGTTACCTTGGTAACCCACTCTGTCCATGGCTAACTCTACTGTCTGGTGTAGGGCATCACCTCGACGATCCTGCGATACAAGCAATTCCTGATAAGTCCTGTCACGACCTGCATCCGCTTTTGGATACGAAACGTGTCCAAGCCCAGCCTACGCGCAGTATCGGCGGTAGTACGCTGTCTATACATAAGTCACGGCAATCTGAATCACATGGTAACTATATCTCATCTACAGAATAATCGAATCAACCAAGATCAATGAAATACCAAAGAAACTGAATAATATGACTCAATATATCTAAGATTCAATGTCACGTCCGGTGGACACAAATCTACTACCAATAGACGGAAGGATAAATAATAATGAACACTAACTGAATACAACCTGCCAAAACAAGGCAACCCAACTGTAAAGCTCCACGGTCTGGTGTGACTCAACCGGCTTAACGCTCCTGCCTCAATCTCGGCTAAACCTGAGAGATCATCAGATCCTCAGAGGACTAGCAAGATACATGAAAATAAGCCTTTCTAACAGTTTATTATGTATAGAGAAAAATACAAAATAAACAAGTAAAACTGAGCAATAAATAAAGCACAAATCTATACACTGTCTACACATAGATGAACTGCTGAACGAGGATGAGATAACTCATGTCAAGATGTCAACGGATAACCAAATCGAATACTCAAACCCACGTTCCTAGTGTGGACTCGCAAGTTTGAACAACTACTAGCCTTCGTCCCTAGTGTGGACTCGCAGGTGTGAACCATATACTACTAACCCTCGTCCCTAGTGTGGACTCGCAGGTTAACATCACCCTCGTTCCTAGTGTGGACTCGCAGGTGTAAACCATATACTACTAACCCTCGTCTCTAGTGTGGACTCGCAGGTTAGCATCACCCTCGTCCCTAGTGTGGACTCGCAGGTTAGCTTAAGACACAGATAACTACTAACCCTCGTCCCTAATGTGGACTCGCAGGTTATCTTCAAGATTTCAAGACACGGAGTAAAAGCAGTTCAGTTCACGACTTTTTGACCCACGGCACGACTCAATCAAGGCTCAAAATGTATACATCCAATAAGACACAAAGCTAACACGGTCTACAAAGCAATGATACAAATACACAAACAGGATATGGAAGATACATGTCAAAATATGAGAAAAATTGGATATAAATAAAAGACAGTGCATGTAAATAAAGTTGTGTAGAAAGGCAAGGTATACTTGCCTTAGGTCCTGAGCTGCTGGCATGGATCAGAATCCGTATCAAGATCCAAGTACCTGTTTATGGATTTGATAGGATCAATACACATTTTAAGAGTACAACAAGTCTATCTATTCATTGTTAGGCTTCTAGGTTTATATGCATCTAAGTGTTAGTTGGGTATACTACTTAGTGTTCCCAAATTGCTGATGTACCTGTGCATGAGAGTTCCTTATAGCCATACACATACACATATCCCATTCCTCCTAATCACAATCTGTGGTGCATATAACTAAACACTAGAACAACTCTAAGTGAGAATCCTACCACTAGACCCAATACCCACATTTAGATTTACTAAGGTCACCTTCATGTACCCAGTCTCTATTTTAGTTATTCCTCCCTCCTGATGGTCTATCTACTAAACCTGTCTTAACTAGGATGATGACACAGGTCAATATTTATTAAACTAAGGCTGGGTATGGTTTAACTGTGTTACCAATGGTCTAACATGATATCTTTCCTGATTCTTTAGTCCCAAGCAACCTATAACGTATCCTTTCCCCAGGTCATAGTGTCCTTACCCAAAACTGGAGCTGAACTAAGAGGATTGTGGACTGGGCACTAACAGTATCCTAAAATTCCTATAGATGGGTATAAACATCTCAGTCCACATCATGAATTCCTGTTCACTCAAGGATAATTCCAATGGTCCTCAACTCTGAAACATGAGCATGCTTCTCTGCAGTATCATGCCACTCAAGGAATAACTCATCTGCTAATGGCTGAGAAAGGAGAGACTTAAGACAACAGTAAGTGATTCAACTCCCCACAGGTCATACTGAACACCACATGACAACTCAATTGGACACAAGGCAAAAGGATTGGCATTTCTCCCCCTTAGCTCTAAACAGTCCAACAGTCACTTCCTTTCTATTTCGAAAAATGCAAGCAAAACACACATCACCTGGTTTTAACAGAACACACACCAAGCTATATTGGTCCCAGACTAAAATACATATTGGAATCATCTACTTGCAACTCAGAACTTGAAAAGGAGAAACAAGTATAGTTATATAACTTAAATCCAAACAATTATCAAACAACGAAAGTATGTAGAGCAATTATACAATTGGTTCATCATAAATACGAAACTAACCCAAAGATAAAACCAGTCAATAGTTAATTTACTATAACTCAAATTTCCTCAAACTGGATTCTCATTCTCAGTTATTATGCTTTAAAACAGGTTCCCCTCTCAATTCCCTGTATTCTTACTTAACCCGATTGGAACAGGTGTACCAAAGGGTTAATCTTCCTTCTTATCTATGCCTTACCCAAGTATGGAACGGCCCACTGTGACTTGGATACCATTACTGATCACAGCAGCCCTTTTTGTCCCTCTGATACATGGATTCATCTACTGGGTTTTAGGTGATCGTAAGGGTGATGTACACTCCTGTGTATGGTACCACCCTATACTCTAATCTCTGTTATGACCTGTCTAATACCCCCATCACATTCTCCTTATGTACTGATGGCAGGAAATGCTATCGTGTAGGCAGAAGGTAGGAATGTGAGATCAACTGCATACAGAGCCTATACTGGCTGTTCCTAAACTCCCCATTTCCTATTGCCACTAATTTATAACAGTTACCTGCTTTCTCTAGGAACACACATATACTCTACACATGGTAGACATTTAATCCCATCCCCTTACTATGGAGTGCCCTGATGACCAGGCCTCTTAATCTACCCCTATACTTCTAATCTCTTGATATACAAGTAAATAAATACCTAGGACTGCAGCTTAATCCCATAGCCTGCATACCTTCTCCTGTGTTGTCCTGTAGGCATTTCCATTACTGTCATCTACATCTATATAGGCTTGGTTCTCGACTAGTGTCTAAGGCTTTGAAGGAAAATCCATATGAACATCCTGTCAATATTTAATGGTACAGGGAAACCTTGTTTCTGCTATCTGCCTCCTTAAAGGTACTGTTAGGACCAACACACAGGGGTCCTGCACCCTAGCCTATTCTAGATGACGTACACAACCTGTGTACCAGTGGATACCCACATGTCTTCCTGCAGATCAGGCCTGTAGGATTTCCAAAAATTGAACCTTGGCAATACCTACCTACCTACACTAGCAGTTCAGTACTTGTGTATTGAACCTAGGTACCCTCTCTTTACTCTTGTAGGGTCTAGTGTAACTAATGGATATCTCTCTATCCTAGACTGATCTGTTGGTGGGCAATGGGCAGATGCAAGGATGGATGTATGATGGCTACATTATATATATGGAAGAACAGAGGACTGACTACATGTATTGCTCTATTCCTAGGATTTAGGGGCATGGCTCCATACCCATGACTGTACACCATAGGTACTTGATACGCCAGTCATGTGAACAGGTCCTCCCATTACTTACTCCTACTGTTGCAACCTGATAGGAAAACTCCCCAATCCCTCTTTGGACTATCCCAAGAGGATAGCCTACTCTGGAGCCTGCATTGTCATGTTACTCGACCATCCTAGCTACTGTCCTTGGGCTAGGAACACCAATTGTTATGCTAAGTATTTACTTGATACTGATACATGGATACTACCATCTATATGCTTAACAAGGTTCCCTATTGGCATTAAAACAAACAGGAACTACCATCTACCAATTGCTTTAACAATGACCAAGATGAGAGTAGGTTAGTTACCTATATGAAATTGCAAATGAAGCCTCCTCAGAATCCTTTGACTGCTCCCTGTTTCCTCTTCGTGGCAGGGCTTCTAGGGTTTTGCAGATGGGTTTTTGGGGGATCGGCTACACCCTCTCATATTTATATTTGATGCGATCTCTTGAAGGAAATCGATAGGATAGATTCAATCTCATCCAAACTTTTGGTGAGAGCAATCAGAATTCGATTTGAATTCATGCACAGGGTTTAAAAAGGAATTTGAATAAGGACTCTTGCATCTAAGTCCCTATCAAATCCTCTATTACCCATTGTTCCTTCATTGATATTTATGTAAAGGAAGAGAAAAATATACACTTAACAATATGTGTGACAAATAAGCATGGGTTTTGATTTAATAAATTCAAGAAAAAAAAATTTGGTCAAGGGGTTGACAACTCTATCCCCCTTAAATAAATTTTGTCCTCGAAATTCAATAAGGCCAAGATCTATTAGAATGAGTAGTCTACGCTACTACGATTCAAAAACTCACAAACCAATATCCACTATAAGTCTACTAATAAAATTACTACTGTAATCTACTATAACTTTTCGTCAGCTCCTCCTGCAGTCGGTGGGGTGTTCAAGAAAGCGTTATTCCTGTCTTGAGAATCCATTTACTGCAATAAAAGAAACATTAGACGGCACGAAGATTTCAAGCAGGATGCAAGTCAAGGATTTAATGAAATCAAGGATTAGAGGCCAATAATAAGTCAAGACATGTGGATGAGATCCTAAGTGTCTATTCCTATTCGCAGGCTCACGACGGTACAGTGACGTAACTGAAGTGATTAATGTAGACCTGCATGGGCCACCAAAAGTCCAATCAAGACCCTGTTGTCGGACTCTGCAGGCTGGACTGGCTGAACTGAGGGCTCTGGGTCATCAGGGTGCATGGCTCGGGACGCTGCTCCCGAGTGCTAGGCTTGGTCTTCTTGTTGCTGCTGGGGTGCTGGTTGAGCCGGGTGATCAGTAGGAACAATACCACTGAAGCAATGACATGGGGAACAATAAGGAAGGACCAAGATAGATCAAGGATTTTAAACATGTTATCAGGTCAAGATTTCAGGAAGATTAGAAGACTCGAGTAGAGATCAAAGGCGAGTGTTGATCGAGACATCTATTCGGTAAAACCCTCACACATTCTTGATTTATAAGACCTGCATGGGCCACCACTTAAACCGTGTCACGTCCCAAAACCAGTATACTGGAGAGCGGGGGACAGACACAGCCAGCTACGTATATAAAGTATAATCCACCTCGATATACGGTCACGGCTGTCTAGATGCATGAGGGTTTAACTACAAGCCATCAGTCTCTTATGGTCAAGAACAAGACTAGTGTCTCAATCTCAAGCAAGTAAGTATATCATTAGACATACAAAGTAAGGCATCCCATACATCACATATTCAGATGATCATGAAGCTAGTCATACAAAATGTGAGGACTAGCAAGAGTTTCAGTCATACATGATCAATCCTAGGATTTGTCAATCATGTTACAGCCCTTAGGCAGACATGAATATAAATTCCACACGAGCTAACAATTGCTCGGTGGCTAAATGCCTCAAAAGAATAATTTACAATAGAGTAGGAGAGCAAAATAAAAACCTACTCGTTGTCATGGTTGCGCCTAGTGTTCACCATATGGTTGGAAGGCGGGAAGATCCTCGGGAGCTACTCTAAAATCTGGCCATACAAAACCAGCTGGATCCCTAGAAAGAGCAAGTGCCACAAGGGAGGCTTCACTTAAGAACTAAAACCAGCATGTTAGATCACAAGGCAGAAAAATAACAAGAAGAACGTGGAGATAAGAGATAAGGGGATAAACGATAAGATAACTAAGAAACTATTCCGGTAACCAAGTTTCAACCCTTAAACCAAACAAGGACCGGGGTTGTAACCCTGTACCTGAACAGAACTTAGTCTCTGACCAATTATCGATAAAGTCAAGCATAAACAAGTATGTCCTGAGATAGCCATGTACTGGATCTAGACAAGACTAGACAAGATAGGACCCAACCAACCTTTACGGCCAAGCAAAGAGTACGGCTTGATACTTTAACTAACTAGGGTTATCACAAGCCTAATTACTAGCAAGATCCAACGAGATGTTCCATCAGTCACAAGCCCTGCAGCTAATCAGGTTATCCATGCAAGGTTCATGTAAGAGTTATCAAGAATATTAGGTGACTTGGAGTGCAACACATGACAGTGTGTATAGTACTTGTTTCAAGAAGTGTCCCACATGACAGTGGGCTGAAAATGTGCCCTACTCGTCGGCAGGCTACAAGTCCATCAGGTGTGGTCGGGATAATGTAATCGCCTGTAAATGGAAACATCTCTCTATATGAATTACTTTGATCAATCTAGTTATTAACCTAGCCAGATTCAATATAAATCACTGACCGTGACAACCAGGGATGCAAGTCCTAGACATAATACGAGACGAGACTGGTAGCTTATACGAGCACATTCAAGAACGATCACCCACGGTGTCAAGACAAGGGTTACTTAGCAAGTCAAGATAGCCATCGCAACAGCATATCAAGATTATCATGTTAGGTCACTTATCAAGATTACTTATCTTGTCAAGAGTGCATCACGATGGATTATCATATCATATTAGGTCATATTACCATGTCGTATTCATATAAAGGGTACTTGTATGCTGAGAATTTACTTGACCAAGAGTGCACCACGACGGGCCACTAAAGGAGTTATCAGAGAGTGTACATGCCATGCTGAGATCATGTTCAAGCTCAAAGCACGCACGTGGCACAAATAATAACATTGTACAAGGCTATCATCGGGGTATGCCCATCAAGCTCAAATGGGCAAATGGGGTGTCAAGGATAGCGTGCGCCTAAGGCCAACATGGTCTATGAAGAGCATGTGCCAAAGGATAGCACACACTGGGAGTGGCATGCGCCCAAGCAAGGCATGCGCCCAAGACTAGGTGTCTAGGGCCATGCGCCAAAAGTCATGCGCCCACGGCTATGCGCCTGAGGCTATGCGCCTAGGGCATGTCGCATCATGGAGACTCAAGGGTTTTGGGAAGGCATGCGCCAAAAGCTATGCGTCCACATGCATGCGCCTACATGCATGCTCCCACAGGGTGGAGTCAGGGTGTACTTGGAAGAAATCAAGAGACTAACTTCCAAGGCAAGGTGGGCGCATAAGGAAAGCTATGCACCCAAGCAGAGGAGACATGGGAGACTTGGACGCATATTGATGGCTATGCACCCAAGGAAGAAGTATTGTGGGCGCATAACAAGCTATGCGCCCAGCACTGTTCTTCCCCAAATCCGAGAACAAGTGTTCATGAACCCATTGAACTTCCCAAGTCCACAAATCACTCAAAACAAATCGAAATCCGAGTTTTTAAAGGTCTAACTTGAGTAAAATCAAATTCTCTACAACATGGAACAGTCAAAACTTGAAAATAATAAAGTTTAGAGATCGAAACCCAAGAAAACCAAGATTTACATAAACTTAGATCTACAAGAAATCATTCTTCAAAACCAAAATGTTAAGTACTAAATAGTCTTAGAAGCTTGTAGGGAATACAATGGAACAACAAAATTAGAGTTCTCCCATGAAGCAAGTTGCACTTGCCTAAGCTTCTTCTAGGTTGGTGGAAGAGTAATGGAGGAGAAGAAGAAGTAATGAATGAAGAGAGAAAATAAGGGGTGGTTAGGCTTTAAAGGGGGAGGGTTTTCTCGTAATGAACCAAGCCCAATCAAACCAAGCCAACCAAAATAAACTAAGCCAAGTCATGACCAACCAAGACTAGGCTAGCAAGTCAAGTCCAACTACGGGTCACCTGACAAATGTCAGAGATCTCGTATGCGCATACGAAAATACGTATAACAGAAAATGGAAGTGACAAGAACTGTTTGAAGTCACAGATATCTGAATGCACCAACTCTAGTAGATCTGTACTTCGGTTTACCCGCTTGAACAGTTTTCTTATGATCTTTGTCTGCGCATAGACCTCACACTTCTCCAACTTCTTACCCTATATTTGGAAACAAGCCCTAGACTAGATATCTTATTTATTTTACAATAAATATGTCCTAGTCTATTATGCCACAACTCAAGAGAATAACTAGAAGAAGAAACTGTATTCACTATCTCCATAGGAGTTACAAGTTGAAGTTTGAACATCCTTTCAGTGCAAAAGGCCTTCTCGAAGAATGTTTCTTTATAGGATATAACGATTTGACCAGCGTTGATGTCCATCCTCAAGTCTGCGTTGTAGAGCAAACTTCCCGAAACTAGATTCTTGGCTATGGCCGGTACATACTTCATATTTTGCAGCGTCAGCGACTTTTTCGAAGTCAGTTGTAGTACCACCGTCCCGATCCCAAGTACTTCAGCTTGTGTCTGATTCGCCACCATAACCTTCTTAGAAGTAGGTTGGTACATGGTGAACGACTCCTTCTTTGAACAAACATGACACATGGTCCCAATGTCTATCCACCAGTCCGTGTCAACCCCAGCTGAGTCAACCAACGCGATCATAGCAACAAAGTTAGCCTCACCTTGCTCCTTTTGTTTTGGTTTTTCTTTGTAGTCCCTCTTCCAGTGGCCTTTCTTGCCACACTTGAAATAATTCCCAGGTTCTTTGGACTTGGGCTTGAACTGAGCCGACTTCACCTTCAGATGGTGAACGTCTTTCTTCTTTTGGTAGGGAGCCTTCTGTTTTTCTTTAGAATTTTCTCTTTGTACCATGTTCGCCTTAGCCATCTGCTTTGACAAGACATCCACTTTGAGTTGAGCCCTCAACTCGTCTTCTTAAGAGGCGTTCCAGATCCACTTCCATCTTCTTATTGTGCATGCCCGCGATGAAGTTGCTCCAGCCCAGTAGGAGCTTTGCGACAATATCTCCAACGACAAAAGCATCGACCAAAGGCATGCCGTCATCCGCCAGCTTCTGACGTAACTTGAGGAACTTCTTGACTTGAGGCAACATGGTTTTGTCATCCTCAAACCGCATCCTCCAGACCTTTTCGATCACGTGGATCTTATTTCTGTTCTCATTTGCCTTATAGAGATTATCTACAAACTCCAAGACGTCTTTTGCATTGACCGTCTTGCTGTACGACTTCGCCAAAGAGTCCTCCATCGAGTTCTGGATCAAAAACTTGCAGAGGTTGTTATCCCGCCTCCACTTCGACTGCAAAGCCATGACTTCAGCAACCCTTCGAGCATTTTTACCCTTTGGAATCAAAGGATGAGAATCTGTCAACACATAGTCGACGCTCATGAGTTGAAGATTAAGGCTGACCTTTCTCTTCCAGACGTTGAAATGCTCCTCGTCAAACTTCTTAAGTTTAAAACTTGTATCGAGAAGTTGTGCAGTCCTCCATCAGATCTGAATCTTGCTTTGAGATTGTTATTCCTGAAACGGATTGTTAAATGAAAATCTCGATCTCTTCGAAAGAGAAAGATGGATACTCGTTCTCTAAGTGAGATACGAGGTTGATGACTTGGTCTCTACGAGAACGCGAGTTGATAAAAGCAACCTAGCATGCGAGATAAAGATCACCGCAAATCTGCTAGAGTAATTAAGATCAATATTGCTAGGGTGACAAAGATCACCGTTGCTCAAAGCAAGATTCGCCCTTATTGCGATCTATTACCAGGATCTAGCAAGTTTAAAAGAACTTTTGGGATGCTCGCTGTCACCTCGTTTTGCGAACTCGAAAAACTCCAATAGACTCCAATGGCAGCGATGGCACAGCTCTCTTCGTATCTTTATTTCAGCATAAAATACTTAATGAAGGCACGAAGAGTGTATTTGTAGAGAAAGACCGAAACCCTAATCCTAATCCTGGCCATAACTGATTGTAAAAAGATAGGAGCGAATAATGAAAAGATTTGAATAAATTAAATTCAAATCCCACAAAATCGGATCTGATCAATCGACTCAATCTTTCCATAACCGCTCAAATCTTCCAATCAGCCACATCATAAGCCGTTTGTGCCCCTTAGCCCACTCAGCCCGTCATCATGCGTGTCTGCGAGTAGCTGTGAAGCTGCACGGTCGCGCAGCAGCATAGCAATACAGTAGCACCACAAGCGCACAGCGCAACACCGCAAACGTGCGGGCGCACAGCGCAGCATCGCAAGCGCACCTCAGCTCATGTACAGCTCCAGTACATGCACCGGCGCAGCCCTTGCGCAAGCGACTCATGCAGAAGACGAGGCATGAGCGCATCAACTGCGCATAAGGTGCCATGCGCCGATGCTGACGTGCTAAGTGCAACAAAATGCCATTTTGCGCCATTGAACCCGAGCCCGAGCCCGAGTCTGATTCCGAGTCGCTAAGCCCCTTCGGGGCTTAGCTCCATAAGAAAATAATACCATGAGCATGACAAAAATTATTAATGCTTATTTGTTGGGTTAGCCTTCTTTCCACAAGAAAAATCTTCCCACATGGCACCCATGTGCCTCTCCACACCTCATGTGTTTCTTTCAACACAAGCAAATATTTATATAAAGATACAATCCACTTGGCCTAGGCAATATGGGTCTATCTTTCTAGTCTCTAAGGCAAACATACCAACAAATAGGCAAAAACACCAACAGTTACCACCATGCATGATGTGTAGGTGCTACCAAATTATCAAAAAAAAATGATAGGCACGCATTTAACTTATTTTTCATTACGAAGGAAAAAAAAGGTGCGGCATATATAAGCACAGTAAGTAAGCTCCTTGTGCAACATATAATCTAAAAATATGATCAATAAATAATATATACTAAAATAAAAAATATTATATGTTATATAGGCATAAACATTATTTATGCAAAAAAGACGTACTCGAGAATCATCCATAGAAACTTCTTTATTGACAGTACATTCGATATCCGTGAAAGTGTAGTGGAGCCAACTGAACTTGACATAGATGTTGTTTCCTAAATCCGATGATGGCCCCACACAAAAGAGTACTTCTTAATCAGCTGACCAGGAGATAACTCATTATCAAAATATAAAGTCACATGTACTAGGTAACTCAAAATCTGTACCACATCCATGAGAGACAATCATATATCCCACCAGAAGCTGGAATGTATTGCGGGGCCACCAACGCTCAGTGAGACTCAAAATCAAGTCTCAATCATGACGCATGAAACATATCGCATCAATGTAAAAAACCCAAAGGACTGCAATAAGGCCTTTGAGGTGTTATTTAGCTCCCATGCCTCGCAGTTTTTCTGATACATCACGTGACCTGCTCTCGCAATATATATATATATATAATATATATATATATATATATATATATATATATTATATATATAAGGAGGGATCAACATCCCCTCACTTTTGCATCCCCCAAGCATCTCCATGATAACACCCATTGGATCTTGTTTTAAGTCATCTAATCTTAACCGTTGATTTTTCAATGGTTAAGATTAGATGACTTAAACAAGATTTGACGGATGTTATCATGGAGATGCTTGGGGGATGCAAAAGTGAGGGGATGTTGATCCCTCCTCCTCTCTCTCTCTCTCTCTCTCTCTCTCTCTCTCTCTCTCTCTCTATATATATATATATATATATATATATATTATATATATATATATATATATATATTAGGTAACCCAATTAAAAGATAGAAAAATATACATGTCAAAAAAAATTAATCTTGATATGTGGATTCATGGCAGGAGTAATATGCCTTATTTTGCATATCCATCTGTAAGATGATCGTTGTCAAAAATATCATTGCTAAATATTTTAGGGTAGCTAGGGTTTAGGGTTAGGGCTTTGGGATTTTAGGGTTAGGGCTATGGTTTTAGGTTATGATTAGGGTTAGGATTAAGGTTAAGGGCTATAGTTTTATGTTAGTGTTATAGGCTTAGGCTTAGGCTTAGGGCTAATATTAGGACTAGGTATCTAATTATACAATAAAATTTGACAAAAAGAAAAGACATCCTTAGAAAATACTTGTTTTACCTTCCTTTTTACTCCCGTGCTTCTCTTCCCTCTTCCTCCTTCCTCTACTTCTCTTCCTCTTCTTGTTTCCTTTCTCGTCTATTTATAGATGGTAGATCGGTCACCAAAGGTCAAAAATATGACCGTTGGTAAAAAAAAAAAAAAAAACAATGTAAACGTCATATTGTTTGGCTTTTTTATGACAAAAATGCCAGACCGTCTAAAATTTTGCTACATAATGCCAGACTGTCTGGCGATTTAGACTTCTCCATCAAATTTTTATAAAACTTGGCATCATCCAACGAATTTCACCAAAGTTTGGTACTTTGTAGAAAAAATTTCGTCAATATTTTTGCCAATTTACCAGAAATAATAGGTAAAGGCTTAAATAGGGACCCCGATTGACATTCTTTTTGTTGGTTAGACATTGTATGATTCGTGTTGAATCGCTCTCATATAGTCTCTAGAGATTGTTTTAAACTATGGCGTAATTTTGATCGTTGGACGGGATGGAATATAATTTTTTTTTGGAGTTAGTAGATTGGATTTGTACTAGATTGGAGTTTGAGGTCTTGTGGTAGCTACGGGAGGACTTCATTATTTTAACGTATCTTTTTACTTTTTATTCCCTTGATTTTGTCAATTGCATATGTTCATGAAATAAGATTTTCGTTTTGGCTTGTAGGATTGGAAGCTTCAAACATTATTCTTTGTGTCGGAGGCTTTTAGCTTCGTCTGGGTACTGAGAATGAAGAGAATAAGATGTCTCATCAATATTGATTGAGAGTGACCTTGTACACTGGAGCGGACAAGAGAATTTAAAAGAGGGGATCAACCTCAAATGTAAAAAAAAAAATGGTTGCTATGTCCGCAATTGTATCTTACTGTTTCTATACCTGTATATGTATCAGCAAAAAAATATAGTAGGATTAGTTGATATCATTTGCAGGGCCGGCCCAGGTGTTTGGGTTGTCCTAGCCGGAGCTAATTTTGGTTGCCTCTTACCCTTAACTTTAGAAAAGGATATCAAAAAATTTATAACAAGCTGAAAGCTGTAAATGCTAAACTGATATCAACTCCAGAAAAAGATCTCCGGTTCTGACGGCAGCATGGAGCTCGAATTCCGAGTTCCACTTCCGACTCATGAGCTACTCGAGGTCTTCCAAGTAGGAACTCGCAATATGGATATGGAGAATTGCTAGTTCAACTAAGGGTGAACCATGGAGGCTCTATTGGCGGAGAAGTAGGAACTTCGGAGCCTGGGGGGTTGCCCTAACCGGGGGGTTGTCCAAGCCCGATGGCTTGTCAGGCTTACCCCAGGGCCGGCCCTGATCATTTGTCACTTACTATGTCCGCTCCTGCTTGCACTTGGTGTAATTTTAGGCCTCGTTTGGTTTGCAGAATCATGGGGTTGAGAAAGAGAAGTCATTGCTTTCTTATGTTTGAATGCCAAAGGAATTGAGGAGAAAAAAATGGTTCCCAATGGAAAGGGTATTAGTAAAAAAAAAATGATTTCATTCATCCAATAAGGATTTACTTTCCCATCCTTATATACTTTCTCTTTTAATTTTTTTGACATTTCAAACACCGGAAAAAAAAAAATCGTTGGAAATTATTATTTCCGAAAAAACACCTGATTTTATTATGCATGTAGATGAAACTTTCCATGTGCTACTATAGATGTATGCTATTTTTATGGATGACAAGAACTCCCTCTCTTTCCCCAGAATGCTCGTGGAATCCAACAATGCCAGGTTGAGTTTTGAAACAGAAGGAAGAAGGAACATGTAATAATCTTAAGAGAAAATATACCATAATATTCATAGTGTCCTGATATCTCAAGGATGGATCCTACATTCGAAATACAGGATAATTGTTAGAGCGTTAGAAAGATATTAGTAATATTTTAACTTGGTATCATATAAGTCTAAAGTTACGGTATATATTTTCATCATAACCATGGAGTTTTTGGGTTTAACCAACACATGAATTTTTTCAAGTCTTCATTTACTTAATTCTCTAGACCATCCATCGCAAATTCGCAATAATTAGATGAAAGCGAAAAGGATCTTAAGAAATAGCAGTTGATCTTGAGTGTAGCTAGCCTACCTCTACCGGTCCGCCAAGTTGAGGAGAGAGCTTGGTTTTGCCATCGTGATCGCGATATACAAATTGTAGAGAGTTTACTTTGTCAGATGAATACCAATTAGGCATGGCTATTATAAGGGGATATCAAAAGTTGATCAAGACGAGTCCGGATTGTGACCAGTCCAGGTTTGAGAAAAAGTTGTTCAGGACAGTCCAATTTTTTACTTTTTGGGCTGTCTCAACCCAACACCTCCAAAACCCAAAATTTTACCCTCATTTCAAGTTTTGACTCTCTTTTCCCAAAATTTTAGTTTTTTCTCTTCTTCTCCACCATTTCCATCATCACAATCTCTACCAAAATTCTAGTTTCCTTCTCATTCCCAATTTCGATAGCAAAGAATGCAGGAAAATAAATCCTAATTTTCTTCTCCACCATTTTCATCAAAACCCTAATTTCCTTCTCAACCATTCCATCCTTATCATTTTCATTCCTCACAAAGAATGCATGTAAATAAACCTTAAAATATTTATTTCATTCTTTCTCACAAATAATGCATGAAAGTAAATCCAAAATATATTTCACTCTATTATCAAGATAGAAATAAACCCTAACATATGCTTTTTCATTCGGTCATTTCGCTTTTAGAACTACCAGAAATTGTGGCAGTACTCAATACTTCTAGGACTGCCATAAATTGTGTCAGTCCCGATATGGGCTTGCTATACAACAAGTCCATATCAGGACTGCCACAATTTCTGGCAGTCCTCAATACTTCTAGGACTGCCAAAAATTGTGTCAGTCCTAACTATAGGGCGGGCAAAATTAGATTGTTAATTAAAATTAAAATATTTATCTATAAGATAGATTTAAAATTGACAAATTTATCTATGAAGATTTATTAATGAAGAAAATTGAGAGATTTATCTATAAGATAGAGTTAAAATTTAGAATTTTTTTTAACCGAGTAGATAATTGAAAGACTCTAAAATAGATTTAAAATTAAAAGACTTATATCTAAAATATGTTTATTTTGAAATGAACAAAATTGAGAGATTTATATCTAAAATTATTTATACCTAAAATAGATTTTTTGGACGTAAGACTGCCAAAATTTCTGGCAGTTCTATCCACTATCAGGACTGTCAGACATTTGGACAGTCCTAAAATGGACTTGCTGTCCAGCAGGACTGTCCAAATTTCTGGCAGTCCTAGAATTATTTGGACTGCCAGAAATTGTGGCAGTTCTAAAGTCGATCTTAGGACTGCCAAGATAGGGGTTTGTTGGTCGGAGAGTTACCGAGACTGCTTCGGAACGAATGTCGTGTTCACCTACCAAAGGGTTTGTATATTGTTTGTTCACCCACCAATATTAGGGTTTATACATTGTTTGTGATAAGACTTTGGATGCCATCGAAATTGGGAATGAGAAGTAAACTAAGGTTTTGATGGAGATGGTGAGGATGAAAATGGTGGAGAAGAAGAAGAGAAGAAAACTCATCCCACTTTTTTGTTCTTCTTGTTGTTGTTCTTTTTTGGATGTATTAAGGAATGATGCAAGAGGAAAAAAGAAAAAAATTGACTTATATATTTAGAGTTGGACTAGTCCTGAGTAATTTTTCAATGGTAAACTTGTAAATAAACTAAAGTCAAATTTAGACTAGTCATGATCAACTTTTGATGTGCTCTTATAATTAGCCATAAGCATTTGGTCTATTTTGGAATGGAAGTCATCGTCCGAGACATCCCCAAAGTCTTTTCACTTTTATGGAAGCTTGATCCCACCCGTCCCTTGGATGACCACATAGAAAGCAATATCAGTTAGAGCATCTCCAACCCTATTGTCTTGTTAAGTGTTGTGAGTCTTAGGTGGCTCCTATATGGCATGAGCCACAAGACAATGTCTTGTTTATGTGGCAAAACTATATCTCAAAAGACAATGAGATAGAAAAACTCTCTACAATGCAAAAGTATTGAGGAGACAATAAAAATTATTTTTTCCAACTTCAAGGCAACTCCTCCACTTCTTCAACTTTTTTATAAATATTTGTATTTATAATTGATGATGTGGAGACAAAGTCATTGTGAAGTGCATTGTCTAGATCTAGACAACCAACTTCACATTCTCCTTGCCATGTCATTGCCATGTCAACTTCATGTTTTATTCTACATTTGCAGTGGATAAGAATTTTTGGAATGAAAGTTTGTCATTCCTATGTGGCAACCATTTTTTTCTAAACTCACAATAGGGTTGGAGACCATCTCCAATGGTAATTTCTAAAATTGAGTTCTTATCCTACTTGGCATTGTACTTTAAGGAGATTTCTATCCTAGTTGGAAGAGTTTCTACATAGAAATTGTAGACATACAAAAATGTTCTTCAATGGTTCTCCATTTCTATCATATGTGTCATATAGTAAAAGGACCAATTTAATGGTGTGGGGCCCAATAATAATTGTCATGAGAGAGATGAGAATTTCTATGAAAGTTTCTACATGTAAAAACCCTCATAGAAAGTTTCTATCCTACATCATTGCCACCTAGGATAGAAATGGTGATAGAAATTACCACTGGGAGAAGTTTTTCCTAAAATAGATTTTTCCATAGAAATAGGAAGATAGAAACCCCATTGGAGATGGTCCCAAAAGCCTATCCACTTTATTTCTTCCTTCATTTTACTTTTGGGTACTTCACAAAACTCCTCGAATTCGTTTCCACCTTGCAGTAAAGGATTGTCATAGGCATTTATTTTTCTTGTTTAATTTTATTTTCAATGTCGTTCATACTCGTTTGTTGGTGTCCCCTTTTGCCTCCTTCCAAAATTTACTTACTAAATATTCTGCACATCTTCTTAGAGAAGAATTATGGGTTGTAATTAGGAATATCAAAAAACCAGGTCTTGTATTTACGTAGATATCCTAGTTGAAGATTAGTTAGTAAATACACTGAAAGGCATTTTTGGAGGGGAAAAAATTCACGGTGAAACCTATAACTTTCGGCATTAATAATAGATAAAAACTAGAAATGATTCAAATGAACACGTAAATGAGTAAATTATACACCTCCCAACTAGTATATTACTCCTCACTAATAATTTAACACTTCTAACTACAATAAATATTCACCAACTACATTTGAAAAATGAGGGGAAAAAACAGACAAAAACACGTGAAGTGCACAACTTCTAGTCTGTATAATGTAAATAGTTACTAGAAAAATTCAAAACGTCATGAATGAAAACAAAAAATCATGATACAATTACATCGCTGGGACCTGAGCGAGCAAGTCAGATGAATATGTTTATAATTCGTCAGCTGATCCCAGCTCGACCAAATAAATAGTACCAAGTATCAAATATATAAAAGCTGCCTACTGCATAAGTTAATTTACAAGATAAGCGCTACTGCTTATGAAAAAGATCTTCCTACAAAATCTCAGTTTTGCTAATGGTCAGTAAACTGACACATGTAATGACCGAAAAGCTTTCCCACTCGAGAACATTAGCTTCCTTGCTAAGGTTGTCGAAAACATCTCGCAGTCAACTTCCAGAATCTCTTCGGGTCAAGACCCTTGTTATGAGACATATCTGCTGATAGGGTGCTTAAAATGCAGAGAACGCCAAATTCCTATGGATGGTGCAAAGGAAAACGTAAGACTGCTGCACTGCATGTAACAAGCAGCGAATCATACCACAACTTTGCTTCCACCACGACGATTCTTACTAGGGCCGTTCTGCCTTTTCCTGTCAAATAAGAGTGTAATTTTAGCTCACGCCTTGCCATAAAGGGACAAAATATACTGCATCAAGGACATTAAAATGTACTGGCCAAAATAGGAATAAGATGAAAATGACACTTCGGAAACATCAGCAGATGTGTTAGTTGAAGTACCTAATAAGGTCCAGAAGTACCACTTTTTGTACCATGTAGTTATGCAATTATTCAGTGAACACACAGAGAAATACATATATGATTTAAGAAATTATGTTTAAAACTGAACCTTTTACTTATATTTTAAATAAATAATATTTTTTTCTTTCCAAAGTGTTAAAGCCCAATAGCCTAGCGTGAGACCATCAGAAATGTTTGGGGGTATTTGAAGCATAGTTTGCACTATCGGCCAATACCGATCCAGTATGGCCGATTCCGATCCAATACGGTTTGGCATGTCCGGAACTGATACCGACCGATAACCGATACCGACATTGGAGATCTCTTTTCCGGTCAATTCGGCAAAAAAAAAAAAAAAAAAAAAGAACGAAAAAAGATCAATAAGCAAAGGTGTAAAAGCATAGTAAGGGTGTAAAAGCATGTAAAAAAAAAAAACTTATGTATCGCATGTAAACCAATCAGTAAGGGTGACTATTATTTCATTCAATTTCAAAACTACTAAGAAACAACATTGAAAATACTTAAAATTATGTCTAAATGTATAAAATAGATATTCTAAAATGTTAATAATTTATTAATAAATATTGTTTTCCGATACCAAAAAATCTAATACTCCGAGATCCGAAAATGCTTATATTGTCAATATCATCGATCCTGATACTCATAGGAATGGTCTGATACCGATTCCGATATCGATATTGTGAACCTTATCTTGAAGCCTTTTCTTCCATTGAGCTCGGCTGTTAAGGTTGTGCCATGTGTGCCATTAACAAAAAAATTATCCTTTGTTATGTTGTATTGGACACTAGACGAGACGAGACGACAGGCCACCCCCCTCGTCTAGACGTCCGCTCTGAATTCCGACATGTTCTTGATATTCTGCAATTATGTATACAACTACATATATATTTTATGTAATGTAAGAAGCAACAAATAACCAATATTCAACATCAATAATAAGCTTTAAACAATAAGCCT
>JANAVB010002860.1:0-265667 GCA_029216955.1 Iris pallida
AATACGCAGATAATTAATTATTAAATTTAATTGGTGCAATGCTGTTTTTGATTTCTAAAAAATCTTAAAGTACTATTAAAATTTGGAAAATAGTATTTAGATACTATGTTACTTTAGCTAATTTAGTATAATTTTTGTAGTATTTAGTTTACTGTTTTGCCACTAGTTTGGCATATGAAACCAAAACTTATTTTCTGTATAGTTAGGAAAACTGATTTTTATAAAATACTTGTACTGGTTAATAAATTCAAAAAATTATAATAAATTTCTATAATTAGCAAGGATCTTTTTGGTACTTTACTTTAAGTAAAACTAGGCTTTTTGTCTATCTCAAAAATTGTTAGAACACAATTATCATTTGATTTATTTATTGATTAATTACGACTTGTAACTTTTTGTGTTATTTTGAGTTTTAGCCGTGTTGAACCCCACCCCTCACTAATGTAAAGACCCTAGAAAGTTTGTTAAAGTAGTGTGTCGCCCCATATTGGTCTCCTATGCCAGAGTCATCATTTTGGCTAGGTGCCCAGTCACAAGTCGTGTTTCACCAATTAGTGTCTTAGCATTTTAGCTTAGTATATAAACTAAGTTATTGTATTTTATTTCTACAGTGACGAGTTACCGAACATCCATAGTACTTTTATCGCAGCTTGTTTTGTTTTGCTTTGCAAGAGGCAAGTACTTTCTACAAACTTTACATATTGTCACATAAATGAACTGCTAAATCCAACCATGTTAAATGCAGATCCTTGGGATAGCAAGTTAAAATGTCACATGTTATACTTTCCATTTACTACCATGCTTAGAACAGTCTTGATGTATCTCTCACATGATTAGAAAATGGGTTATGGGAAAACTGATAGTAGTGTACGTGATCATGACCCCCCTATAGTAGCGAGCGAGGTCGCATTTTATATGCATACCTTGCCACAGGCCATTATCCCACATTTCTGTTCGGATGTACATCTATGCTTGTTAACTTGTACGTATGTACATTTCATTTACATGTACCTCAGTACATTGTACATCTATTGACCGATCACCTACTTGCTACAGTATTAAACATTACATATACATCTGTCTCTATGACATATGTGTCCTTGCCATGATAGATTGTGTGATGCCATGTTCCAGTTATTTCCTCCTATATTCATTTTCATGTTTCATATGCTAGTTTGTTAGTTTCAGTACTTGCTCCCGTCCTGACAGGATAACGTTGTAGGTGTCCTTACTGAGGAGGAGTTACTCTGCGACACATACTACGGAGTTACTGCCGAGGACCCGGCTTTGCTTTACGAGGATGTTCCTGCAGGGAACCTCGCCTAGTTGTCTTTTGCTTTAGACAGTTTGAGAGTAGTCATGTATTAGGCTACATATTTTATAACTGGACATGTATCCAGTTTTATATTTCAGACTTGTACTTTGGACATTTTACTATATGATACGACTTTTGTGTTTGGAGCATTAATGACTTTATTTCACTTATAGAACTGTTAGCACATTTAGTCTTATCATGTTGTCTTTAGAACAGCTTACTACGTTTTATCTCAAGCGTACGCTGGGCATGACTCGGCCTGGCCCAACAATTTGGGTAGCGGGTCGTGATAAATGGTATCTCAGGGAGTCCTCTTACCAACTTCTTTGTACTTAGTCGTGAGATGGTATCCATGTTTGCATGTCCTAGTCTCATGTGCCATAGCCAGCTTTCATCTTGATTGGCTACTAGGCACCTACCTGCATTATTAGTATTCTCCAAAAAGAAAACATAAATATTGTCTTCTCTGATCCCTTTATATATGGGATCACCAGATGATAAATCATATATGGTACATTTATCTTTCACAAAATTGATACCATAACCATTATCTGCCAAATGACTTATGCTTAATAGGTTATGTTTCAATTTTGTTACTAGACAAACATCCTTTATTACAGGATAGGGAGAAATACCTACAGTACCATTACCAATTATATCACCTCTCAAATTATTTTCGAAGGAGACATATCCTTCTTTCTTCATCGATAGCGTAGCAAATAAAGATGCATCACCAGTCATGTCTCGCGAACATCCGCTATCGAGGATCCATTTGCTTCTAGCATGAGAGGGTTGAGGGTCCACCTACAAGACAAGTAGATGAATTCTTTGGTACCCATTTTCTGAAGGGTCCATTCTGATTAGCTTTAGGTCTCCAGATTAAAGTGTGATTGTCAACAAGCTTTCTTGCTAAACAACACTGTGATATGTGTCCATGCGTGCCACAATAAGTGCAAATAAGTTTGGAACCAGATGTGGTCACAACTGTGTTTACATGCTTGTTTGGTTTGGAGAACCTATAAGTGAAAGCATGATGATATTCGTGTTTCTTATGTGCTTTCTTATTCTTAGTCCTCTTAGGTGTATGCTTGGCATTAGGACTAATTTTAGGCTGTGTCATAGGTATTGCCTGTTTGCCTAACTTGATTTCTAACTTTTTAGAAATCGCAATAGACTCTTTACATCTAGCAGTCATATCTGAGAGTCTTTGTTCTGTTACTAGGTGCTTCTTCTTCTCTATGTCATATAGTTCTTACATCTTGACATAGTCTTTTTCTTTCTTTTCAATTTTGAGGATAGCCTTATGATAGTCTACCTTGAGTTTGGCTATCTCTTCCGTGTTACCGGTAGTAGACGTCTCTCTAATATCTTCAATAAGATTGGACAGTCTAGCTAACTCGGTTGTGTATGCCTCAATCTCTTTTCGAGATTGCTTATACTTGTCGAACACAGTTTTGTGATCTTCAAGTAATTCGCTAAAGGCATTTTCTAATTCATCGAAAGTAAAATCATCATATAAAGGGTTTGAAGATACCTTATCAAATGCCATAAGACAAACATTTGCATTGTCGCAAGGTCTATCCTCTTCTTCTGTATCACTGGCATCACTTTCATGCCAGATACTTGTGTTGGCATACTTTCGACCAGTTGTTGCTTTTCTGCTTAATCTTGATCTGTCATATGGACTTCTTTTCTTTGAAGTTGGACAGTCCTTCTTCATGTGCCCTGTCTTCTTGTATCCAAAGCAAATGGTTTCATCTTCATTGCTTTCTTGGACATCTCTTTTCCTTCTGCTTGATTTCTCAAACTTTAGGAATCTTCGGAAGTTCTTCACAAGTAGGGCTTGTTCATCACCACTTGATGATTCTTCATCAGAATCATTGTATGTTGATTTTCTTGCTTGAGCTTTGAAGGCAATAGATTTTTCTTTTGGTGTTGCTTCTTCAAACTCTTGCAAATCAAGTTCATGGGTCATCAGCTTCCCCATCAGTGTTTCCAAGGACATAGTGGTGAGATCGTTTCTTTCAATAATTGCTGTGGCTTTTGGATTCCAGTTCTTGGTTAGAGCCCACAACACTTTTCTAATCTTCTCATGATTGTTGTAATTCTTGCCAAGAGATTGCAGAGGATTAGTTATATCAAGAAAACAAGTAAACATCTGTGTAATTGACTCACCGGGTTTCATCTGAAAAGATTCATATTCCTGAGTCAGTCTACTAATTTTGGATTCCTTCACTTGGAAAGTACCTTCATGAGTTACCTCAAAAAGTTTCCAAATTTCGTGAGACGTCTTACAGGTTGAAACTCTGTTGAACTCCGTTTTGTCAATTGCACAGAATAGTGCGTTGATGGCACGAGCATCTAGACTAGCCTCAGCTTTTTCAGCTTCAGTGTATTTGTCATAAGGCTTGTCTACAAGCTGGCCTTCAACCACTGTGGGTGCTGGTTTCTTATAACCATCAATGACTATAGACCAAAGATCAAAGTCAAGAGACTTTAGAGTCATTCGTGTTTTCCAATAGGTATAATTTGTTCCATCAAATAGGGGAGGTCTATTTGTGGATTGCCCTTCACCGTTGAATATTGATTTCACGGCTGCCATATATACTCTCTAAGGTTGGTTATATAAGAATATAACCTCGCTCTGATACCAATTGTAGGACCGTTTAGCACCTCTAGAGGGGGGTGAATAGAGTGTGTGTGTGTGCAGCGAAAAATAGTCACCAATTAAAAATTAAACTATGGCAGTGAAATAAGAGACAGTAAATATAAAGCAGCAAGAGATAGAGAATTCAAACTCAGTGACACGGCGATATATACTGGTATCCCTCTGAGAGGACTAATCCAGTCTCGAGTACTCTTGCTCGATGTTAATCCACTATGGCACAAGCTTTAACTGAGAGCTTGCAGTCTCTTACAACACCGTGCTTGGTGACAAGTGCACGACCGACTTCACAACAACGTCTACAACAAGAAAAGTTGTTGAACTTGGAACGACCTCTTTACAACTCTTGGAATACCAAAAGACTCTAAATTAACTCTGATATTACTGGCTTTTGGCTAAGAGGTGTATAGGTATGATTTGAAAATCTTGGATCGTTTGAAAATACTTGAATAGAAGAGAAGAGAAGATGAAGAGTGAATGAATGATTTGAAATGAAAAGTTCTTCTCTATTTATAGGTGTTTTCTGAAACCGAACTCGGACAGAGTTCGGGCAGAGTTCGGATGCATATATCTCGCAAAGAGACGTTGCTCGCAGATTTGAAGGCAACAGAAATTTAAATATAAACTGACCGAACTCGGATAGAGTTCGGACCGAACTCGGGCCGAACTCGGTTAGGAGTTCTGTCAGGAGATTTTCGAAATATTTTATCAGAAATTATTTTCAAAGATATTTTGGAATATTTTGTAAAATGATAAGAGAGTGGTAATGGATAGGCTTTTTTAAAATGTGGACTAAGATAATCCTAAGCCAGTATAACCAAAACTGATTTTACAAAATAAATCCTAGACTCAATAAAGTGTAAAATACAGAATAAAATATAAAATGAGTCATCTCCAGATTTGATGATGTTGATGCTTCGTTGATGCAGTACAACATCCGTTGAAATTGATTTCATATAACCTGAAATGATTAGCAGCAGATTGTATATTTTGTGTATCGACTTAAGATGTTGATTATCGAAATCGGGTGTGACCATGGAATGGGCCAACACCTTGGTTTTCGAACAAATGAGGGTAGTTGTACAAGGAACCTTATTGGCTTAATTTATATAGGGTAAGTGTTCTTGGTTCAAGGCTCTACCCCACTTATAGAAGTTGGCTATCCGTGATAAACGTCGTTACGAGCCTTCTGAAAGGGGCTAAAAGGTACAGGGGTTTCATATTGAATGAATCCATCTCAAATTTAAACTATATTGGTGGGGCAATATCTCGTAAGATCAACTTATACCATCTCTGCTAGGCTAGGGTAGTCTAGAACAAGTCCAAACTCGAGAGGTTGGTCTAGTTCCAAATCGGATTGGTTAGATAGGTGTCGTAAGTCAAAAATATGCCTCCCATGGCTTTGTGTACAAGTGGCAGATAGGGTCTCAATTGAGTATCACACTATGGCAGGTGTATATTGGGCTTCGAGTAGATCACAACCATATATCGGGTCGAAAGTTTTGAGTTGAGTTTGGTTCTTAAATTGAAGCCGAAAGGTTCGTCAGTATTACGGTTGAAGAACAGATGGCAACTCTAGAGGGGGGTGAATAGAGTTATAGCAATAATAGCCAATTAAAAATCAACTCTTTCACAATCTAAAATTAATCAGAGTAAATGCGGAAAATAAATAAGGAGCAAGAGAGCATACGCAAACACAGCCGATTTTAACCTGGTTTCCCTCGTGGAGGACTAGTCCAGGCCTAAGAACTCTAGCTCAGGATTAAATCCACTATTTGTGAAATAGTAGTTACACCCCGTGCCTTTTCTTCAGAAGAGCACGTCAACTTCTTACAATGGATCGCAGTGGCGATGCTTGGAATTTTCCAAGCTACTTCTTGAACTCTTGCACAAGACTCCTAACTGAGAGTTGCTGAGCACTCGAGACTTAGGAAACTTGTGGATAGTAGATGAAGAAGGGTATGGCTTATATTAAGCTTAAGAGAGAAGAGAAGAGAAGATTGGATGATTGAAAATGAGAGAATTCTTGGCCTATTTATAGGGTTTTATCAGGCAGAATTCGGCCAGAATTCTGGTAGGAATTTTCAAAAATTTGGCCGTTGGACAACTAGCAACCAGCCAACCCTATAAATTATGGTACTGATTTTTAGGGGACAGAGTTCGGCCCGAACTCTGTGTGGAGGCAGAGTTCGGTCCGAACTCTGTCTCCAGAGCACAAAATGGGTCCAAGGGTCCAGTGGACTGATTTTGGATGTGGAGCTTTATGGATTTGGATAGGTTATGGGTTGAGTCTCAAGAGCCCAGCATAACTCAACTTACAATCATTCTAGACTCAATAAATATAAAAGTACAAACTCGAAAAATGACTCGCATTTGCAAAACTGAGCTGTCGTCGGGCTTGAGCCGGATGTAGTCGTCGTGTGTCGTATTGAATTATCACAAGTATTATTTAGTCAATGTTATCAATATTTGATTGACTGTGACTTTGTGTCAACAATCTCCCCCATATTGATAATTGACAAAATAATAATTGTATATTCAATATTCATACCTGGACACATATAACGACATAGCTCCACCATAATTAGTGCCGAGCTTAAGAATAGCTCCCCCATAAACAATGTTGTGAATCTTGTTGGCCTGTTAATAATATTCTTCCAAAAGCACATATAAACCAAACAGAACAGAATATACACATATCTCCCCCTTTTGGCATTTAGCAATATGAGATATATAGATAATAACTGGCAAACACACCAAAAAAAGAAGAAACTGCATATAAACTAAGATAATAGCCAAGAGTCATAATAACATAGAAACTGATAATAGTACTGCCAAAGTCTCAAAAGCACAACTCATAATAAGTCTACTACAAATCAAGTACATAAAACTAACTAAAGCAAAATGCATAAACCATAATCTAAGATTCTCAGTAGCATCATCAAAAGTAGTCCATATCCATCATCGAGCATGAGATGGCCCGGTGC
Organism: Iris pallida; assembly: GCA_029216955.1. Lineage (NCBI taxonomy): Eukaryota > Viridiplantae > Streptophyta > Magnoliopsida > Asparagales > Iridaceae > Iris > Iris pallida. Next base: position 6,968 of record JANAVB010002860.1, read on the forward strand.
CGTCCGATGGATCAGAAAAGGAGCGATGTGGGTCCACAAATGCCGTATCCGGATCCATGTGCGACGAACCCAAGGGTCATCAATACGAAATCCCTCACGATCTGGGTCTCGCTCCATAGGAATAGGCATGGTAGGATGGCGAGACATGGAATACCGAATATCATACAGCAAGTTGCTGATAGCACTCATCTGCAAAGTAGTCCGGTAATCCAGCTGAGTCCATCGATCGTCCTCCAAAGTGAAGCGATCTCGGAGCATGGCCTGAAGAGACTCAAGAGTGGCAGGAGGAGGAGGAGGATCTTGTCCGAGAGGAGGGGCATCTGGCTCATCATCAGAATGCTCAGACACTACTGGTGAGCCGATGGCCGCCTGAAGCCTCCTTGCCTTAAAGAGAAAGGCAGGGGCAGGTAAGAATGGAACTCATCAAGGGGTACATGGAATGCACGAAAGATCATAGGAAGGTATAATGCATAAACCAAAGATCTTGGTTTCTTCCTACAGTTGATCATCCAATCCATCATTGTGCGTGGAAGGTTAAAGGAAACATGGAAGTGGAGATGGTACAATGCTGAGATCTCAAAATAAGTGACTTTATCGGTAGAACCCGCTTTGGGTAGAATGGTGTTGAAGATGATCCGATGAAGCTCATAGAAATAAGGATTGAAGAATTTTGCCAAAAGCTTACGAGGACGTGTGTTAGGGCTACACAGGTCGTCCTTGAAGCTTTATAGTGAAATCCCTTCAGGAAAGATAAAGGATCTAGCTTCTACAAGCTTTTCCCAAGAATTAGGCTCTTGAAGTTCAAGATATTCGGCCAATTCAAAATCATCAAAGGAGATATCAATTCCCGCAACTCGTGAATAAATATAAGTGTCATCATGGGTCAAGTTGCAGTAAAATATTTGAATGGCACTACGATAGATGACCGAATTAGAGGTAACGAGTTCATCAAGACAAAGGTCATGAAATAGTGCATCATATTGTGAGAATATGGTAAAGTTGATGGGGTGTTGTGAGCACCCTGAATTTCGGGTTGAAAATTTTTCATTTTTATTTTGTTTTTCTGATTATTTGGTTTTGATAAATATTTCATTTTATTTATCTATCTGTAAGTGTACTTTTTCATGCCATTGATATTTGGAGTATCAGGGATGTTCAACTCTGGAAATCTTCTTCACGAGTTTTGGAGTGGACATGATTACCTTCATGACGGTATATAGTGTCCCATCCAAACTTGTTCCCTTGTACTCTTTCTGCTTCGCTGAACTTCGGGTCGGTTTAGGCCATCTGATTGTTATTTATTTTTTCTACTCTTTTTCTTGATCATTTTTAGCGCGTTACCATGACTTTTAAATTGGGAGCGCAAGACCAGTCAGTTTCTTGAAACCAACTCCTCATTGATGATCTACTCGAGACGCTCATCACCCATGACCTTCGTGTCCCACTCAGACACGTCATTTTGTGCTCCATTTGATTCGCACAACTTTCCCGACACGTGACCCGATTGTATTCCACTCTACGGCGTCACATTTATCTTCCAACTTAATTTGTGGGTCCCCTGTCGACCAAAATCTGTCAGCCCCAACTATGGACATGGCCCACTTTGAGCCCACTATCCGTCCGCCACTTGTGTCCCATTTATTGGAATCCTCATGTGCTACTTATTTCTCCATGATCATCGACGCCTATTTTTAATTCAATTTTTGCACAATGTCCAGTTTTGATCCAATTCGGCTCCATCGAGTCCAGTCCAGCTCCATGATTTTCTCCATCATGACACCCTCTTATTTTTCTTGCCCAAAAATGTCAATTGCTCATTCTACCCATTTATAATATTTATTAGGAATTTTTGTTGATTTAAATTCTATGGATAACCTATTTTTTCTACACATTTGATTTTAGCCTTTGATTTCTCCAATTAATCCCAACCATTCAATTTCCTACATGAAACTTTTTCCCAACTCCTCACAGCAAGGTTAGGCCGGCCCTAACATCAATGTGAAAACAACTTTTTCTCTCTCCCTCTCACATTATTCATTACATTCTTCTCTCTCTTCTTTTCTATTGTTTCACCTAAACAAACAACAACAGCAACTACAAACACCATCACCACCACTCCCATGGCCCGACCTCACTCTTGGCCGGACCTCCCCCAGCCTCCTCCACTTAGCCGCGGCTCCGGCCAGCCCCTGGCCTCTACCACCGTACCACCTCTCCTCCTCCATCTCCTCCTCCACTTCAATACAAGCCAACACCACCAACATAGCCACCAGTCCACCACCGCACGCCGCTGGCCGCACAGTTGCGCGCCATCTCGCGGCGCCTCGCCGGCCGAACCTGGGCGCTCAGCCCTGCGCACAGCCGCGTGTACCAGGGGCGCACAGCGGCCAAGTCCGGCAGCACATCGGCGCCCTCGCCGCGCGCGCACGGACGCGTATAGCGCCTCCGCCGGCCACGCCCCGCCGTGGCCGTGCCCTCCCCCCCCGCGGTGGGCGATCATCGGTGACCCCCCCGGGTCCGCCACCTCGTTCTCCGGCGCGACGTATAGGCGATTCGTGCGTTTTGCACGACGTCCCGTCGTGACGCGCGCAAAATCAAGTTCATTTTGGCGCTCCGTCGCAGCAACTTCGTGAACATTTTTTCGGAGATCCGACCGTTGGATCGGCGATTTCTTTGCTCTGTCACAATCTCGGTATATCTACCTTCATCCCTGTCAATTTTCGTCCGTTAATTTTATCATTTGATACATCAAAACCGGCCACCAAGTTGACCGTTTAAATTGTATTAAATTTGGACAGTTTCGCGGGGCCAACTTTGTCAGCTTGTATCTCCTCCACCGTAGCTCCGTTTGGCGTGCTAAAAGTTCCGGTGCGAAGCTGGTATAACCCTCTTACTTTCCCTCCAGTTTCGTTTCATTGTGAGCTTGTTTGATTGGTTGAATTCGACGCCAAAGTTGGCCGTCTGAATTCGTAATTTCCAACTTGTAAAATCCTATTTTTGAACACGGGACTCCAGATTTCATTTCTGACACCACCATTAGACTTGTGGCGTCGTTTTGGCATGTTTTCATATAAAGTTTGTTAGATTTGGAGAACGTGGACCCGGGCACGTATTTCGGTACAAAGCGGGTCCCACTTTCTGGGTCAACGGGATTTTTTGACATCGGCTCATCGGAATCCAATTCCGGAGATACCGTTGAGTTCGTATCGTCATTCTGGACTCGTTAACATATAATTTGCTAGGTTTTGGTGGACATTGGATCTGGCACGCATTTCGGTGCAAGTCGGATACCAATATCCGGGTCAACGGGTCATTTTGAGATCGGCTCATCGGAATCCAATTCCGGAGATACCATTGAGTTCGTATCATCATTCTGGACTCGTTGACAGGTAGTTTACTAAGTTTTAAGAACCTTGGCTCCGGCACGCATTTCCGTGCAAAACCGGAATTCCAAGTTCTGGTCAACGGGCCAAATGGAGATCGGGTCAACGGAATCCAATTCTGGAGATACCGTTGGGTTCGTATCGACATTCTGGTTTCGTAGACATATAATTTGTTATATTTTATAGACTTATTTTTTTGCACGTTTTTCGGTGCAAAACGGCTCCGACACGGACACCGTTTTGACCCGAAATTACTTTTTACCCTTGAGTCCAAATTGGACCGTTGGGTAGGCTATCCTAGCTGATTTGACCATTCTGGACACGTTGGCGATATTTATTTCATCGTCCGACAATGTTTGTTGATAATTTCTCTGAGTTCAACCTTTTTATAATTAATTAATAATTAATTCATATAATATTTGTATTTCGGGATTAGTACAACGAAACTGAGATCAGCCAATTACAGTGATCTCACATCGCTGAAATTGACAAGTTGGACACGTGGATCACTATAATAAGATTTCAACCTTACAGATAATCTCCTTATCTCGATTTGCGTGTCGTAAGTTTCGACGTACAAATAACGAAGTACACTTTATATTAGACTAGAATTGACCCAGTTTGACCAGAGTTGACCAGTTGACCCAAAGTCAACTATAAGTCAACACTTGACCTAGTTGACTAGATTATTGACCGGAGTCGAGCTAGAGTTGTTTTGACTTAGAAGAACCTAGAATAATGTAGATTGATTATAGAGATTCATTTATTTTCAACTTGAATACCTTGTAACCTGTGTTGCTTTAAATAGGATTCTGTGGCTTCAGTGGGACCTCCTATACTTATCAGCTGTTCAGGTTATCGAGGCGAGTACATTCTCTGACCGTTTCATACATGTATGGATTTACATTCTTGCTCTAGATTACTATACTTGATGCTGACACGACTGTTATCACGGATTGGTACTATATGGATCTTCTTTTGAGATGTTATTTCCTTGTATTCACTAAATACATATTATGACGTGCGTTTCACTTCCATATTGTATTTATTGAAGACCCATATCCTTGTATACTCATTGTGCATATTGTACTCTCATTATCACATGAGCCCCAGGGATAGACCATTGTACACTATTGTATAACATTGTACATCCATTGTATAACATTGTACACTATTATATAAGATAACGTAACTGGAGTAGATCCTTGTGTGTTGATTGGGGAGGGGGAGTAGAATTGGTTATGTACTCAAATCCTTTTGTACAACATTGTATAACTATTGTATATGTCTATTGTACACCCACGTACAATGGAGTTACCATTGCATTTTCCTAGCCCGTTTACATAACCAGATTGTACTCTAAATCACATGTTCCTTACAGTTCTTACTTATCATATTTAGATATTTCATGTTATTAAATCTCTACTTTTTTCTATACATTCTTCTTTCAGCGTTTCATGTACTTTACTCTATTGCATGCTTTATATTTCCTAACTCGATATGAACTGCGTGAGATATTTTGTGCTCGCTCCCGTCCTGACTGGACCTGTTGATAAATTTTACAGATAGCCTGGAGGTGCCTGCTAGCCTAGAGGAGACACTTAGAGATTGTTTAGGTAGTTATTTTATTTTGTCTGGAGTTGTATTTACTTTGGGGATTACTGTATCTTTATTGAGTATTGAGATATATATCTGGGTTCATGTATCTTAGACACTTAGACTTCTATCTCCTGTATCTCTTTTGGATTTCATGTTTTATCTATTCTTATCATGCTCTACCTTAGATGTGATTGAGTTGTATCTGCTATGTCACCCCCATTCGGGGAGTATAAACTGTTTAGTCTTATACTGTTCGATGCATTGAGACTTAGGACAGCGTTCTACCGCCGACACTGCGGCGTAGGCTGGGCGTTGTTACATTCTCGTGCCCTAACTCTAGGGTGCGGGTCGTGACACATTTTTAGTGGTGGCCCATGCAGGTCGAGACTAAAGTGTAGTAGTATTCGAACTAGAGTACCACTACAGCCTGCAGTAGGATTAGGATATATTTTGAAGGTACTCAATCACAGATAGGAACCCTTGAGAGATTTCCGGGACGACCCTGGAGAATCTTATTTAACTTCGATTTGAAAACTCTCTTTTTTCCTTGATTTGATTCATTTTTACTTTTGTTGTTAAATTTGATTTTTATGGATTATTGTTGAATTTGAGTTTGTTTTTATTTTGATGGAAGATTTTCGAATTTGAATTTTGATGATAGCTGTTGCATTCGAGTTTGTATTTTGATGGATTTTGTTCATTTTGAATTTTGATGTTCGTTAATAAATTTGATTTGATTTTGAGTATTCATTATTGATTAATTTAATTTTTGGCAAGATGAAATTATATGGGCTAGGTCATCTATGTTATGGATTCTAGTCTTCTATAGTCACATTAGCCAGCATGGTGAGAACATATAGTCTGACTCTGGATATATTTCTCGGGTGTGGGAATTTAAGGTTTTCGCAGCCAAGCGTGCGGCACCGCGAAAATGTTAAATACCATGATTCTAGAGATATGTGCATAAGTCAAGGGCTCTGTGAGTATCGTAGCCTTGCTTACTAGTATGACGAGGATTTAGAGTACCATGATTTGGATAGACGCATATGATTATCAGATTGTACTTAAAATATTTTGAACATGTTTTCTCTACTTTTTCTCAGTCATTCAAAAAAAGGAATTATTATTTGTTGTGTTGCCTAGTTTCTTGTCATTTAACTTAAGAGTATGTTTAGTTGTTTTTATAAACCTTGTGTAATTCTTGCTATGAGTTCTTCTTAATACAATGAATCGATGAATTTGCTAGACCTTATCTTGGATTTGATAATTTAACTCTGGATTTCAGAACGGTTCCTTCTTTAAACAGATAAGCAAAACAGATTTTATCGTTATTCTTTCTTACTATTTTTCTTGTTTTAGATAATAATAAAACTGTCTTGATTTTGTCAATCACCTACTCTGTAATTTTGGTAAGAATTTAAATGTTGGTCCTGATGTAGAAATTATTTTTTTATTGGGACATGAGAATATGTATATGAATATGTATAGCAAACACTTTGCCTAACACGTATGCATGCTACACTTGATTTTTCCACATATCTAGATATATATTAATATGTCGTTGATGTTAGATTGTCAAAACCCCAATATTTCTGGTCCTCTACTTTTCCATGTTTAGATTCGTAATTTAAATGAAAATTTCATGTTATTAGTTATGTTTACATCACTGCAACATGTTAATATTACACTTGTTTAAATGTTAGCTTATTTTCAGATTTTGTATGTAAATGCTGAACTAAAACTGGGTTTAACCTTTCAATACTAAGCTATAACCCTGTACAAGGACACACACACGCCTACTATCTAACCATATGAACATGTCCCCATACACATGATGCTAGTTTTCCCTCTCTAATGCTCTCTATATTATATAATGCGATTGGATTTCAATGCAAGTGATTTTCAATTCCTTAATTTTCAATTTGATTTTCTGTACCCTTTTAGATGATTGGTGGTTACCTTTCTTTATTTTTTAATGAGTACCAGTTTTCACATGGGATGGTAGACTGTCTTACAGTTTTGATGATTTGATATTTCTGTATCTTTTCTCGTTTAGCACCCTGGATTGCTTGTGTGTTTTGATACCCTATGACCGATTCAGTTAGCATGACTAGTATACCTAGATGAGACTTTCAATACCACCGTATGCCATGACCCTGTATGCCGTTCTTTTGATGGTATGTTTTATTAAGTTCTGGGACTTTTATTGTGGAGGTTTGACCTAGAGGGGGTATGGACATTTTAATTTCGAGGACGAAATTTTTATAAGGTGGGTAGGATGTGAGCACCCTGAATTTCGGGTTGAAAATTTTTTATTTTTATTTTATTTTTCTGATTATTTGGTTTTGATAAATATTTCATTTTATTTATCTATCTGTAAGTGTACTTTTTCATGCCATTGATATTTGGAGTATCAGGGATGTTCAACTCTGGAAATCTTCTTCACGAGTTTTGGAGTAGACATGATTACCTTCATGACGGTATATAGTGTCCCATCCAAACTTGTTCCTTTGTACTCTTTCTGCTTCGCTGAACTTCGGGTCGGTTTAGGCCATCTGATTGTTATTTATTTTTTCCACTCTTTTCCTTGATCATTTTCAGTGCGTTACCATGACTTTTAAATTGGGAGCGCAAGACCAGTCAATTTCTTGAAACCAACTCCTCATTGATGATCTACTCGAGACGCTCGTCACCCATGACCTTCGTGTCCCACTCAGACACGTCATTTTGTGCTCCATTTGATTTGCACAACTTTTCCGACACGTGACCCGATTGTATTCCACTCCACGGCGTCACATTTATCTTCCAACTTAATTTGTGGGTCCCCTGTCGACCAAAACCTGTCAGCCCCAACTATGGACATGGCCCACTTTGAGCCTACTATCCGTCCGCCACTTGTGTCCCATTTATTGGAATCTCCATGTGCTACTTATTTCTCCATGATCATCGACGCCTATTTTTAATTCAATTTTCGCACAATGTCCAGTTTCGATCCAATTCGGCTCCACCGAGTCCAGTCCAGCTCCATGATTTTCTCCATCATGACACCCTCTTATTTTTCTTGCCTAAAAATATCAATTGCTCATTCTACCCATTTATAATATTTATTGGGAATTTTTGTTGATTTAAATTCTATGGATAACCTATTTTTCCTACACATTTGATTTTAGCCTTTGATTTCTCCAATTAATCCCAACCATTCAATTTCCTACATGAAACTTTTCCCAACTCCTCACAGCAAGGTTAGGCCGGCTCTAACTTCAATGTGAAAACAACTTTTTCTCTCTCCCTCTCACATTATTCATTACATTCTTCTCTCTCTTCCTTTCTATTGTTTCACCTAAACAAACAACAACAGCAACTACAAACACCATCACCACCACTCCCATGGCCCGACCTCACTCTTGGCCGGACCTCCTCTAGCCTCCTCCACTTGGCCACGGCTCCGGCCAGCCCCTGGCCTCCACCTCCGCACCACCTCTCCTCCTCCATCTCCTCCTCCACTTCAATACAAGCCAACACCACCACCATAGCCACCAGTCCACCACCGTACGCCGTTGGCCGCACAGTTGCACGCCACCTCGCGGCACCTCGCCGGCCGAACCTGGGCACGCAGCCCCGCGCACAAGCGCGCGTACCAGGGGCGCACAGCGGCCAAGTCCGGCAGCACATCGGCGCCCTTACCGCGCGCGCACGGACGCGTGCAGCGCCTCCGCCGGCCACGCCCCGCCGTGGCCGTGCCCCCCCCCCCCCGCGGTGGGCGATCACCGGCGACCCCCCCGGGTCCGCCACCTCGTTCTCCGGTGCGACGTATAGGCGATTCGTGCATTTTGTACGACGTCCCGTCGTGACGCGCGCGAAATCAAGTTTATTTTGGCGCTCCGTCGCAGCAACTTTGCGTGCATTTTTCTGGAGATCCGACCGTTGGATCGGCAATTTCTTTGCTCCGTCACAATCTCGGTATATCCACCTTCATCCCTGTCAATTTTCGTCCGTTAATTTTATCATTTGATACATCAAAATCGGCCACCAAGTTGACCGTTTAAATTGTATTAAATTTGGACAGTTTCGTGGGGCCAACTTCGTCAGCTTGTATCTCCTCCACCGCAGCTCCGTTTGCCGTGCTACCAGTTCCGGTGCGAAGCTGTTATAACCCTCCTACTTTCCCTCCAGTTTCGTTTCATTGTGAGCTTGTTTGATTGGTTGAATTCGACACCAAAGTTGGCCGTCCGAATTCGTAATTTCCAACTTGTAAAATTCTATTTTTGAACACGGGACTCCAGATTTCATTTCTGACACCACCATTAGACTTGTGGCATCGTTCTAGCATGTTTTCATATAAAATTTGTTAGATTTGGAGAACGTGGGCCCGGACACGCATTTCGATGCAAAGCGGGTCCCACTTTCTGTGTCAACGGGACTTTTTGACGCCGGCTCATCGAAATCCAATTCCGGAGATACCGTTGAGTTCGTTTCATCATTCTGGACTCGTTGACATATAATTTGCTAGGTTTTGGTGGACATTGGGTCTGGCACGCATTTCGGTGCAAGTCGGATGCCAATATCCGGGTCAACGGGTCATTTTGAGATCGGCTCATCGGAATCCAATTCCGGAGATACCGTTGAGTTCGTATCATCATTCTGGACTCGTTGACAGGTAGTTTGCTAAGTTTTGAGAACCTTGGCTCCGACACGTATTTTCGTGCAAAATCGGAATTCCAAGTTCTGGTCAACGGGCCAAATGGAGATCGGGTCAAAGGAATCCAATTCTGGAGATACCGTTGGGTTCGTATCGACATTCTGGTTTCGTGGACATATAATTTGTTATATTTTATAGACTTATTTTTTTGCACGTTTTTTGGTGCAAAACGGCTCCGACACGGACACCGTTTTGACCCAAAATTACCTTTTTTGCCCTTGTGTCCAAATTGGACCGTTGGGTAGGCTATCCTAGCTAATTTGACCATTCTGGACACGTTGGCGATGTTCATTTCATCGTCCGACAATGTTTGTTGATAATTTCTCTGAGTTTAACCTTTTTATAATTAATTAATAATTAATTCATATAATGTTCGTATTTCGGGATTAATACAACGAAACTGAGATCAGCCAATTCCAGTGATCTCACATCGCTGAAATTGACAAGTTGGACACATGGATCACTATAATAAGATTATCAACCTTACCGATAATCTCCTTATCTCGATTTGCATGTCGTAAGTTTCGACGTACAAATAACGAAGTACACTTTATATTAGACTAGAATTAACCCAGTTTGACCAGAGTTGACCAGTTGACCCAAAGTCAACTATAAGTCAACACTTGACCTAGTTGACTAGATTATTGACCGGAGTCGACCTAGAGTTGTTTTGACTTGAAGAACCTAGAATAATGTAGATTGATTATAGAGATTCATTTATTTTCAACTTGAACACCTTGTAACCTGTGTTGCTTTAAATAGGACTCTGTGGCTTCAGTGGGACCTCCTATACTTATCAGCTGTTCAGGTTATCGAGGCGAGTACATTCTCTGACCGTTTCATACTTGTATGGATTTACATTCTTGCTCTAGATTACTGTACTTGATGCTGACACAACTGTTATCACGGATTGGTACTATATGGATCTTCTTTTGAGATGTTATCTCCTTGTATTCACTAAATACATATTGTGACGTGCGTTTCACTTCCATATTGTATTTATTGAACACCCATATCCTTGTATACTCATTGTGCATATTGTACTCTCATTATCACATGAGCCCCAGGGATAGACCATTGTACACTATTGTATAACATTGTACATCCATTGTATAATATTGTACACTATTGTATAAGACAACGTAACTGGAGTAGATCCTTGTGTATTGATTGGGGAGGGGGAGTAGAATTGGTTATGTACTCAAATCCTATTGTACAACATTGTATAACTATTGTGTATGTCTATTGTACACCCACGTACAATGGAGTTACCATTGCATTTTCCTAGCCCGTTTACATAACCAGATTGTACTCTAAATCACATGTTCCTTACAGTTCTTACTTATCATATTTAGATATTTCCTGTTATTAAATCTCTACTTTTTTTATACATTCTTCTTTCAGCGTTTCATGTACTTTACTCTATTGTATGTTTTATATTTCCTAACTCGATATGAACTGCGTGAGATGTTTTGTGCTCGCTCTCGTCCTGACTGGACCTGTTGATAAATTTTACAGATAGCCTGGAGGTGCCTGCTAGCCTAGAGGAGACACTTAGAGGTTGTTTAGGTAGTTATTTCATTTTGTCTGGAGTTGTATTTACTTTGGGGATTACTGTATCTTTATTGAGTATTGAGATGTATTTCTGGGTTCATGTATCTTAGACACTTAGACTTCTATCTCCTGTATCTCTTTTGGATTTCATGTTTTATCTATTCTTATCATGCTCTACCTTAGATGTGATTGAGTTGTATCTGCTATGTCACCCCCATTCGGAGAGTATAAACTGTTTAGTCTTATACTGTTAGATGCATTGAGACTTAGGACAGCGTTCTACCGCCGACACTGCGGCGTAGGCTGGGCGTTGTTAAGTTCTCGTGCCCTAACTCTAGGGTAGGGGTCGTGACAGGTGTTCCGCAAATACTGGACGTGTCCGAAAATCACTAAACCAATCATTTGAGGCGTCTAGTGATACAAAAATTCGGTCGTCGTAAGTGTTTGGATCATTGGGACGTGGAGGATTGAACAACGGATGGATTTGTTGTTCAATGGCCGGTGCAATGGGTGTTGCAACGGGCGGCTCAACGCGTGGAGGAGCATTCGACGAGGATGCTCCCTCTGTCCGAAGTCTCTTTTCGCGGTTGAACAGACGAGGAGCCATAACACAATAGACAATGAAAGAAATTGAGATATAGAAAAGTAAGGAATTATACCTCAAACTAGTGATGAACTATGGAAGAGAATTGAAAAATAAGCCTTCTCCTTGAGTTTGGGGAAGAATGGAGCACAAAAGAGGAGAAAGAAGGGTTAGGATTTTAAGAAAATTGTGTTTGAGAAGGTAGAAAGGTGGTAAGAAGGAAGGAGAGGGAAGAGAAACCGAATATAGGGGAAGGATTTCTCTTTGTCGGGTCAATTATTGACCATTGGATCAACATTTTGATCAACGGCTGGGGTTGTTCCCGATTCTAGAACAGTGAGGCCGAATTCGGCCCGAACTCTGATAGGAGCAGAGTTCGGCCCGAATTCCGAATCCTGGTCACAGAATAGGAATCAGGCAGAAACAAAAAAAATATTAGTTAAGTAATAGACAAACCAATATAAGATATGAGTATAAAGATAGGAAAGACCCAATTAGTAAACAAAAGAATAACAGAAATTGATTTTGAAGCAGCAATATGAAAGTAAAATCATAGTATTTCAGCATGTGATAAATGAAAATGAACCATATAATAAACAAGGAATTATATCATAATTCAATATTTTGAAGCTGCCATGGGTTAGCTGCAGGGGCCGGATCCCAGCTAGAGGTAGTCCTGAGGACTAGTGCACCGTGTCGCTTAGGCTTTTACGCCTTGTTTTCAGAAGGACCCTTTCGGCTTATACCCATAGCAAATTCATCATAATAGAATCAAGATATACTCGATATTTACGCAGGTTTATCTTAATTTACAACAGCTTCATCTAAGATTCCAAGTTCATGACAAAGAAAATTGAAGCGCTCTTCGGATAATGGTTTTGTGAAGAAGTCTGCTAACTGATGATCAGTGTCAATAAATTCTAAGTTAATCGTGCCATTTTGCTGATGATCACGCAAAAAGTGGTGATGAATTTCAATGTGCTTCGTGCGTGAGTAACAAATAGGGTTCTTAGTCAGATTTATAGCACTAGTGTTGTCACAAAAGATTGGAATATGCATGAAAGATAAATTATAGTCTTCAAGAGTTTGCTTCATCCACGAAATTTGTGCACAACAACGCCCAGCTGCGATGTATTCAGCTTCTGTTATGGATAGTGCGACAGAATTATGCTTCTTGCTAAACCAAGAGACTAAAGCTTTTCCTAATAAATAACACGTACCGCTCGTACTTTTACGGTCGACCTTGCATCCGACGAAGTCAGCATCAGAGTAACCAATGAGGTCAAATGATGTTGACTTGGGATACCATAGGCCCACTGTAACCGTACCATTAAGGTATCAAAAGATACTCTTAACCGCGGTCATGTGTGATTCCTTAGGATTTGCTTGATATCTAGCACACAGACAAACGCTAAACATAATATCAGGGCAACTTGCAGTAAGATAGAGTAGACTGCCTATCATACCTCGATACTTATGTTAATCTACGGGCTTGCCACTATCATATGGTTCAAGTTTGGTTGAAGTAGCCATAGGAGTGCTGATTGGTTTGACGTTATCAAGATCGAATTTCTTCAGCATGTCCTTTGTATACTTCGACTGACAGATGAAGGTTCCATTTGACATTTGTTTCACTTGCAGCCCAAGAAAGTAGTTGAGCTCCCCCATCATGCTCATCTCGAACTCGGCCTGCATACATTTGGCAAAATCTTGACAAAGAGTTTCATCAGTAGAACCAAAAATAATATCATCTACATATATTTGTACTAAAAGAATAGTGTCTTTGAAAGATTTTATGAAAAGTGTAGTGTCAATTTTCTCTTTTGAAAAACCTTTCTCAAGCAAGAAATTGCTTAGCCGTTCATACCAAGCTCTAGGGGCTTGTTTGAGTCCATACAGCACTTTCTTTAGCTTGAACACGTGGTCGAGAATTTTGTGATTTTCAAAGCCAGGGGGTTGTTTTACATAAAATTCTCCTTAATAAAACCATTCAAGAAAGCACTTTTAACATCCATTTGAAATAATTTGAAAATTTGAAAATTTGCAAATGTACAAAGCATCCGAATGGATTCTAATCTAGCAACAGGAGCATACGTCTCATCGTAGTCGATACCTTCCTCTTTGTTGTATCCTTGGGCTACTAGACGAGCTTTGTTGCGTGTGACTGAGCCATCTTCATTTGCTTTGTTTCTAAAAACCCATTTAGTACCAATAATCGAGTGATTAGCCGGTCTAGGAACGAGTTCCCATACTTGGCTCCTCTCGAATTGGCTGAGTTCCTCTTGCATAGCAGAAATCCAAAATTCATCATTGAAAGCTTCTAAAATATTTTTAGGCTCAATTTGTGAAATAAAGGCAGTGCTAGCAATAGAGTCTCTTAATGATGATCTAGTAGTTACTCCACGTGAAACCTCACCGATTACCAAATTTTTTGGATGTGATGGCTTGAAAGAGAATTTCTTTGGCAAGCTCTCCAGAGAATTTGTTTCGGTTGTGGTGTTCATTGGAGTAGACGTTGATGGCTCAACGTCATCATCAAGAGTAGCTGCTGCACTGTTATCTTTATCAAAAATCACATTTGTAGACTCTTCTACAATTAATGAGCGTTTGTTAAAAACTCTATATCCCTTACTCTTGGCAGCATAGCCAAGGAAAATACCATCGTCGGCTTTGGCATCAAATTTGCCTAAGTTGTCTTTGGTGTTAAGGATAAAACATCTACAGCCAAAAACTCTAAAATAAGAAACATTTGGGGTTCTTCCAAACCAAAGCTCATAGGGTGTTTTCTTCGTAATAGGACGAATAAGTACCCTATTTAAAATGTGGCATGCTGTACTGACAGCTTCAGCCCAAAAGTATTTCGGAAGTAAAAACTTGTTCAACATGACTCTAGCCATATCGCCAAGAGTCCTATTCTTCCGCTCCACAATACCATTTTGTTGAGGAGTCTTGGACAAGAAAACTCATGATCAAAACCATTAGAATTACAAAACTTTTCAAAATCAGAATTTTTGAACTCGCCTCCATGATCACTTCGGATTCGAGTAATCATGTAGCTTTTTTCGTTTTGAACTTTCTTAACAAAGATCTTGAAAACCGAAATAGCATCACTTTTATAAGTAAGAAAGAAAACCCAAGTAAATCTTGAAAAGTCATCAACAATAACAAAGGCATAGAGTTTTCCACCAAGACTGGCTACTCTACTAGGGCCAAATAAATCCATATGGAGTAGTTGCAAGGGTTTAGTAGTACTTACAGAGTTTATGGAATAAAAAGATGACTTGGTTGCCTTATTCAACTCACATTCGGCACATACGGTATCCTTTTTGAATGTGATGTCGGGCAAGCCTCTCACTAGCTTCTTGGTCGATAGCCTGGATATAGTATCTATATTGGCATGACCAAAATGCTGGTGCCATAGTAACCATTTATCTTTATGAGCATATAGGCATCTACCTGTATTGTTAGTATCTATAGACAAATAGAAAATATAAATATTGTCCTCTCTTACCCCTTCAAAAGCAATGTCTCCTGTTGACCTATCATAAATAAGGCATTTGTTTTGTCTAAAGTTAATATCATATCCATGGTCAGCAAGATGACTGATGCTGAGCAGGTTATGCTTTAACTCGGTCACTAGGCAGACATCCTTTATTACGGGAGAGGTAGGATAACCAATAATGCTATTACCTATAATATAACCTTTTAGGTTATTGTCGAAGGATACATATCCTTCTCTCTTCATCGATAGTGATGCAAAAAGATTTGCGTCTCCCATCATATGCCGCGAGCATCCACTATCGAGAATCCACTTACTCTTAGTTGAGGAGGGAAGGTCCACCTACGTCAAGAGTAGATGTGACCTTTGGTACCCAAGTTCTTGATGGTCCTGAAGAGTTAGTTTTTGGAAACCATGCATATATCTTTCTATCTACTAATCTTCTAATTCTACATTGTGGTGAAATGTGTCCATGTAAACCACAATAAGTACATGTAGCATTCCTATTTATATTAGGAGCATGCTGATGATGTCTATAAGCAGAATAATGAGAAGAAGTGTGATGATATGTAGATTCAGCATGGTGATGATGACTATGTGGAGTGGCATGGTGATATTGTCTATATGGTATGGCATGATGATATTGTCTATATGGCATGACATGATGATTTCTATATGTAGAGTGATGTTGATTGTGTCTTTGTGCAACATGGTGATGATTATATCTATGTGTAGCATGATGATTTTGTGACATATGATGATTATTTCTACGTGCATGTGGTTTGTATCCTTTGTGAAAGTGTGTGTACATGTAAGCATGATTATGAGCAGCATAAGGATGACGTGGTTGACTAGTATGAGTGGTGTCATGCTTTGTGTGTGTCTCATGTGATTGGGTTTGAGGTTGAATAACCTATTTTCCCAATTTAGTCGCTAGTTTCTTAGAGACATCTTGCAATTAAGTAATCTTAGCATTCAAACCATGCATCTTAGTAATAGAAATCTTGTGTCTGCTCTTTTCTTCTGCAAGCTCCGTGTTGAGTGCTGTGATTTCTTGTGTTTGTTGTTCAATATGTGCCTCGGCATCATGTAAGCTTATTTTAAGCTTAGATACCTCATCAGTGACATCCGTGGGTGTAGTGTCTCTAATGTTATCAAGTAATAGAGAAAGTCTTTGTATTTCAACTTCATGACTTTTGATTTTGTCCTTGGCATATTTGTATTTACCAATGACCTTTTTGTGATCACTAAGTAAATCGGTGAAAGCATCGCCAAGTTTATCAAAAGTGAACTCGTTAAGAGTTTCGTTTGATACCTTGTCGGACGTCACCATTAGGCACACATTAGCCGTGCCTTGAGGAGAGTTCTTTTCTTTCTCGGAGTCACTAGCTTCGCTTTCATGCCAAATGCTTGTGTTGGCATATTTCTTTGAGGAGGTCTTCTTGTATGGCTTCTCATAGCGGTTGCTCTTCTTCAAGAATGGACAGTCTTTTCGGACGTGTCCAGTCTTTTTGCAACCGTAGCAGGTTGGCTCTTCTTCTCCATCTTCTTGTGGTTCCTTCTTTCTTTGATTAAAGCGAAGGAATCTCTTGAAGTTGCGGACCATGAGAGCTTGATCATCATCTTCTGAGTTGTCATCATCCGTCTCTTCGGGTTCAGCCCTCTGTCGATGAGCTTTGAGTGCGATCTCCTTAGCCTTAGGAGCAGGCTCTTCGAAGTCCTTGAGGTCAAGCTCATGAGTCATTAGCTTTCCCATCAAGGTCTCCATGGACATGATTGTGAGATCATTTCCTTCTATGATGGCTGTCACCTTAGGGTTCCAAATTTTTGGTAGCCCCCTAAGTAGCTTGCGAATCTTCTCGTGATTTGAATATTGCTTGCCAAGCGAAGACAGGGGGTTAATAATATCGAGGAATCTTGTGAACATTTGCGTGATCGTCTCGTTTGGCTTCATCTTGAAAGCCTCGTATTCTTGAGTGAGACAGCTTATCTTTGATTCCTTGACTTGGGTGGTTCTTTCATGCGTCACTTCTAGAAGTCTCCATACTTCGTGAGATGTGGTGCATGTAGATACCCTGTTAAACTCATTCCTGTCTATAGCACAAAATAAAGCATTAATAGCTCTCGCGTCTAGACTTGCCTGTTTCTTCTCCTCGTCAGAATATTTGTCATGTGATTTCTCAAGGAGATCGCATTGACAACTATTCTGGCGGGCTTTTTGTAACCGTCAGTGACGATAGTCCACAGGTCAAAGTCTAGCAACTTGAGATAAATACTCATCCTTGTTTTCCAATACGTGTAGTTAGTTCCATCAAATAGGGGAGGCCTATGAGTGGACTGTCCTTTACCGTGATTGGAAATCAAGGATTGTGTGGTTGCCATGGATCAGCTCTAGGATGTAAGTCATTGTAAAGAGAACAGAGCTCTGATACCAATTGAAGAACAGATGGCAACTCTAGAGGGGGGTGAATAGAGTTATAGCAATAATAGCTAATTAAAAATCAACTCTTTCACAATCTAAAATTAATCAGAGTAAATACGGAAAATAAATAAGGAGCAAGAGAGCATACGCAAACACAACCGATTTTAACCTGGTTTCCCTCGTGGAGGACTAGTCCAGGCCTGAGAACTCTAGCTCAGGATTAAATCCACTATTTGTGAAATAGTAGTTAAACCTCGTGCCTTTTTTTCAGAAGAGCACGTCAACTTCTTACAATGGATCGCAGTGGCGATGCTTGGAATTTTTCAAGCTACTTCTTGAACTCTTGCACAAGACTCCTAACTGAGAGATGCTGAGCACTCGAGACTTAGGAAACTTATGGCTAGTAGATGAAGAAGGGTATGGCTTATATTGAGCTTAAGAGAGAAGAGAAGAGAAGATTGGATGATTGAAAATGAGAGAATTCTTGGCCTATTTATAGGGTTTTATCAGGCAGAATTCGGCCAGAATTCTGGTAGGAATTTTCAAAAATTTGGTCGTTGGACAACTAGCAACCAGCCAACCCTAAAAATTAGGGTGCTGATTTTTAGGGGACAGAGTTCGGCCCGAACTCTGTGTGGAGGCAGAGTTCGGCCCGAACTCTGTGTGGAGGCAGAGTTCGGCCCGAACTCTGTTTCCAGAGCACAGAATGGGTCCAAGGGTCCAGTGGGCTAATTTTGGATGTGGAGCTTTATGGATTTGGATAGGTTATGGGTTGAGTCTCAAGAGCCCAGTATAACTCAGCTAACAATCATTCTAGACTCAATAAATATAAAAGTACAGACTCGAAAAATGACTCGCATCTGTAAAACTGAGCTATCGTCGGGCTTGAGCTGGATGTAGTCGTTGTGTCTCGTATTGAATTATCACAAGTATTATTTAGTCAATGTTATCAATATTTGGTTGACTGTCACTTTGTGTCAACAATGGTAAGGTTTATAATTAGCCCTTTTGCTCAAGAATCGCATCATAAAAATAGAGTACAAGAGGACGTATTTTAGTGGAACATGATATGTCTACATGAAGGTGGACTCTTATGTGTCTTGCAGATGGAATTTGTTGGAAGGTAGCAGTTGGTCTCGTGCTCCGAATCTAAATGCCACGGCCGGGGACCCAAAAATGTTCTAAATAGAAAGTGGGAGTTCATGAGGCACTAATTATCGTTCTAACAGAAACCACTTATTCTAATCAATAGGCAATCCTAGTACATTCTAAATTATACTGGGGCTCTACGATCTATATCCTACAGTAATTCATTTCTAGAACTTAACAAAGACACCGCTCTTTGGTTTAGTGGAGTTAGAAAGGTTCGAGTTGGATGGTCATACCTCAATTTGTGGAAGAATATTACACGATGTACTAGGATACGAGATGTGATAGATATGAGTCCAGTTTTGAAGACCATACTTTGATTCCAATAGATGTCAATAATTGTATGAATATATCTTTCTTGCCTATAGATGGTATGATGAACTGAGGAGGATATTACGGGTCTATCTTCCCTCAATACGAGCATCTGGCTTTCCGAAATCTGTAAAGGCAAAAATAATAAGTGTTCCAGGCAGAGAGGATCGAATACGAATATGGGATTCTAGAGGCGTTTCAAATAGAGTTGTTAAGGCAGTTGCGGATGATATCCTAGAGACATCTATATCTCAATCCACGTAGGATAAGCAAATAAAAGCGAACCAACTATACGAAGGTTGATCAGACCATCATATATTGTTCTGTTTAGACAATATGTTAGTGGGCGTCCCTAATATACACATGTCGTGAACAAGCTCGATAAGGATATGCTTGCAAAATCTAGGCTATAATAGAGGTGTTTAGTCAGACTAGTCAAAATATTAGTACACGAGATTTATGATTGAATAAAAATACGAGTAGTTCGAGGTTTAAGAATCTAAGCCGTGTCCAGTGTTCGTGCTTATACAATCGTCCTAATGTCAGATTTTATCTAGCCTTGGCTAAACTTATGAAGCATGAATATGATAACAGGAAATATGAAAATTTAAAATCATACCTGCTACGACTTCTCCTTCTGTTTCTACATTCTCCACTGCTAACGAGAAGGCATGTTCGTAATTCTGGCCTGGGTCCTGAACTCTAGTCCTGTCGTACTGCTCTGGCTGAGGTGGTAATAGTAGACGAGGAGCTCCTACTGTTGGTGCTATAAGCCCAGACACTGTTGTCCTGGTCGGGGTACTGGGAGTGTATGAGCAGTCGGCCTCGGGGTCTGTCGAGCATATACTTTTGCCTGCTGCTCTGGACAATCCTTGACCATATGCTGGCTGGATCCACACCTCAAGCACCATCCATGATGGATTCGACAGTCTCTCTGGATATGTCCTTCCTTTCTACAGTAATGGCAAACGGACTTCTGATATGGTGTGGACCTCTGCTGGTACTGTCCTGTGGGCATTCTGTGTAGCTCTAGCCGGTGCGACTGCTAGTATATTGCGTCTCGATGTTTGCTGCTGCTCCTTGTGAAGAATCTCCTGGGTACGAGCTTCTTCCAAGATAGTTGAATGGGAGACTCGTAACTGGGTAGTCGTATAAAACTTGAGCTCTAGTGCAAGCCTCTGATGGAATCTCCTTGCCTTCTCTAACTCTGTCGGGATCAATCCCGCACCAAATCTACTCAGGCGATTGAACTCTGAGTCGTACTCATCAACTGACATATTTTCTTGCTTCAGATGAAGGAACTGATCGTAGAGACCGTCTCGAACATGAGTGGGGAAGAATCTTTCATAGAAAAGATCGTAGAACTGCTTCCAGGTGATCCCAGTGCCTAATCGCCTTTCTTCCGCCTTGCACCAGTGGTGAGCATTATCTTCTAAAAGTAGGTCCACTGTTGTCATCCAATCACGTGCTAGCAACTGGGATGCCTTCAATAGCTTCTCCATGCTAATAAGCCATGCTGACACCTCTATTGGCTTCTCAGTACCTCTGAAGGACTTAGGGTTCATATTTGTAAAGTTCTTGATGGAGCCTTCATAAGGATGCAGAGCCGTTGTTGGTACCAGTGTCAGAGGTGGAGGTGGGGGCCTAGTCAGCACCGTCATCATGCTCTGTCTCATCAACTTAGTCTGTTGCCACTGAGCCTGCATCATGGCGTACATGAACTGAGTGGTAGGGTTTCCATCAGTCGGTGGTGGAGGCATCTGAGGGCCCGAATGTGGCTGAAACTGCTAAGGGTATGGTAGTGGTGGCAGGGGCACATTCCCTCCTGGTGGTACAGTAGTGGTCTGCCCAGCCTGGATGACTGGAAATGCTTGTGTCTCATGGTGTACCGTCATCGGAGTCATAGTAGGCAGCTACTGTCCTGACTGGTACGAGGTCACCGGGGTCATCGGAGGATTATGTTCCTCTCAGGTGGCCGCATAACCAGAGGTGATGGCCAAGGTGGAAGTGCATCCGCTTCTTAGATTCATACTGTTGACACGGGAAAGAATAGGACGATATTAGGAGAAGTTAGATATGAGGTAATTCAAGTAATGTAAACCCCCTAAAATTTTACTATGATTTTTTTAAATAAATTTGGTATCGATTTTTTTTCGTAATTATACGTCGCGTACAAGTTTACATTTTTCGTATTTGTACGTAGCGTGCGAAATTGCGAGATGGTATATATTTTTATATACAAATATTTTATTAAAAGAATTCTTCGTATAGAAAATATGTATTTTATTTTTATTTATTGTGTCGCGTCGAGATTGCCAAACCTATATTTTTTATTTATAAAGAAGGCAATTTTATTTTATGATACAAATATAAGTGATAATTTTAAAAAAAAACTATTGTTTTATGTCAAAATAGACTATTTGTGTGCGAGTGACATGAAATTTATTTCATTGTCCACTTTGATATTTTTTGAAAACTTATTGTTTGTTTATTTATAAAAATGTATTCCAAATATTTAAAGTTTATTGTGAATTTCGAAATTATTTATTAATATATTTTTATTATTTATAAAAAGTTATTTTGGAAATTGTTTAATTTAATATTTAATTAATTATGATGATTTAGATTGAAAAAGATTATATTGGCCTTATTTTAAAATAGTTTTAAATTAAAAATAAGTTTTATCCAGATTGATTTGGATTCGACAAATTTATTTTAAATCGATTTGAATAATTATGTAATTATCTAATGGGGATTTAAATCCTCCCAAATCCTTATCATAATGGGATTTCCACCTCCTATAAAAGGAGAGGTACTTGCCCTCTTTTCTCCACAAAATTTCTTCACAACTTTACTCCACAAATATCCTCCATCCAAAAGCGTGCGTGCATCGTGTCTGTGACAATCCAAATTCTTATTCTATCTATCACAATTGCATTATTTTTCGTGTTGGACACACCCCAACATGAAACATCAAATTCCTAACCCAACTATTAGCCCCCGATCTTGTCGTCGACTTTTTCCTGCATGACCCCGACAACCACCTTCGCCCCCATCACCGTCTCGCCGTCGACTTCATGACAACCAGCCTCCTGCCTCACCGCCACCCTGCTGCCATCAATACCGACTGCCATGACCACCACCCTCCGACCAATCCCAAATGCGGCTACCCGACCTCCCCGTCCAACCAAACACTCGGCCCCAGAGCAAATCCACCACCACTGCCTCCAGAGTCGACCCCTAACCCCTGGCCACCAGAGTACCACCACCATGTCTACCCCCAGTTGCCACTACCAATACCAAAGAATCACCGCCACTACCGTCACCAAAACCACTACCTCCACCATTGCCATCGGTCACCCCAAACCGACCATTACCCACAAAAATAAAACCACCACAAATAAAACCCCCAGTACCTGTCCTCCATTAGCTGTGTTCTCCTCCACCTGACTGGCAAATCTACACGATGACTTTGAATAGCGAGCGCCACCCTCCCGCAACCTCGGCACCGCCTCTAACACCGTGCTCCAGGAGCGCCAGTTGCGTCTGCCTTGCTCCATGTACCATGCCGCGCTTGGGATCGTCCTTGCCGATGATTGGCAGTGCCAGATCCGCCTTCGTCTCGAGCCACCGACACCGTACGCACGGACGGCATTGTGAAACGCCACGTAGCTCGGCCAGAGCATCTTCGTCGAGCAGCCCGACCGCCGACTTTACCCATACCCCCACCATTCGTCGCCGCGTCCCAGTGCCCCGCCACCCGCCGACGAGCTTCCGCCCAGCCGCCCTCCACTTCCGACCGATTCCACCGCCTCTCCCCCTCAAAAACCCCCTTTCTCTGCCGGCACTCCACGACCAACTCCGCCTGCGCGCCGACCGTCGAGCCCCGGTCGCACGAGCGCACCTTCGCGAGCTGCGCCATCAAGCGCTGACCGCGCAGCGCCTTCGCAGTCGCTCATCTCCTCCGCTCTTCTCCCTCATTCTCCCCGCTCTCCCCATCCTTCTCTAGCTCTCTCTCCCTCCTTCATCTGTTCCCTCTCTTCCCTAAAATTCCCTTTACATCCTTCTCAGAAAAGAAGGAAAGCAAAGCACAGCTAATAATTGATATTAATTATTTTTATTTTATTTTATTTTTTTATGTTTGTTGTTATTATGTATTTTATTTCCTTATACAATTATTATTATTTTGTTCCCTTATACAATTATTATTTTGTTCATTGATTCCCTTATACAATTATTATTATTATTTATATTGGTTTTATTTTGTTGTTTTCTTGTTGTTGCAATATGGTACTTAGGTTTTGCTAATTATTTTTATTATTATTATTATTATTATTATTATTATTATTATTATTATTATTATTATTATTATTATTATTATTACTACTACTACTACTATTGTTATTTTTATTCTATTCATTACTATTCTAAATAGCATATACATAATATTTATGGTAATTTTAATATATAGTTTTTTGTATGGAAATTTTGTTTTAGCCCTAAAAAATGCTATTTAGATTTTTATATATTTTAAAAAAAAAAAATTGTTCTATAATGATTTCTAGCCTTTCCAAATATTTATTGTTTACTGCTAAATATAGTTTCTCTATCTAAATTTCATATTTTTACAAATCTAGAGTTTTTACTTAAAACCATGATTATACTTTTCAGTATTTATCTAAAGACTATTTTACTAGTAGATATATATTTTTAAAGATTATAAATAGTTTTCATAAATTGTATATATATTAAATATTAAATTTCCTCCGATTACCCTTATCCGTGACTAATTTCCTTTATCCTATTCCCTCGCCAATCCAATGCAACCTTGTGTCAACCTTAACTAAATTGACCATTCTGGACCCAATGGAACAGTCCGTGCCATCATCCGAGGCTGTCATGCGTAGTTGTAATACTACAGTCATACACCATGCCACCTTGATCATCGTAGCACCCAGGCGTCACAACAGGCAAGTATACCTTGCTATATCTACTGTCATATTATTTATTTTCAGCATTTATTTACTTTGTTTCATATTGTTAGTTTCCTTTGTTATAAACTGCGCGTCCAAGCCATACTTGGGTGCAAGCGACTCTATTAGTCGTTTTACTTTACTATATGCATGTTAACTTAGTTTTAGCGGACTACCTTCTTGTTGGGGGATATCCTTATATCTCCTTGGGCCATGACACTCACACTACATGGTTTGAGACATTTTGCTAGGGGCATGACTTATGGACTGGCCATCTCTAAAGTCTAGGGGCATGACTTATGGACTGGCCATCTCTAAAGTCGTGTGACGGAAGTTGTTCGTAAGGTTTTAGAGACTCAAGCAGTTACAAAACTGGACGAGCCATGGACATGACTTGAACAGTGTAGAAAATATTAGGGAAGGACAGTCGCTAGTGCGTATAAAAATCCAAACAGGAAAATCACAGCCTCCAGATGGAACTGTTGCGATTTATATTTGCAGATGCCCTCTGACGTTTTGGACGTTACGGACGGATACAGATTACTGGATGCCAATTACGTACATGTAGCCTAAAATCCCACCCATATGCATGAAAGTTTTCCTCTAAATTGCACAATAGATGGTTAGCATTCCCTTTTGCATATTGGTGTCTAGGAGAGTCTTGCATATTATTATTATTTTGACAGTTCATATTAGCTTGTTCTTCATGTATCTTGCTACGTCCCTCTGAGGACCTGGTTATTCCCCAGGTGTGCGTTCATGTCTTCCGTAGTTATCCTAGCCGAAATCGTGGTCTTCTCCATTTATTCGAAGATGACGTGACTTGGTTCCTCCTTACTACTTCCACTTAACCTTTTATATATCATGTATTTCTTTCCTTTTATTTTTGGTTGGTAGTGGATGTGTCTTCACCCAACATATTATACTAAAACAATTCATTATGTGATATCTTTTATTCCCTTATTTTGTGGATGAGATTAGTTAGTTGTGGTTTATTGTATTTTACAGCTTATGTATACATACAAGTCCTGTACTTCGTATGTATATAGCTGGCATGTTTACGTACTTGGTCCTACGTATTTTGGGACTGGAGCATTACATGTTTTTGTGGTGGCCCATGCAGGTCGAGTTTATCACTTCGGTTACATTACTGTACCGATGTGAGCCTGCATCTAAGATTAGAGTCTGAAAATCTCATCCACTTACTTGATCACCTTCCTTGATTCAAATCTCTGAACTCTCGTTCGACTTCCTTGCATCCTGCTTGATCTCTCCTACCATAAACCTTATCACTTATTTCATGCTTACCAACCGTTACGAAGATGACTACACTAGTATATGGTCATAGGTCAAACACATGGCTTGGAAGATTCCATTGGCAATTAGTATGCATTAGAGATCATATTGGAGTTTTAAAGACATTTTTACTTTAAGAATCAAAGGACCATATCTTCTTGATGTATGATCTTGTAGGAAGAAATTGTTGATTCCAAGTGGGATAGTAGCGACATTACAAACTTAGAAGATTGTTGGAATTTTATTACTACAAGAAGATAGTTAGAATCTATATACAAATGAGGAAACAAATTGATATTTGATTTTGAGTTTTGAAAGTCTTAAGCTATAGAGTTATGATTAACTCATCCTTGAAGATCCTTGAAGAGATATAAAAATTAGTTAAAAGGATTTTAAATATTGCAATATGACTACAAGTTTTAAGCTAGAAGTGATAGAAAAAAATGGATTAAAATATTTTTGAAGATATGAAATTAACTTTGAGAGAAAATTTCAAATTTGTGTCTTAAAAATTATGATCCATAAATTCATTTAGAGTTACAAGTTTTGATTATGAATATTAGCAATCATGGTAGATTTGATTAGTGATATACTGAGGTTCACTTCTTGAGAATGATTAAGGAATTTAAGATCTGAAGTCTTGATGGATAAGAAACTTTTTGAGGAAAACTTGAGTTAAAAAAATTTAATGGAACACAACCAAGATAGCCCTAATGAGATATTAAGTATTCCACACTGGTTGTCATATCACTCGTGCCATGATAGTAGTATATACTCAAGTATAGTTAGTCATCTACCAAGTATGTGATTATATCTCAATCTTGACTTACTCAACTTCGACTCAATTCTTTCGACCCAATGAGTGCTTGTGATCCATTTAATTCCTTGAATACTTAACTTGTGATTTATCTTGAATGCTTCACACATTGCCCCATCACACTACTAGCTTAACTCTTTTAAGTTGGGTAGAATGCCTCACGGTCTAGTATTTCTATTGACTTTATGACCTATTAAGGAACTTAGACTGTTTATATTTCCTTTCTTTATTATCTAGCGTACGTATATTTTGACTAACTTGACTAACGCCACAACTATAGCCTAGATTTGCAAGCTCACCCTCTATCAAGGTTGTTCACGACCTATGTTATTGGAAGAGCTCCCACTAACATATCATCTAATCAGAACCGGTGCATGATGGTCTGATCAGCCTAGTGCACTTTGGTTCACTTTTACCTATTATTCTACGTGGAATAGACATAATTAAACTTGGCCCTAGAATCCCATCCACGACTGCCTTGAAAATTCTTTTAAAATTATACGGTCGCCTTTGAATCACGTATTCGTATTCGATAAAATCGTCATTGAAATCCTTATTGCTTTCGTCTCTGCCTATTTTAGAAGGACGGAGGCGTGGTACTAGAAATTCCTCTAGCTATCCTATCACCTATGACCCTCAACCTACTCTCAAATCATACCTTCTAGGTATTTAATCCATTCTCTCGAACCTTTATTGCATATTCTAACTTTAACCCCACTGTAAGCCCCTAAATTTTAAAATAATATTTTTATAATATTAAATAGCTTTTATATATTTAAAATAGATTAATATAATTGCTAGGAATTTTTCTAGAATTTTTAAATGATTTTTAAATAGTTTTTAAATCAAAATATATCATTTTGTAATAAATTGAATTATTTTAATATTATTTTGTAATTTTTAAATTTGTTTTAATGTCGATTTGTAATTTAATGAATTGTTTTAATTATAGTTTGCAAATTATAATTTGCAAACTGTTAGGCTTAGGGTTAATTTGCCAAACCCCAAAGTTGGGGACCTTGCTGCAAAACCCTCATCAACTGCCCCCGACGACCGGCCAGCTGCCCCGACGACCGACGACCCCTTTCTCTGCCTTTTCCGGCCAACCTAGCCATTGAAACTGACCTCCTTCCCCCTATAAATTGTAGGATCGTTGAGCACCTCTAGAGGGGGGGTGAATAGAGTGCGTGTGTGCAGCAGAAATATAATCACCAATTAAAAAATTAAACTATGGCAGATATGTAAGAGACAGTAAATAAAGATAGGAGAATCAAACTCAGTGACACAGCGATGTATACTGGTATCCCTCTGAGAGGACTAATCCAGTCTCGAGTACTCTTACTCGATGTTAATCCACTATGGCACAAGCTTTAACTGAGAGCTTGCAATCTCTTACAACACCGTGCTTGGTGACAAGCGTACGACCGGCTTCACAACACCGTGCTTGGTGGCGAGCGCACGACCAGCTCCACAACAGAAAAGTTGTTGAAACTTGAACGACCTCTTACAACTCTTGAGTAACCAAAAGACTCTAAATCAACTCTGATAGTACTGGCTTTTGGCTAAGAGATGTGTAGGTGAGATTTGAAAATCTTAGATCGTTTAGAAAACACTTGAATTGTAGAGAAGAGAAGATGAAGAATGAATTGATGATTTGAAGTAAAAAGTTCTTCTCTATTTATAGGTGTTTTCACCAACCGAACTCGGGCAGAACTCGGACAGAGTTCGGGTGCAAATATCTCGCAAAATAGACGTTGCTCGCAGATTTGGAGGCAACTGAAGTTTGAATACAAACTGACCGAACTCGGTCAGAGTTCGGACCGAACTCGGGCCGAACTCGGCTGAGAGTTCTGTCAGGAGATATTTTAAAAATCTTTTGTAAAAACAGTTTTCAAACTGGTTTTTGGTTATTTGTAAAATCATTTGAAAAGAATATTTTCGAAATATGTTTTTGAAATATTTGAAACCGAAAATACGAAAGGGTAAAAATAGGATTCTAGAAAGGAGGACAATTTTAACCCTAAGCCAGTATTACCATAATTGATTTTACAAAGTAATTCCTAGACTCAATAAAATGTAAAATACAGAATAAAAGTAGAAAAGAGTCTTCAGAAGATTTTGATGATTTTGACGCTTTGATTTATGCAGTACATCGTCCGTTGAATATGATTTCATGCATCCTGAAATAGTTAGCAGCATTTTCTATATTTTGTGTATTGACTAAAGTATATGTTGATTATCAAAATCAGGTGTGACCGTGGAATGGGCCAACAATCTCTCCCATTTTGATAATTGACAAACTTGAGTCTATACCAAAATATATTTATATCAAATAGAACAAAATAACAAAAATACCTGAAAATTGAGAAAATTTTTGTTTTGGATTCTTGCGTTTGGTATATACTCTTTTTCTCCCCCTTTGTCAAGTAGTAAAATGAATAGGCTCCCCCGTAAATCATGAAGCTAACAATAGAATAGACACGACAAAGTAAAGTAAAAAAGAAGTAATCACAGCATAGACAACTGGAATAAAATGAACTATGTCATAATAAACTGAAATATCATAGAGGTTCCACTAAAAATCCAAAAAGTACAACTGATAAAGTCTAACTGAAACAGTTTAGACATGAAATAAAATAAAACTACTACATAAAATGCATCAACTAATCAAAACTAAATCTACTATCCCATGGCTGAATCCACATCACATCGCTGGGTCGTCCGCACCGGGAGGATCATGAGGAAAATAAGCAGTGGTCGGGTCGAAATACTGAAACGTGACCTCATCAGTAAAACGAGGACCAGGGAAAGCCGGGTGTGGAAGGATAGTGAGTGGACGGACTGGATCCTGAACCAGGCTGTAGTGGAGATCGGCAATACTGTTTTTCAGCACCTGGGCCTGAGAAATGTACCGAAACTCGGAGTCCTGATGACGTTGCGTGGAAACGGCAACGAAATCATCAAACCGCTGGTAGAATGCCTGATCAAGTCCTGGGGCAGGGGCCGGAGCAAGATGAGCATCAGCTGGATGGGCCTCAGCATCAGCAGCTGGGACAGCAGGAGCAGCACCAGGAGGTTGAAGAAACCAACGAGAGCGGGTCAACTCAACAGGTGGAGAAGAAATGGCACACGTTTCAAGATCAATCTCAAAACGTCAAAATATACTAGCAAGGTGCATAGGAAAGACTAGGTTCCTACCTGCATTCTTGCAGTTGAGCATCCAAGACATCATAGTTTTTGGAACGGAGAAAGGAATTCCAAAATGAATGTGATAAAGAGCAGAAAGTTCCAAAAATGTAACTGCATCGGTAGAGCCTTTCTTCGGAAGAAGGGCCGAGAAAATCATACGATGAAGCTCGTAAAAAGTTTGGTTTAGATGTCTAGAAAAGATTCTCCGGGGAGGAGGAATAGGGTGACAAATTAATTCCCTAAAGGAAGCTAAAGTGACATCGGCAGGGAATTGAACATGGTGGATGTCAACAAGTGCATCACCAAGATCAGGAACGTGAAAGTATTCACTGATATCGGTGGCACTAAATTCTAATTCCTGTCCAGCAATGCAGGAATAGAAATTCCCGTTTTGTTTTACTTACAAATTGCAGTAAAACATACGGACTGCATTGTCGTAAATGCTATCTTGGACCTCGAAAAAAATCACGGAATCCAAGTTGATCAAAAACAGGAGCATATTCAAAGAAAGTTGTAAAATTGACGAAGGCTCCAGCACAAATACGACGAAGAGAGAAAGAATCAAACCAGAGATCGGAGAAGTCTTTGTCGGGAAACAAAGTGCTATCATATTCCTCGGGATCTCTAGGTTTGGCTGGACTAAAGAGACTTGCCGGAGTGTAGTCAGATGAGGAGGAAGCACCTTGAGAAGAATTTCCTCGTTGACGTTTCGGAGCCATGAGGAAGAACATCGCCCACTTGAACTTGTCGATTCCTTGCAAAGAAGGAGGAGGAAGGATTTCTAGTAGGAGATGGAAGTATTCCACGTTTTGGTGTGGAGAAAAAGTGGAAGAAAGGATGAATTAAATAGGTGTTAGGGCCGGCTGTTCGGTTCTGGAACCATCACAGCGCCGACCGAACTCGGTCCGAATTCGGTCCGAACTCGGTTAGAGTTCGGGCCGAGTTCGGCCACTTGCATTCCCGAGATAGTCAAAGCAGTCAGGTAAATAAAGACTGTAAAAAGTAACATTTGACTGGTTTATTAAATAACTGTGATTATTTTCGGGTTAACTATAGGGGTTGTCCCAGCTAACAGTGGTTCACCGGGGAACTCTTAAGTACCGCTTCGCTTCGACCGTAGCCGTGGTGACAGACATACCCTTTGTAAGTTTGTCCCCAAAAACAATTTTCATTAAATAATAAATTGTCAAGTCATAAATGCAGTTTTAATTACCATATGTTTTAAGAATCCGAGAATTCAAGAATGCCGAGCTCACGCCTCAAGATGTTAAAACGGTCTTCAGCCAATGGTTTAGTGAAAATATCAGCTAGTTGATATTCAGTATCAATAAATTCTAAGCAAATATCCCCGTGATGTTGATGATCACGTAAAAAATGATGTCTAACTTCTATGTGCTTTGTGCGTGAATGACAGATAGGGTTCTTAGTCAAATTAATAGCACTAGTGTTATCACAATAAATAGGAACATTTGTATAGTGCAGATTGTAGTCCTCTAAGGTTTGCTTCATCCACAAAATTTGAGCACAACAGCGTCCTGCAGCGATATACTCAGCCTCAGTTGTTGATAATGCTACTGAATTTTGTTTCTTGCTAAACCAAGAGACTAAGGCCTTTCCTAAGAAATGACATGTGCCACTGGTACTTTTACGGTCCACTTTGCATCCAGCAAAATCCGCATCCGAGTAACCTATAAGGTCAAAGAATTTGGTTTTGGGATACCATAAGCCAACTGTAGAAGTTCCTTTAAGATATCGGAAGATACGCTTAACGGCACTAAGATATGATTCCTTAGGGTTTGCCTGATATCGTGCACATATGCAAACACTAAACATAATATCAGGGCGACTAGTAGTTAAATATAATAAACTACCAATCATACCTCGATACTTACGCTGATCAACAGGTTTGCCACTTTCATCAGTATCAAGCTTTGTAGATGTAGCCATAGGAGTCCCAATTGGCTTTACATTCTCGAAGTCATACTTCTTCAGTATATCCTTCATGTACTTGGCTTGGTTGATGAATGTTCCGTTTGAGTGTTGTTTGATTTGCAATCCTAGGAAGAAGTTCAGCTCTCCCATCATGCTCATCTCAAATTTACTCTGCATACACTTGGCAAATTCTTGACAGAGTTGTTCATTAGTAGAACCAAAGATAATGTCATCTACATAAATTTGCACTAGAAGTATATCATTATTCATGGATTTAATAAAAAGAGTAGTATCAATCTTGCCTTTTGAAAATCCATTATCAAGTAAGAAGGCGCTTAGGCGTTCATACCAAGCACGAGGTGCTTGTTTGAGTCCATAAAGTGCTTTCTTAAGCTTGAAAACATGATCAGGTTTTTGAAAATCTTCAAAACCAGGGGGTTGTTTCACAAAAACCTCTTCTTTCAAATAACCATTTAAAAATGCACTTTTCACGTCCATTTGAAAAAGTTTGAAATCATTAAAACAAGCAAAAGTGCAAAATATGCGGATGGCTTCTAGTCTAGCAACGGGAGCATAGGTCTCATCATAATCAATTCCTTCTTCTTGATTATAACCTTGTGCAACTAGACGTGCTTTGTTGCGTAGAACTTGTCCATCTTCACTAAGTTTATTTCGAAACACCCATTTGGTACCAATTATCGATTGACCAATAGGTTTAGGAACGAGTTCCCAAACTTGGTTTCTCTCAAATTGATTAAGTTCCTCTTGCATGGCAGAAATCCAAAATTTATCAGAAAAAGCCTCATCAACATTCTTAGGTTCTATTTGTGAAATAAATGCTACATTAGCTGCTACTTCAGAATCTCTAAGAGATGAACGAGTACTTACACCTTTGGATACATCACCTATTATGAGAGTTTCTGGATGATCTGGTTTGAATCTCAATGATTCGAATCTTTGGGCCATACCTTTCACAAGGCTCTTCTCAGTTCCTGCATCTTCGGAACTTTTATCAGTTCTTGCCTCTTGGGTAGGATCTTTCTCAGAACTCTTCTTTGTCTTTGTAGGTGCATCTTCATCATCACTGTCGCTAGATCTATGACTATTCAACTCATCAAAGGTAACATTAATACTTTCTTCAACAATCAAAGATCTTTTATTAAAAATTCTATATCCCTTACTCTTAGCAGCATATTCGAGAAATATCCCGTCATCTGCTTTGGAGTCGAACTTACCCAAGTTATCCTTGGTGTTCAGGATGAAACAGCGACAACCAAAAACTTTAAAATAAGAAATGTTTGGAATTCTTCCAAACCAAAGCTCATATGGTGTTTTTTTCGAGATAGGTCGAATTAACACCCTATTTAAAATATGACAGGCTGTACTAACAGCTTCTGCCCAAAAATATTTAGGAAGATTATGCTGATTAAGCATGACTCTAGCCATTTCGCTTAGAGTACGGTTCTTCCGCTCCACAACACCATTCTGTTGGGGAGTTCTAGGACAAGAAAATTCGTGGTAATATCCACTATCATCACAAAACTTTTTGAAATCAGAATTTTCGAATTCGCCACCATGATCACTTCGGATACGAGTAATCATGAAGCCTTTTTCGTTTTGTACCTTTTTACAAAATATCTGAAATTCAAAAATAGCATCACTTTTGTTTGATAAAAAGTAAACCCATGTAAAACGAGAGAAATCATCAACAATGACAAAAGCATAGAGTTTACCGCCAAGACTAGCGACTCTACTTGGACCAAATAAATCCATATGAATCAACTGTAAAGGTCTCGAAGTACTTACAGCGTTGATGGATTTAAAAGAAGACCTATGTGCTTTGTTCTTTTCACAGTCAGCACATACCATGTCTCTCTTGAATGGAATTTCTGGGAGTCCTTTTACCAACTTCTTTGTGTTCAGACGTGAGATAGTATCCATGTTTGCATGTCCTAGTCTCATGTGCCATAGCCAGCTTTCATCTTGATTGGCTACTAGGCACCTTCCTGCATTATTAGTATTCTCCAAAAAGAAAACATAAATATTGTCTTCTCTAATCCCTTTATATACGGGATCACCAGATGACATATCATATATAGTACATTTATCTTTCACAAAATTGATACCATAACCATTATCTGCCAAATGACTTATGCTCAATAGGTTATGTTTCAATTCAGTTACTAGACAAACATCCTTTATTATTGGGTAAGGAGAAATACCTACAGTACCATTACCTATAATATCACCTCTCAAGTTATTTCCGAAGGAGACGTATCCTTCTTTCTTCATCGATAGCGTAGCGAATAAAGATGCATCACCAGTCATGTGTCACGAACATCCGCTATCGAGGATCCATTTGCTTCTAGCATGAGAGGGTTGAGGGTCCACCTACAAAACAAGTAGATGAATCCTTTGGTACCCATTTTCTGAAGGGTCCATGCTGATTAGCTTTAGGTCTCCAGACTAAAGTATGGTTATTAACAAGCTTTCTTGCAAAATAATATTGTGATATGTGTCCGTGTGTACCACAATAAGTACAAGTCAGTTTAGAACCAGATGTGGTTGAAACTGTGTTCACATGCTTGTTTGGTTTCTTGGAGAACCTATAAGTGAAAGCATGATGATACTCGTGTTTCTTCTGTGCTTTCTTGTTTTTAGTCCTCTTAGGTGTATGCTTTGCATTAGGACTAAAATTAGGCTGTGTCACAGGCATTTCCTGTTTGCCTAACTTGATTTCTAACTTTTTAGAAATCGCAATAGACTCTTCATATTTAGCAGTCATAACTGAGAGTCTCTGTTCTGTTACTAAGTGCATCCTCTTCTCTGTGTCATACAGTTTTTGCATCTTACCATAATCTCTTTCTTTCTTTTGAATAGTGAGGATAGCCTCATGATAGTCTACCTTGAGTTTGGCTATCTCTTCCGTGTTACCGGTAGTAGACGTCTCTTTAATATCTTGAATAAGATTGGACAGTCTAGCTAACTCGGTTGTGTATGCCTTAATCTCTTTTCGAGATTGCTTATACTTGTCAAGCACATTTTTGTGTTCTTCAAGTAAATCGCTAAAGGCATTTTCTAACTCGTCGAAAGTAAATTCATCATATAGAGGGTTTGAAGATACCTTGTCAAATGCCATAAGACAGACATTTGCATTGCTGCAGGGTCTATCCTCTTCTTCAGAATCACTGGCGTCGCTTTCATGCCAGATACTTGTGTTGGCATACTTTCGACCAGTTGTAGCTTTTCTGCTTGATCTTGATCTGTCATATGGACTGCTCTTCTTGGTAGCTGGACAGTCCTTCTTCATGTGCCCTGATTTCTTACATCCAAAGCATATGGTTTCATCTTCATTGCTTTCTTGGACGTCTTTCTTCTTTCTGCTTGTAAACTTTAGATACTTTCTGAAGTTCTTCACAAGTAGGGCTTGTTCATCACCACTTGAGGATTCTTCATCGGAATCGTTGTATGTCGGCTTTCTTGCATGAGCTTTGAAGGCAATAGTTTTCTCCTTTGGTGTTGCTTCTTCAAAATCTTGCAAGTCGAGTTCATGGGTCATGAGCTTGCCCATCAAAGTTTCCAACGACATTGTGGTGAGGTCGTTTCCTTCAATAATTACTGTGGCCTTTGGATTCCAATTCTTTGTTAGAGCCCGCAGCACCTTTCTAATCTTCTCGTGATTGCTGTAATCTTTACCAAGAGATTGCAGAGGATTAGTTATATCAAGGAAACGAGTAAACATCTGTGTAATTGACTCACCGGGTTTCATCTTAAAAGATTCATATTCCTGAGTCAGTCTACTAATTTTGGATTCTTTCACTTGGGAAGTCCCTTCATGGGTTACCTCAAGAAGTTTCCAAATTTCGTGAGACGTCTTGCAGGTTGAAACTTTGTTGAACTCGGTTTTGTCAATTGCATAGAATAGTGCATTGATGGCTCGAGCATCAAGACTAGCCTTTGCTTTTTCAGCATCGGTGTACTTGTCATGCGGCTTTTCCATAAGAATACCTTCAACCACTGTAGGTGGTGGTTTCTTATACCCATCAATGACTATTGACCAAAGATCAAAATCTAGAGACTTAAGAAAGAAAGTCATACGTATTTTCCAGTAAGTGTAATTTGTTCCATCAAATAGGGGAGGTCTATTTGTGGATTGTCCTTCACCGTTGAATATAGATTTCACGGCTGCCATATATATACTCTCTAGGGTATGTTATATAAGAATATAACCTGCTTTGATACCAATTATAGGATCGTTGAGCACCTCTAGAGGGGGTGAATAGAGTGCGTGTGTGCAGCGGAAATATAATCACCAATTAAAAAATTAAACTATGGCAGATATGTAAGAGACAGTAAATAAAGATAGGAGAATCAAACTCAGTGACACAGCGATGTATACTGGTATCCCTCTGAGAGGACTAATCCAGTCTCGAGTACTCTTGCTCGATGTTAATCCACTATGGCACAAGCTTTAACTGAGAGCTTACAATCTCTTACAACACCGTGCTTGGTGACAAGCGCACGACCGGCTTCACAACACCGTGCTTGGTGGCGAGCGCACGACCAGCTCCACAACAGAAAAGTTGTTGAAACTTGAACGACCTCTTACAACTCTTGAGTAACCAAAAGACTCTAAATCAACTCTGATAGTACTGGCTTTTGGCTAAGAGATGTGTAGGTGAGATTTGAAAATCTTAGATCGTTTAGAAAACACTTGAATTGTAGAGAAGAGAAGATGAAGAATGAATTGATGATTTGAAGTAAAAAGTTCTTCTCTATTTATAGGTGTTTTCACCAACCGAACTCGGGCAGAACTCGGACAGAGTTCGGGTACAAATATCTCGCAAAATAGACGTTGCTCGCAGATTTGGAGGCAACTGAAGTTTGAATACAAACTGACCGAACTCGGTCAGAGTTCGGACCGAACTCGGGCCGAACTCGGCTGGGAGTTCTGTCAGGAGATATTTTAAAA
Source organism: Iris pallida (assembly GCA_029216955.1). Taxonomy (NCBI): domain Eukaryota; kingdom Viridiplantae; phylum Streptophyta; class Magnoliopsida; order Asparagales; family Iridaceae; genus Iris; species Iris pallida. The sequence goes on from JANAVB010002860.1 coordinate 43,347, forward strand.
ATCTTTTGTAAAAACAGTTTTCAAACTGGTTTTTGGTTATTTGTAAAATCATTTGAAAAGAATATTTTTGAAATATGTTTTTGAAATATTTGAAACCGAAAATACGAAAGGGTAAAAATAGGATTCTAGAAAGGAGGACAATTTTAACCCTAAGCCAGTATTACCATAATTGATTTTACAAAGTAATTCCTAGACTCAATAAAATGTAAAATACAGAATAAAAGTAGAAAAGAGTCTTCAGAAGATTTTGATGACTTTGACGCTTTGATTTATGCAGTACATCGTCCGTTGAATATGATTTCATGCATCCTGAAATAGTTGGCAGCATTTTCTATATTTTGTGTATTGACTAAAGTATATGTTGATTATCGAAATCGGGTGTGACCGTGGAATGGGCCAACATAAATACCCCCAGACCAAACCCTAACCCTAGCACACCACCACGACCCCCCACAGCGCCGCCTTCACTCTTTTTTCCCCGATAAAACACTAACCCTAACCCTAACTCCGGTGACCTCCAGTGTCACGACCCGCACCCACTGTTAGGGTACAAGAACGTAACAACGCCCAGCCTACGCCGCAGTGTCGGCGGTAGAACGCTGTCCTAGGTCACAACATCTAACAATATAATGCTAAGCAGTTTATACTCCCCGAATGGGGGTGACATAGCAGATACAGTCTCAATCACATCTAAGGTAGAGCATGATAAGGATAGATAAAACATAAAATCCAAAAAGATACAGTAGAGAGAAATCTAAGTGTCTAAGATACAAAACCCAGAAATACATCTCAAAACTCAAAATACAGTAATCCTTAAAGTAAATACAACTCCAGACAATGGAAATAACTATCTAAACAACCTCTAAAGTGTCTCCACTATGCTAGCAGGCAACCTCCAGGCTATCTGTAAAATTTATCAACAGGTCCAGTCAGGACAGGAGCAAGTACAGTACATCTCAACAGATCATAGCAGGTTAGAAAATATAATCATGCAGTAAAGTAAGATACAGGTACTGAAAAAAATGCAGTATGTAAACAGAGAGAGAGCTGTAATAGAAATATCTACAATACATAGAGAACTAACAGTGGCTAGTGAGTCAGAGTACAATATAGACATGTAAATGGCATAGGAGATTCTGATAAGACACTATAGAAGAGATTCTGATAAGATACTACTTGGGTATTATTCATATGTCCAATTCTACTCCCCCGTACCCCCAATCAATACACAAGGATCCAGCCAGGTTATGTTATGATTCCATGCAATGGCCCGCAGGGTGATACATGGATGCCCATAAATAGGTGATTCTGGGGGTTACCCAACAGTGAGTGATTCAAGGAGACTCTGTGATCATGAGGGTACATGTCACAAGTGATCAATGAACTAAGAAGCATAGTGATACACAATGTAAGTGAAACGCACAGAACATGTAATATCCGATACTCCTAAAGGATAACATCTCAAGAAAGGATCCATATAGTACCAATCCGTGTGACTAACGTGACAGTATCAAGTAAAGTAATTTAAAGCAGGAAAATAATTCTAAGCAGGATATGAAATGATCAGAGAATGTACTCGCCTGATATCTGAATGTCCAAGGTAAAGATACTGTCCGAGGAGAGGTGTCTGGCTCCTAATTAGAACAGCACAAGTCACAACATGTCCAGAAGGGTAATATAAAGCACTACAATGCATTCTACATGAATCTAGATCAAACTAGGCCAAAGTCAACCCTTGGTCAACTCTGGTCAACTGCACTAGTCAAACTAGGTCAAGCTAGGTCATGTCCTAACCCAGCAAGTCTTATTAGGCCTAACCAAGACTATCCTAGCAAGCACACATCAATACAAGGCTATACACGCCAACATACACCCAACTCTATATAGCATGCAATTATTCAATACTCAAATAGGCAAGAATTCACATTAGATATACACTAGGTAATCTATTACTTTAAGCTATACATGTCTACACATATATACACATGCATATATTGATATTCAACATTAGGTCTATAATTATGGCATTTCAATGGCTATATAAACTTATATATTACAATACAATATACTACCATATATATAATATACATACATAGCTAAGTTAACTACATTCATAAATATTTATTTAAGAGGCTATGTGTGTGTATGTGAACATGGCAAAGGGACAAGTGAGGGTTAAATGGGCATACATAGTGTATACATATCAAAGAGTGTCAAAGTATAAGTAAACAAAGTGCCAAGTGTGATAGTGTCAACATAGTGTAAGGGGTACATGAGGTAATATCGGATTTGTGTTAACATATAACATTACATCTCATTAACTTGTATATTTCATACATTACATCCATTATTACATTACATTCATGCTTGCATTCATTCATCATTCATTTATTCTCTTGCACTACTATATGCACCATACATTACATACTTTGGAACCTACATATTCATTACAAGCCATACTTATACATGCTTACATTAGATAGGATACTTATATCTCATACATTATTTATTTAACTATTTACTCATGCTTGCATTCTATATTTAGTTACATAATGTATATACATTAACATGGGTTAAAATCAAATTGAACATTATATTACACACAAGGGTGCACAAAATGCATATACCGAATAGTAACTCCTACTAATAATCAATACTATACCATCTCAGCATGAACTAAAATCTAGGATTAAAGTATGTTATAGATCTATGTGTTAGCTTTCCGAAACTTCAAGCGGATCGCGTTTTCGTTTCCGGAAACTCCCGGAATCGCGAAAACACCGAGAACGCGTTTGTCTTTCGTACAACTGACACTCAAATAATTCTCCAGAAAGTTACAGAAAGAATTAGGCCTATTAATACATGTTTTTGGAAATCTAACTTCAATACGCTTCTTTTAAAAAAACGGGAGATTAAACCGAGCTTTGAGCTAGAAGTTATGACATTTCTAAGTTAGGACTGAAATTAAAAACGTGGATAAAAATCATGACGGATTTGGATAGTTTGAGACAAATATCAAGAACTCACTCTCTACACTAATATATATATATATATATATATATATATATATATATATATATATATATATATATATATATATATATATATATGAGACACTATAGAACACATCTCTAATACAAAAATATGAGATTAAACATGTAATAATTCATTCATACATAACAACAACACATAGTGTGTCCAAATTTGGGGGTTTTCCCCATGAACACAAGACACAACAATAATATAATAGAAATCCCTAAAGGATACATAATGGACACAAGAGGACACAAAATAGGGACACAACAATGGGGGTCATTCCTATGGTTAAAACTTTCCTAAATACAAAATGGAGAAATAAAAGAGAAGGAAATATTACCTGAAGGAGAAAAAAATCCAAAGAGAAAGGCTTCTTCCTTGGGAGAGCTTGAGAGCACTTGGGGAAGAAGACTTCTCAAAGAAAGGAAATGAGATGGGAGTCCTATTAGGGCCGGCCACAATGGTTATATCCCCTCCTCATTGAATATTACAAGTTTGCCCCTCCCTTAGTTACAAGTGTTTAAAACAATTTTGGTTAGGGTTTGGGGGTAAAAGGGTCAAAATAAAAAACTCTAAATGGTTAACCTAATAATTAGGATTATGACTAATCTTTCTAACATGACTAATTAAAATGTGGGCCATGGCTAACTAATGCATGGGTCCAATTAGAACCCGACTCAAATAATCCCAAAACAATATCATAAATAATAAAATAAATATCAAAATAATTCAAAGAGGTCAAATGCAAAATATCCTTAGACCAGAAATGACATTAAAATATCATAATCACATGGTTAGGCTCTAGGTCAAACAGTCTCTAGGGTTTCACTAGCAAAACATTAAAACCACAAGTCATTGATTTAAATAATTTTAAAATAATTTAAAATCACCAAAAATTATATCATGAATTAAATATCATTATTAAAATAATTATAAACACGAAATTTTAAAATTACCCTCATTTGAAAAACTGGGTGCTACAACTCTATCCACCTTAGAAAAATTTCGTCCTCGAAATTTAAGATCGATAGTACTCCTTCTAGAGCCTCTAACCTACCCAATATCTAAGGTAACACTTCCTAACACTGGAATAATAAACGGACATCTAAATAGTGTCAATCTAGGAATACCTCCAACACTGCTCTGCTGTACGGCGGTAATGGAAATTCAATAAAATATAGACTGAAACCTATATCCAAGGGACTGGACCTATTTTAAAGTGGTCTTAACTAAGGATGGAAAGGAACTGATCATAGGCTATAGGTATGCTCAAACTATTATCTTCCTATTAACCATCTATTAATACATTCTATTACCATAGGAACGATGCATTACTAAGATATATAGGCCACTATCTCTCATTACACATTTATACTCACCAAAAGACTAGTACATCCTATCAAGGTTGATACTATAATCTCTCATAAATCTCATAAGCTACATGTTTATAGACACACATCCCCACATCAAGGACTAACCTATATACATCTACAACAGATACTAATGGGGTGACGTCTCTATTTTCCAACAATCAAGGTCTTAAGAAAATTTATCTAAATCATGCAATTTGAAGGAATAGTATACAAGGTCAGGGCATACCGTAGCAGTTGGAAGTCTCACCTAGGTACACTAATCATTCTAGGTCAAAACAGTACTATGGTATCAACACAAAAACAATCTAGGGTGTCCTAATTGGGAAGGTAAGGGAACAACAATCATCAAGGTTGTAGGGCTGTCTACCATCCTATATAAAAATTGGTCATTAACAAGCAACTAAGAAATTATTAAAAGGTTACTATTCCATAAAATGGCAAAAATTGAAAATTTAGACACAATAAATCACAAATAGATTTTTGTCTTGACACGATCTAAGTTGATCAATTTCGGGATAAAACGAGATTTGGGCAAGAAGGGAAATCAATGAAATAAAAGTATGAGCACGAGCATCCAATGATGGAGATTCAGGTCATGATTAAATTTAATTCAACTGAGTATGAATACGAGGTTCATAGGCGATGAAAAGATTTCAAGAAGAATTGTCAAGGCTGTCGCGAATGAGACTCTAGGGTCAAGTTTAAATGTCTCCATTCTCGTAGATTGATACATGAAAAAGTGAACCAAGGTGCAATAGGTTGATCAGACCATCATGTACCGGTTCTGATTAGACAATATGTTAGTGGGTGGCCACCCAATAAAATATGTCATGACCAAGCTCGAAAATAGATAAGCTTGCAAAACTAAGACTAATTTAGCAGCACAAGATATAAGGGTGGTAATAATGAAAGGAATTACATAGTCCAAGTTTCTTAACCAACGGGTCAAGTAATCAGATAAGGTACAAGGTTAAGCATCTAAGAAAATAAGCAGAACACCATCAAATGTCGGGTCAAAAGAATTGAGTCAAGGCTGGATTTCTAATTGAAATAAGAAAAAAGTATAATGGTAGAGGTTATAGTTTAGCCAGTTGACCAGAAAATCATATCAAGAAAATAGAGTACAAGAAGACAGATTTTAGTGGGACATGATATACCTACACGAAGGTGAGCTCGTCTAGGTCTTACATATAAGATTTGTTGGAGGGTAACAGCTAGTATTACATTCCGAATATCAAAGTCACGATAAGGAACGTCAAGGATCTCAATTAGAAAGTGGGAGTTCAAGAGGTGGTAATTAATGCACAAAAATAATGAAGATCGAGTTAGTCATCTGTTTCTGATACTCTTAAGTTCATCTGGTCATAACTTGCCAATCATATCTTTACCTCACCAGTCTCCATATGAAAATTTAACCTTTACTTAAACCCTTACAGTGACTACCGTAGGAAATTTCCAATTTTCAAACATCACTCTTGAAGCACAACCCTCACATTTATGAATCAGCATTAACTATTTATTTAAATTTCCAAGTTCTTTCACCTTGTCTTAAATTTGACCCAAAACCTCTAAATTCCGTTTACGAATTCCTTGAACTTGTTCAAATTGTTCTCCTCGTATTATTTAATTTAAATCTCTAGGCCTTACAAAACTTATCTTTCATCATAAAATCAACTTTCCTATTTTCTTCGACATACACCCTTGAATATTATTCTCCTAAAAATATTTTACAAGAATCTCTAAACTTCCATAACTTTGTGCTCTCTCTATCCCTAGTCATTTCCTCGTAACATCTTGTTTAATATCCTTATTAAACACAATTAACTTCTCTTTTCCATTACTAACCTTCTACATAGCCTCAGAGTAAAAGTTTTCCCCAGAATCAATAACCAAGATTTTCTAAGTTCTCAAAACTAGGTTGACCTCTGATATCCTCATTAGTTTTGAATACACCTATAAACTATCTCATAACCCCAAAATTTCTCTAAATGTAATTATTTCCAGATTGGCAGTATACATCTCTTTATTCTATTCGAGACCTTTACGACATTTCTATCTCAAGTTTCCATATGGAACACTCCACATTTGATTTTCTTTAGATCATCATAAAATAACCAGTTACGTCTTCTCTGAGCTACATAATTTACGTCACTTCCTTAGCCTTCCCCATGCAAAAGATATAAAGATTCAAGGGTTTCGAAGTACATCTGGTAGGGATGACAAGATATGGGTAATTAATGTAATGAGACAGAGTTTAAGATAAGAGGTAAATAAGAATGCAAGGGAATAATGGCGAGAAAGAATAATGAAGATATGTTCCTTCTCATCGGTTCAAATGAGAGGAACCCATCAAGCTTAAATTCAATAGCAAGGAATGAGGGTGAATCCAAACAAGAGGAAAAGGAATTCCAATTGAAGTTCAAAATGAGTTTCTTAGGGGTCGTCCCAGAAATCTCTCAAAGAATCCTAAGTGTGATTGAGTACCTTGGATTTAAAAATATTAATCTAAATACAAAATTAAATCAACAACTACAAAATTTTATTAAAATTATCAACTAATACCAGAATTCAAAGTTCTACAATGAATCCACAAAATTAAATTCAAATCAAAGAAAAAGGTGAATCAAAACAAGGAAAAGGAGTTTAAATCGGAATTCAAAATAAGATTCTCAAGGGTCATCCCAGGAATCTCTCAAGGAATCCTAACAGTGATTGAGTACCCTCTCATCCTAACATCTTAATTTACATATCCTATAGCAGGCTCGTAGTAGTACAACTAAGTCGTTGCGCTACTACGAAATCGCACTAATGCGAATCTCGACCTGCATAAGCCACCACTAAAAATGTGTCACGACCCGCACCCACTGTTAGGGTACGAGAACGTAACAATACCCAGCCTACACCGCAGTGTCGGCGGTAGAACGTTGTCCTAGGTCACAATATCTAACAATATAATACTAAGCAGCTTATACTCCCCGAATGGGGGTGACATAGCAGATACAGTCTCAATCACATCTAAGGTAGAGCATGATAAGGATAGATAAAACATGAAATCCAAAAAGATACAGTAGAGAGAAATCTAAGTGTCTAAGATACAAAACCCAGAAATACATCTCAAAACTCAAAATACAGTAATCCTTAAAGTAAATACAACTCCAGATAATGGAAATAACTATCTAAACAACCTCTAAAGTGTCTCCACTATGCTAGCAGGCAACCTCCAGGCTATCTATAAAATTTATCAACAGGTCCAGTCAAGACAGGAGCGAGTACAGTACATCTCAATAGATCATAGCAGGTTAGAAAATATAATCATGCAGTAAAGTAAGATACAGGTACTGAAAGAAATACAGTATGTAAACAGAGAGAGAGCTGTAATAGAAATATCTACTATACATAGAGAACTAACAGTGGCTAGTGAGTCAGAGTATAATATAGACATGTAAATGGCATAGGAGATTCTGATAAGACACTATGGAAGAGATTCTGATAAGATACTACTTGGGTATTATTCATATGTCCAATTCTACTCCCCTGTACCCCCAATCAATACACAAGGATCCAGCCAAGTTATGTTATGATTCCATGCAATGGCCCCGCAGGGTGATACATGGATGCCCATAAATGGGTGATTCTGGAGGTTATCCAACAGTGAGTGATTCAAGGAGACTCTATGATCATGAGGGTACATGTCACAAGTGATCAATGAACCAAGAAGCATAGTGATACACAATGTAAGTAAAACGTACCGAACATGTAATATCTGATACTCCTAAAGGATAACATCTCAAGAAAGGATCCATATAGTACCAATCTGTGTGACCAACGTGATAGTATCAAGTAAAGTAATTTAAAGCAGAAAAATAATTCTAAGCAGGATATAAAATGATCAGAGAATGTACTCGTCTGATATCTGAATGTCTAAGGTAAAGATACTGTCTGAGAAGAGGTGTCTAGCTCCTAATTAGAACAGCACAAGTCACAACATATCCAGAAGGATAATATAAAGCACTACAATGCATTCTACATGAATCTAGATCAAACTAGGCCAAAGTTAACCCTTGGTCAACTCTGGTCAACTGCACTAGTCAAACTAGGTCAAGCTAGGTCATGTCCTTACCCAGCAAGTCTTACTAGGCCTAACCAAGACTATCCTAGCAAGCACACATCAATACAAGGTTATACAAGCCAACATACACCCAACTCTATATAGCATGCAATTATTCAATACTCAAATAGGCAAGAATTCACATTAGATATACACTAGGTAATCTATTACTTTAAGCTATACATGTCTACACATATATACACATGCATATATTGGTATTCAACATTAGGTCTATAATCATGGCATTTCAATGGCTATATAAACTTATATATTACAATACAATATGCTACCATATATATAATATACATACATAGCTAAGTTAACTACATTCATAAATATTTATTTAAGAGGCTATGTGTGTGTATGTGAACATGGCAAAGGGGCAAGTGAGGGTTAAATGGGCATACATAGTGTATACATATCAAAGAGTGTCAAAGTGTAAGTGAACAAAGTGTCAAGTGTGATAGTGTCAACATAGTGTAAGGGGTACATGAGGTAATATAGGATTTGTGTTAACATATAATATTACATCTCATTAACTTGTATATTGCATATATTACATTTATTATTACATTACATTCATGCTTGCATTCATTCATCATTCATTTATTCTTGTGCACTACTATATGCACCATACATTACATACTTTGGAACCTACATATTCATTACAAGCCATACTTATACATGCTTACATTAGATAGGATACTTACACCTCATACATTATTTATTTAACTATTTACTCATGCTTGTATTCTCTATTTAGTTACATAATGTATATGCATTAACATGGGTTAAAATCAAATAGAATATTATACTACACACAAGGGTGCACAAAATGCATATACCGAATAGTAACTCCTACTAATAATCAATACTGTACCATCTCAGCATGAATGTGCTTTCCATAAATAAATTCACTTTATTTATTGTGTTTCTGGGAAAATACAACTGTAGGAATCCGATCTAGAAGACGATCGCTTTATCCCTTAAACGATACGAAGAAGAAAAGCTCTCAAAAATTCGACAGTAATTTAGATATCTATGTATCTGTACAATGAATTAGAAAAGAACTCTATTTATAGAGTCAAAAATAACTGAAAAGATAACTATCTTCACAACCTGTGTATAGTTGAAAATTATGCAGGATTTAACTTATGCAAGGTTATGAGCAGTTACTGGACGTGGCCTGTAACTGTTGGACATATGGCAATCGTGCATGAGTCGTGTGCAAGTTACAGGACACGCAGGTGAGAGATCAGTGGCATGACTTCCACATACTCCAATTTGATGAAATCTACGCAGGCTTGTTGAAGACGAAATCCACACAGACTTTGGGCAGAAAGCTTCAAAATACACGCAGATTTGGGACAGAAAGCTTCAGAATCCACGCAGACTTGGGGCAGAAAGCTTCAGAATCCACGCAGACTTAGGGCAGAAAGCTTCAGAATCCACGAAGACTTGGGGCAGAAAGCTTCAGAATCCACGCAGACTTGAGACGGAAAGCTCAAAATACACGCAGACTTGAGGCAGAAGGCTCAAAATATACGCGAGCTTGAGGCAGGACTGCCAGCTGTCTTGATTCGACGTGCCTCAACTGACACAAAATCTCTGACAGTGATTGCCTTGTCAGTTGCATTAAATGACAATAAGCTCTTTTGGTACGCCAACTTGATGAAGGCTGAGTCTTGTTGAAGAAGATTTCGAAAGTCACGCAATAGTCGGCTGTGATCTCTCGAGTTTCGTGCATACGTGGCATACGAGGAGACATTCTTTGACTGTCGTGCTGTCAGTCATAATGACACTCTGACAAATGATGAACTGTCTCTGTGTATATTTGAGAAAATAGTCTGGTAGAACCCAGCGTAACTTTTAAACATTGTCTTGATCAACTCAGCGTAACTTTTAGACTTTGTCCTGATCAACTCAGCGTGACTTTTAGACTTTGTCCTGATCAACTCAGCGTGACTTTCATTTTTAAGGCCTACAAAACCCCCTTCAAAGTTTTTAAAAAATAATAAATTATTTTGAAATACTTTGAAATCGAGATGATAAAATGAATGTAGTCACGCTGAGATGACTTTAAAGAGAGATTTACTCCGAAATAATTGGACTGTTGGGATTCTGTGCGGTTAGGATCCCGTGCAAAGCTCCTAAATCGAGGCAAATAATGATGTTGCCGTTTGGAATTCTTCATGAGCCTATAAATAAGCCATAAATCACTTCTTTCCTTCTTTACTTGCTTTAGAGAGAGAAAAATCCACAGAAGAGAAAATTCATCTTCCCCGACGAACTTCATCTTCCTCGACTTCTTCTTCCCCTTCTCAGCAGCAATGGCTCCTAAGAAAACCAACGCTCAGGCCAAGGGAAAAGCTCCTGCGACTTCCTCGCGTGCCACCACCGACAGACTCCCTCGACACGAAGTCACGCATCCTCCTATGCAGCGTAAGTGATGGGGGGATACGAACTGTTGAAGATGACTTGATGAAGATGACTTTGATGAAGATGAACTCCACATAGAAATTTTAGGATCTTAAGACAAATAATGAACTTCAGAAATATATCCCCCCTTCTTAGGGCAAAGGATATTAATAAAGTATGCCCCCTCTTTAGGGTCGGCCATACTTCACATCTTCGTGTTTACGAAGCTCTGTGTTTCACGCAAATGAGCATGACTCTCATGACTCTGCATGATTTTTCATGTATTGGCAAGGATGTCAATGTTTGAATTATTCACACAGCTTTCATGACTCTGCGTGATTTTTCATGTATTGGCAAGGATGTCAATGTTTGAATTATTCACGCAGCTTTCATGACTCTGCGTGATTTTTCACATGTTGGCAGAAACGTCCATGTTGAATTATTCACGCAGCTTTCATGACTCTGCATGATTTTTCATATGTTGGCAGAGATGTCAATGTTGAATTATTCACGCAGCTTCTGAGAGTCATCCTCTGGATAGATTAGTCTTGATCCGTCAGCATATTTTTGTTATTTTCACTTAAATGTGATTCTGGCAATGATGCGTAACTTTCATTCTAATCTGTCTGGACTTTGCGTGAATTAATCACCTGCGTGAATAAATCATTCAGCGTGTCTTGACAGTATATCTGTCTGAAGTCTGCGTGACTTATAAAATTTCCTTCGAACACTGCTATACACGCATAAGGCTTGTAGACATAGATTTTACTGAAACATATCTGACCTTGTCTTCTTTTATTTTCTGTAGTGAACATCCGAAGTGAAGAGGCAGATTATGAAGGGCACTTGAGTTTTTCATTTAAACATGATTTATCTCATGTGCAATTTCCTCAGTTTGACCTTCCAGAAGCCAGACTGTCGTTGTTGGCAAATCAAGACCGACAACTCTACTCTGTCTGATGAATGGTCAACCCTTTCAGAGTCTTGATTTGGTATCCCACAAGAAACCAGCATTTCTGTTCGGAGATGCCATAGCACAGAAGTCACAACCAAAGGGCATCAGAGAGAAGGTGTGCTTCTATTTCGAAGGTGATGTAAAACAGCCCATATACTGGTCGAAGGTTTCTAGGGGCTTATCTATCATGAGATTCATGCATGCCAGTTATCCCAGAAAGATGTCCTGGCACTTAATAGAATATCAGCAGGCAAAGGCGAGCCATATCATTTACAGAAAGAAGGGATTCTTCAGTTCCCCAGAGAATCATGTATCCGTGTTTCGAGGTTTGAAGCCAGGATGTGTACCACCTGAAGACTCATCAATATTGATGCAATTCAGGATGCCTATTTTCATAAATGAATTCATGGCAAACGAGAATGCATTCTACCCTACTGATTCGATGTCGAGGATGAACGGCTTAATGAATCAGGAGAACGTGAGGTGGAGGACTTTGGTCCATTGGGCTCTGGAGAATTTTGAGTGTGAGCTGAAGAAGATAAACCTTTATGACGCAATCGTCAATTCATCCTACGGTTTCAGACCCAACCCCTTTCTGTTCCTGGCCTTGGTTGAGAGGTATAACCACAGGACGGGGATATTTATGACTCCCAAAGGGGAGATGGGCTTTGCCCTTCATGAGATGGAATACATCTCGTATCTGCCTTCAGGCACACTACCGTATGAAGAGTATGTGCCTACGACAGAAGAGCTGAACTTTCTGTCGGAGAAGAACCCAGAGATGGTGCATCTATTTGAAGAGATGATGTGCCATTTTGGCACGTGTACTCTGTATTACAAGAGTTCTAAAGATGAAGCCGGCTGCCACATCCAGAAATGGATGTCCTATCTTTTCATGAACCGTGAGAAGAATGAGAAAAAGATAAACGAGAAGAGATGGTACCAAATTAACAACTTCAAGCCTCTCTCTGAAAGTGAAATTATTTATCTACTAGAGAAGTATGACTGCAAGGAATTCACGATCACTGAAGACTGGTATGAGTTTAAAGCTGGAACCACCTTCAGCTCGTATGTGAGACAGAGTGAAAAGCCTCTGTCAAGGAACGGTCATTTAGCCGAATTCCTATCTCTTTGGCTAAGAAAATTCGTCGTTCCTGGCTCCAGCTTTTTGGACAGAATACATAGAGGCGTTATTTATGCAGTAGTGCGCCTCATGTATGGTTATAAGATAGACTTATTATCAGCGATGACCTGTAGGTTGAACGCAGGCCTTCGAAATTTTGTAACCAATATGCTATCTGATCAGAGGAGGATGACTGATGAATTCCCAAGAATAGAGATGCCCTTCACATATCTATATGGTTGGCTTCTCCTCCATCACGATGGTCTGATACCTCCGGGAGCAGGAGGGAGTGGCAGTCTCTTTTTGGAGAAGTATTCCGAAGAAACTTTATGGAAGGTTCACACTCTTCCAGAATGTAGAAATATTCTGAATCGAGTGTCACATTGGTCCATTCAATGTGTCCCTCCACCACTGGGTTATGAGAGCATCCCCTTGAATATGATAGACGGAGATAACGGGCACAGGCTAGATGATGTGGCCTTTCAGTGGTTACAGAGAATCTGGCCCTCTCATCTGGTATACCGTCATGAAGAAATGACGTATCTGGAGCCGTATCTACCGAGACGATTTGCCAGGCAATTCGGATATGACCAACTTCATGTTGGAAATGCCACCACCTGCCTTTCTGCTCGTGGAGGGCTTATTGACGGAGCTCGGGCCTGGAGATACTTCGCGGATAGAGATACAAAAGTTGTATTCTCTATGCCTAATCCTTTATCCAGCACGGGGACGAAGATGCTTTACACATATGCTCGCTTCTATGTTTCGTCGAGCACCTTTATGCCGAGCTTCCATCTGAAGACTTTTGTTGCGAAAGATGACCTAGCTCCATCAAAGAGGTCGAAGAAGAAGATTGTTACTCAACGATTTTCTCCGGAACCTGAAGATGAGACCGAGGAGGTTGAGCCCCTATATGACTTATTTCAAGAGCAAAATTTCCCTGATGAAGTTCTTCTTCCCATATTTGTATCCCTTTCTAAGAGGAAGCGAAGTGATGAATCTGAGACAGTCTCCAAAAAGAGTACTAAGTCTCAGACATATAAGAAGAAGAAGAAAGGGATTTCAGTAACTGCCACTTCATCTTTAGGTGGCATCTCAGTTGACGAAGATGACGCCGCCGATAAAGACGAAGATACCGATGAAGACGATGCTCCTTTGATAACAAGAATGTCGAGAGGCAGGTACGTCAAGAAGTCCGTCAGCAAAATGAAGGGCAATGAACTCCTAGAAACGATTATGAGTGGAGGGGTTTTGCCAGAGATCAATGAAGCGGCTTCCGCTGAGAAAACAGAATCTGATTATGTTCACCTTCCGGCAACTTCAACTGAACAGACTGAGGTAGAGTCCACTCGAGCTCAGGAAACGACTGCTCCGACAACAAGTGGAGTAGCTACTAAACCCTCAGAGATGAGGACGATCCCTTTTGAGCATGGGACAGAGGGCGTCATCCAGACATTGGATGACCAGATTGAATATTTTGAAGAAGAACCAGCCCCGGCAGAAGTTATGGAACAACCGAAAGTTCCAGAAACTCAGGTTAAAGAAAACATTTCTTTGGCCAGAGGCGATGAAGACGTGCCCACATCCGAGCCATCAGCTGCTGATGACTTGTTGAAGAATGTTTGTAAAGACATCATTCTTCGAACTAATATTCCAGAGAAGACTGAACTGGCAATCAATACTGAGCTTGCTATCATTACTGTTCCTGAGATTCATTCATCTCAAGGAATAGATGAAGATGTGAATATCATGGACTCCGGATCAGAGACTCATCCTGAAGCTGGGGATGAAAAAGAGTCTGAAGAAAAAGGAGAAGCTGAAGAAGGAGAGGATTGGCATGCTGGCACTTCTACTCATTATGATAAGGATAAAGTTAGAGGGAACAGAATGGAACTCAACCCCAAACCTGCTCAATCTCCGGACAACGCTCCAGCGCCCAGTAATTCTGGAGCTGGAAGCAGTCACATGAAATAGGTGTCGGACACTATCATGGACCGGCTACGAGAAGACGCAAGACTCCCTCAATATATAGAATATGAACCTCAGCCTGGTAGAATTTTATTTCAAATTCTGTTTCTACTGTTTCTTTTTCTTTATATGCTGATTATTTTTTTCTTTGACTGTAGGAACTGCTGCAGCAATGAGCTCGACTCATGCTCCACTTATCCAGACTGAAGTTGATGATGGGAGTTCGTATTTGCCAACTTTTCCAGCCGCACATACTTCAGTTCCCAGGACAGAGAACGTGCAAGCTTCTTCTTCCATAATGACAGCAACCCCTGGGTTTGAGACAGGATTGCCAAGGACTCTGGGGATGTATTCAGATATCATCTATTCATATCTGGATACATACTCCAAGCGTTTCTTGAAAGACGAAGCTATGCCCTTCTCTGAGCTCAGGACGGTAGTCAATTTCCCGCTCCTGGCATTGCGACATGCTGGCTGTGAATCTCAATGTATCTTCTTCGAACATCTCCTGGGTGAACTAGAGATAACCTTCCGAAAATACTGGGAAACTAAGAAGAAAGATATTCAATCTTTAACTGCGGCTGAGATCAGTCAATTGGAGCATGAGGCCCAGGCCCAGCAAGCTGCATTAGAAGAATTTCTTACTTCTTCATCTGAGAAGTTAGTAGAAAAAGGTGAAGAAATATTAGCTACTCGTCAGAGAGTAGAACTTCTAGAGAAGGATGAAATGTCAAAAGCTGAAGAGCTCAAGAAATTGAAAGAAGAACTGGCTCGCCTTCAGGAGCAAATTGCCCTCATAGAAAAGGAGCAAGCTGAGGTCCTTACTGCTCGTATATCGGAAACTGAACGCTGTCAACTTCTTCAACAAGAGCGAGAGCAGATACAGACGGGACAAATTGAAGAAGTTAACCGTCGCCAATCTGCTATTATCATTTTTGATGAACAAAATGTCACAGTCGAAGCAGCAGAAAGAGTTCGAAAAACTCATGATAAGAAAATAAATGCTGTACTTGATCGTATTAAGGAGCTAGTAACTCCTAATAAATAGATCTCTTATATTTTCACTTGTAATCAATGTTTTGAGTTTGAATAAAGACGAATGAGAACTTTTGATCTGATTTTTGACTTTATTGTTTTGATAATGATATATTTATAGAAAATATGTTCAGAGGTAAATAATACATGACACATTTCTATAGAATAGAATGTACAAATGAACCTTGTAATTCTATCAGATGATATTAAACCAGAGATGATCTTAGTTTAATACTGATTAGAAAAAATAGAATTCAGACATAAAAATATCTTTGAACTCAATTTTTCATGATCTTTGGACTCGAGAATCAAAAGACTAGATATCATTAAATTATAATACTGACATGGATGATGAACGATGATGAATCGTAAATGTATGTGGGATGAACGGGAAAACCGATAAATGATGGAATGAACGGATAAACCGTCAAAAATAAATGATAATGAACGGATGTACCGTCAGATGATGATGAATGAACGGGTTAACCGTCGGATTATAATGAACGGGCGAATCGTCGGATGAATGAACGGACGAACCGTCATGCATTAATGAACGGGCGAACCGTCGGATGAATGTGATAAATGAACAGATGAACCGTCAGGCATTAATGAACGGGCGAACCGTCGGTTGAATGTGATAAATGAACGGATGAACCGTCAGGCATTAATGAACGGGCGAACCGTCGGATGAATGTGATAAATGAACGGATGAACCGTCAGGCATTAATGAACGGGCGAACCGTCGGTTGAATGTGTCGCTTCATTATTTGAGGAACTTCTGCCTATAAATATAGCAGAAATCTGACAAGAACGAACACTTCTACTCTTTAACTTAAAAATGTCGTCTGAAGAAGCATCCAAGAAGGCTGAAATTGCCCCGAAGGTTCAGAAGGGCACTGAAGAACGCCCTGCTGATCCAGTTCAGCCGAAGGAGGTAGAAGCAGGCGAAGGTTCATCTGCACCCAAGCCACCACGAGACATTCTGGACTTTTTGCTTGATCCAGAAAGGACTGAAGAAGAGGAAGCGATGAGGATGGCTGCTTGCAAATTCCTCGTAGGTTCCAGCAAAGAAGTTCTCAGCTCTTTTGCTGATCGCACTTTCGAGAAGGACGACAGCGGTCCGCGTCCAAATGTAGAGAAAGATGATAGTGACCTTCTTTAATATCATGTACTATCATATGATGAAATAACATTTGAATTTTATTCATGAACTTGAACTTTGTCTGATGATTTACAAGTATTTATATTTATACATAATACTTTTTAAGGAATTTGCCATTAATAGGCATCATAACAATTCGACCATCCAGTTCTGAGAGTTGATAAGCTCCATTTGAGAAAACTCTGCTCACAACATAGGGACCTTCCCACTTTGCGTCGAATTTGCCTTTGCTCATATGAGTCATAGTCATAGGACGTCTGACTGTTAGAACAAGTACTCCTTTTTGATATGCTCGAACTCTGACTTTCTTGTTAAAAGCTCTTGAAATTCTAGCTTGATAGAATTCGATATTCTGTTGAGCAGATAATCGCTTTTCATCCAGAGCTTCTAATTCCTGAAGTCGAAGACGATCATTATTCTCGGCAGTAAGTTCATTAGCGATTGCTATCCTTAAAGAAGGAATTTGAATCTCTAATGGAAGAACAGCTTCGCATCCATACACCAGAGAGAAAGGTGTACATCTAGTAGCATTACGAACTGTAGTACGGTAAGCCCACAAACATTTACCGAGTTTCTCACTCCAATTATGTTTGTTAGTAGAGACAAACTTTTTTAAGAGTTTGATGATGGTCTTGTTAAAAGCTTCTGCTAATCCGTTAGCTGCCGGATTATACGCGGTAGAAGCCACATTGTTGATCCGATGATCGTCACAGAATCGAGTAAATTTCTGGCTGACGAATTGTGGTCCATTATCATGAATAATGCGTCGATGAACACCAAATCTATAGATGATATGATGCTTGATAAAGTTGATGACATTAGAAGTTTTGACTTCAGATAAAGGAATAGCTTTGGCCCATTTGGAGAAATAGTCGGTTATTACGAGAATAAACCGATGACCTTTTGATGACGGCGGATTGATCGGACCGATAATGTCCATGCCCCAAGCTTCGAAGGGCCATGATGTTGCCGTTGGATGTAGAAATTCTAAAGGTTGATGAATAAAATCTGCATAGATTTGACAAGCTTTACACTTCCTTGCATATTCGATGGCATCTGATACCATAGTGGGCCAATAATAACCCATACGTCGAATATGGTCTTGAAGTTTTGGTCCAAGCTGATGTGCTCCACAAATTCCATCATGTGCTTCGCGAATAATTTGTTGAGCCTTATCACCGGCAATACATCAAAGAAGTAAACCATCATAAGCTCGGCGATATAAGGTTTTTGTAGTATGATTGTAATAGAATCTGAGTGATCGTCGTCTGATAGATGCTGCCTCACTCGGATTATCTGGAAGAATATCATACAATACAAAATCTAAGAAAGGAAGTCTCAAATCTTTATCCGTATTCTGAGTCTCAGCTGAATTACTGAAGATGAATTCCATGCTAGAATCAGATGAAGATGATAATGATTTACGACTTAATCCAAATCCTCTTGTTGCATTGACATCATGAGATATTGATTCCTCAATATCAACTGGAAGTCCTAGAGTTAGGTTGTTTTCAAGATGAAATAATTCTCGATTGTAAACAACAATCATTTGTTGCCGTCTAATCTGAATAGCCAATACTGCCGCAAGATTAGCAAGAGCATCAGCTTCTGTGTTACATACTCGCCTAACATGCTCGATGAAGAATTCTTCAAATAAAGAAGCTATAGATATAGCCGATCTATGATAAGGAACCAGATCTTGATGGCGAACTTCATAAGTACCCATTATCTGATTGACAATGAGTTTAGAATCTCCATATGCTTTCAAATGTTGAATATTCAGATGTTTAGCGAGTTGAAGACCAATAAGCAGTGCATTGTACTCAGCAACGTTGTTTGAACATGGCTGATCGAGAGAATAAGCTCTTTGGATAGCAAGACCTTCCGGTGATACAAAAACAATTCCAACTCCAGCGACAATGTCACCATTAGGA
The DNA here is from genome assembly GCA_029216955.1 of Iris pallida. Classification (NCBI taxonomy): domain Eukaryota; kingdom Viridiplantae; phylum Streptophyta; class Magnoliopsida; order Asparagales; family Iridaceae; genus Iris; species Iris pallida. The sequence continues at coordinate 62,459 of JANAVB010002860.1, forward strand.
CCTATTCTTGAAGCTCCGTCAAAGAATAGACGCCAAGTAGAATCCTCTTCATCAATTTGGTTTGAATCTAGGACTTCATCTGGGATTTCATCGTAGAGTTTTGAATTTTCTGGAATTGAATGAGCAGCCAGAAAATCAGGTAAAGCTTGTCCTTTGACTGATTTCTGAGGGATATAGTGCATATCATACTGAGCAAGTAAGATTCCCCAGTTAGCCAATCGAGAATTTAAAACACTTGGTTTCTTCATCATGACCCGTATAGGATTGATCCTAGAAATGACATGAATGGTCTGGCCAATGATATAATGTCGTATCTTTTGGACAGCGAACATCAGGGCTAGACATTCTTTCTCGACCGGTGAATATCGAGGTTCAGCTCCGGTCATAGTACGATTGAGATAGTAAATGGCTTGTTCATGACCATTTTTATTTTTTTGAGCGAGCAATGCACCCAATGAATGACTTATTGCTCGGGTATATTGGAGGAACGGTATTCCTGAGACAGGAGGTACCAATACTGGAGGGCTCATCAGATATTGTTTTATATCATCGAATGCTTTCTGACATTCATCATTCCAGACAAAAGAAACACCTTTCTTCATAAGTTTATTGAATGGTCTGCAGCGTCCTGAAAGATTAGAGATGAATCTCCTGATATAAGCGATCCTTCCTTGAAATCCTCGTAGCTCTTTTAAGGTGCGTGGAGGACGCATCTCTTGGATGGCTTTGATCTTCTCGGGATCTACGTGTATACCTTTCGAGGTAATGACGAAGCCGAGAAATTTGCCACTAGAGACGCCTAAGAAGGACTTAGTAGGGTTCATCTTTAATTGATGCCGACGCATTAGATCAAATATAGTCTTCAAATCTTGGATGTGATCCTCTTTTTATCGACTTTTGACTGCAATATCATCAACGTAGCATTCGACTGTTTTCCGCAAATGTTCACGAAATATAGTGCTCATGGCTCGTTGATAAGTTGCTCCTGCATTCTTGAGACCGAATGGCATAACTGTATAACAGTATGTACCGATTGGCGTTCTGAAAGAAGTATGTTTCTCGTCATCTGGAAACATTTTAATCTGATTGTACCCAGAATACCCGTCCATGAATGACATCCGTTCAAACCCACAGGTATTATCGATCATAACATCAGTAATTGGTAGAGGGAATTCGTCTTTAGGACATGCCGCATTGAGATCGCGGTAGTCTATGCATACTCTGATCTTGCCAGTCTTTTTAAGGACAGGAACTATATTAGCCACCCAATCGGGATGTTGTTCCTCTCTAATAAACCCAGAGGCCATGAGTTTATTGACTTCAGCTTCAATTGCATCCATAATGTCTGGACGAAATCGTCGCTGTTGTTGTTTGACCGGTTTAGCATTCGGCATGATATTGAGTTTATGAGTTACGATTTGTGGATCAAGTCCTGGCATATCTTCATAACTCCAAGCGAAGACATCAATGTATTCACGAATAAGTTTGATCATGTCTTGCTTATCAGTTTCTGAAAGACTTTCACTAATGAATATTGGTTTGGGGGATCCCTCTTCACCAACATCTATTTGAACAAGTTTGTCTTCAGTCGGAGGTTCTTTTTGCTCGAATCGGAACTCCCATTGATTATCTAACCTTTGGGCCCATTGTTCTGATTCAGGTGAGATTTCAAACTCGTCTTCGTTTTCATCATTTTCTTCAGAACTGTCAATGGAGACCATATTGGAAGACAGAATGTTGTAGTGGAAGTCACCGATACTTGTATCAGAATCCCAAGAGATAGTACTAGAAGAATTAGATCTCTTATCTTCGTCAGATTCGGGATCTTCATGGACAGTATTGATAAAAGGAGTAGGAGCAATATAACCTAATCCGTATTTTGTCCTCCCATATTTCAGAGGAGGAATCCGAACAGGCATTTTTATTCCTTTTCCATTATTGAGGCCAATTCTGAAGTCATAGCCCATATTTTTAATGATGTCTTTAGATTGCTGACTATAACGACGTAGTTGTAATCTTCCAGTATCATCATTTTTGTCATCATCTTCTAAATCAGAAGGATTCTGGGGCCCTTTGTAGAAGAATATTGGAATGTCTCCTGGCTTTCTACTAGGAACCAGAAAGTATGAAGTTTGTACTGATTCTAGGGATACGTATGTATGAAAAGTCTGTACAACTCCTATGGTTATTGTTCTCAAGTCATCTAACAAATGCAAATAACTATGAACATGATTACACACATCAATATACTACAAAGATGGAGACTTTTTATTAAATTTAAAAGTAGCAGTATTTATATTGGGAGAAGGCTGAGCCTTAGAAATCTTAGCCAAATCAATGACTAAAGGGGGAGAAGAAGAACGAGAAGAAGTTTTGTTTCGATTAAGATCGATAACAAATGGCTCAGAAGAGGTGAGCTCCCTTGAAGCCTGAGATGGAAGAGTAGTCCGCCCTCCAACAGGGATTACCAGAGTATCATGTTTTATATGTGAAGATACAGGAACTGTAGTACGCCCACTGACAGGAATGATCAGTGTATCTTGAGTAGACGACTGAGGTAATGGAGAGATCCGTCCACTCACTGGAATAATGAAAGAACCTTCTCCAGAGGGTTTAGGAGATTGTTGCTGAGTAGTTCGACCTTTAACTGGAATTATCAAGGTCTCACTTTGCGGATCCTCTTTCTCCATAGCTTGTATCACCCTTGTATACTCTTCTTTGTACATCCGAGAATCATTGAAATAAGCTTCAACCCCATGGAAAGGATTTATATCAGCAACTTCCTTTTGTACTCTTCCATTGCTGTCAATGTATTTAAAACACTGATGAAGAGTAGAAGGCACCACATTATTTTCATGAAGAAAGGGCCTCTCCAGAAGAAGATTATAGGATTCCACGATCTCGATCACATAGAAAGTGACTTTGGATCTGAAATCGCCTATCTGAAGTTTCAGATGAATCTTTCCCAAAGGCTCGCTTCGACTTTGATTAAATCCCAGGATAGTAGTAACCGTCTTGGAAAGCTTGTAAAGAGGGATTTTTAGTTCATCTAACAGACTCTTTGGCATTATACTTATAGCAGACCCTGGATCAATGAGGATACGATCTATCTTCATCGTATCGATATAACCGGTGTAGTAGAGAGGCCGATCATGTCGATTATCCTCGAGTAGCATGTCATCTTGTGTAAAGGTGATATTTGGGATAATCTCCAATACACTGTTGCAATGTAAGCAAGTGGCAGGTTCTTCATCTGGCTTCTTTAATTGTGCAAGACAAGAGTCAGCCTGAAGAAGTGCTTCACTTAACGTCTCCCGAGTCTCTTTAGAAAGACGTAGAAGTTCAAAGAGGGAGATTCTAGCTGGAGTATTAGCAAGTTGAGCTAAAATGTCGAAGTTATAAGATTTCTGAAGTCCAAGAGGAGGGGACTTCTTGATTGGTTTATCAAATTGAGCCTGTTGTTTGCCTTTCTCAAGAGCTGTGGGCTTGGAAGGAGTAGGTATAACCGGTGTGGTTGAAGGAACAGGTGCAGTAGATGATTTTTCCTCAAGAGGAACATCAGGAGCATCTTTGTAAGCTAGAGGGATATCAGGAGTATCTTCAGGACTCTTAGAATAATCCTTTAGATAAGGTTTCCCTGTTCTAGTAGCACCAGCAAGTGCTTCTTCCTTATCTTTTGATTCTGTGTCGGAAGTAGATCCGAAAGAAGTCATATAACATAACTTAGTTTTCCCAGCCTTCTTAGATTTTCGGGAAGTAGTCTTTTGAAGAGGAGGAGATTCAAAATCTGCCACTAGATCAGGATGAATCCATATGATTTCTCATGTTTCTATAGTGATTGGTACTAATCTTTCAGACTGTGGAGAAGGAATATTCACTATTTCAAGAGTTGCCTTGGGAATAGGAACGATCCCGCTTTCAAGGAGTTGAGGAGGAAAATCTCCGAATTGCATAGAGACGATGTTGGAGGTGACGGTCTTCTCTTTCGGAGTAAGAGTGATAGCTCCAGATTTAATCATTTCCTGGATCTTTCCTTTCAGTACATAACATGTACGAACTGTGTGACCCAACATTCTGTGGTATGGACAGTATTTAGGATGATCCGTCTTACCAACTTCATCAGGTTTCTTGATTTCAGGTAATTGTATTTTATTACCTTTCAGCAGACATTCAAAGATACCAAGGACATCATCGTCATCAAAAGAGTATTCTTCTTTGGGGCGAGGTGCTCTTGGTTGTTGAGTTGTATAGGCAGGAGGAGTTTGAACAGTCGATGCATCTTTACTCTGAAGATTAACTTCAAGGGTTTCTTTTCCCTTGCGAGTATTGGATTTAGCATTATTGTTAGTACTTTAACCTGTTTCTTTGGGAGTCATCTGCACTCCTAAACCTTTGAAAGTTTCAGCACTAATTTTTGCGACTTTGGCACTAACTATGAAGGAAGGCCAATCTTGAAATTGAGTAGATCCTATCCACATGCTGATGATTGGGAACAAATTTGATTTGCATGTGTCGATAGTGACAGCATCAGGAGTTCCAAGAGGCATCTTCAGAGCTTCTCTTCGAAACCGTTCAATGAAATCCTCTGTAGTTTCATTATTTTTCTGCTTGATTCTTATAAGAGCAGACATAGTCATGTCATTGAGCCCTTCATAGAACCGTTCAAGAAACATTTGTTTGAAATCGACAAATGAGGTAATACACCCATCCGGGAGACTTCTATACCATTCATAAGCCGTTCCTTTGAGACATCCGACAAACACCCGAGTAAGGAGGGCATCACTTGGTTGCAGCTGGTCAGTCATCACTTCAAAGTGATTAATAAATTGACTCGGAGAAGTGGTTCCATCATAGAATGAGATAGTAGGAGGCTTGTATTTAGGAGGATACGATACTTGCTTCCATTCTATTGGATAAGGTTGCTTGATGCCTAACCTTTGTAAACCATCCTTCTGTTTGAATGCCTCAAATTGAGCTCGGAGATTCCTCAATTCTTCAGTAACGACTCCGGAGGATTGTGGAGTTGTAGCTTGTAGAGAATAGTTGGGAGGACGAACAGCATTATAAGTACTACCCCCAGCTCCAGAGAGACTAGGAACCGGTTGAGCTTGCCCAGGAGTATTGGATTGTACTGCTGGAGGAACATGTACTGGACTTACACCAGTATCAATTGGTATGGCATCTGGTACAGTCTGTCGATTTTGTAGCTGGGTTGCCATGAGTTCATACATCGACTTCATAGTATCAGCCATAGATTTCATTTGATGTTCCAAAGAAGCAATCCTTTGGTCTTGAGGAGTCACCGAAGAAGAAGGTTCATTGTTAATTTCAGTATTCCCATCCACCATATATGTTGTGACTGTACGAGGGATTGTTGATGAATTAGTGGATATTGTATGTTCTGAATCACTGTTTTGTGTATTAAAGTCATTTGTAGGAGAATTACCCCCAGTAGGAAGAGGTGGGAAGTTAGATTCTCTAAGAAATTCAGAATAATCTTCAGAAACCGAAGTTCTTTGATTAGAAGCCATGACTCTTGATCTGGTGCCTCTATATACTCCATATGGACTATCAGTTCTACCCCTGTATCCCGGGAGGTCATGTTGACAGAAGCAAATAGAGGTTCATCTTCATTAGGCATAGGTTCACACTGAATCCGATTGAAGACAGATTGTCGTTTAGTTTGACATCTGTATTGCATTATGACTCTCGGTTGGAAGTTACATTCATAATCAGCATAGTCATGATTCATTGATTGACATCTGCATTGAATTATAACTCTTGGTTGGAAGTCACATTCAGCATGGTCATGATCCATTGACACAGAATTATTCCTTCTCTTCTGTTGAAGGTGTTCTCGTAAATCTGTCTGTGAAGATTGAGGTACATCAGATAACATTTTTTGTGTATTTTTAGGAATATATTTCCGGTTCTTGGGTCTTGATGGCTCTTGATTATATAGAGAGTGATTAATCTGAGCCACATAATTTTTAGCATACTCTGCATCCGGATCTTTTATTTTCATTTTTGATTGGTGTGGTTTCTTAACACCAGAAGTACTTCCCAAACGGGTTTGATTAAGTTTTGCTCTTAGATCAGTTGGAGGTAACGAATTGGTTTTTGAAACTTGGAGTCTTCCTTCCATTGATCTGGATATTTGCAGAGAAGGAAGAGTTGAACCATCCCCTTGATTAGGAGTTGGTAACAGACCCTCTTTTATAGACAAATTCTGTGCCCAATTCGAAGAAGTCGTAGAAGAAGACATTAAGAAATGTTTCTTCTTAGATTTATTCAAGTTTTGAGACATAGAATGTCCAGAAGGAAGAGTAGTCAAAAGACCATATCCTTTTCTTTGACTAACAAAACTGTCAGTCAAAGTTGTTCCTGAAGTAAACACTACAGGAGCAGAAGAAACAACTAAAGAGTTATTTCTTTTCGAAGGGACTGTGTGAGCCATTTGTGGAGGAGTTCTAGCAAGACCACCCCCAGTTCTAGTAGAACTTGGCAAAGAAGAAGAGATAGCTAAAGAGCTATTCTTCTTAGAGTATGCTGGTGACAATTTGGCTAAGGAGCCAGTATTGTCAGCGTATAAAGTCTTGGCTAAAGAGCCAGATTTTGGTACGCACACTGAGTCAGAGGGAATTGACTTGTTGGATGACGTATGCGGAATACACGCTAAAACAGGCTTGATTAAAGAACCAGTGCTGTTAGCGTGACTTTTAAATTTAGAAATACACGCTGGAACATGTTTGGCTAAAGAGCCAGTGCTGTCAGCGTAACTTTTGACTTTGAGATTGCACGCTAGAACAGGCTTGGCTAAGGAGCCAGTGCTGTCAGCGTAACTTTTGACTTTGAGATTGCACGCTGGAACAGGCTTGGCTAAGGAGCCAGTGCTGTCAGCGTGACTTTTGACTTTGAGATTGCATGCTAGAATAGGCTTGGCTAAGGAGCCAGTACTGTCAGCGTGACTTTTGACTTTGAGATTGCATGCTGGAACAGGCTTGGCTAAGGAGCCAGTGCTGTCAGCGTGACTTTTGACTGCTGTCGTCTTCGAGCACACAAGAGCGTGCGTGCTTGCAGTAGAGTCCTTGCCAGAGTTAGGAGTAGACACTGTGGCAGAAACTTCACCATGTTGACACAAAGTCACAGTCAACCAAATATTGACAATATTGACTAAATAATATCTGTAATAATTCAATACGACACACGTCGTCTGCATTTAGCTCAAGACAGAAGACAGCTCAGCTTCCGTGTCTCAGTTGATTCGAGTCTGTATTTTACACTTTCTTTGAGTCTAGACTAATGTAATCTGAGTCATGCTGAGCTCTTGAAACTTAGACTATAGCCTACCCAAAAATCCCAAAGCTCCACCAAACCAGAAATTTCCAAATGGTCCCCTTTGAACCACTCTGTGCTCTGGAGACAGAGTTCGGGCCGAACTCTGCCTCCATACAGAGTTCGGGCTGAACTCTGTCCCCTAGAAATCAGGAACCCTAATTTTAGGGTTAGCTGGTTGCTAGTTGTCCAACGGCCAAATATTTGAATTTTTCTACCCGAATTCTGGCCGAATTCTGCCTATAAAAATACTATAAATAGGGCATGAATTCTCTCATTCCAATCCATCCAATCTTCTCTTCTTTTCTCTCTTGTAGCTAAAATAAGCTATACCCTTTCCATCTACTAGCCACAAGCCTCCTAAGTCTCGAGTGCTCAGCATCTCTCAGTTAGGATTCTTGTGCAAGAGTCGAAGAAGTCGCTTGGACAATTCCAAGCAAATCGCCACTGCGATCCTCTGTTAGAAGTTGACGTGCTCTTCTGAAGTAAAGGCACGGTTGTAAACTACTATTTCACAAATAGTGGATTTGAATCCTGAGCTAGAGTTCTCAGGCCTGGACTAGTCCTCCACGAGGGAAACCAGGTTAAAATCGCTGTGTTTGTGTATGCTCTTTTGATCTTCTTTTATTTTCCGTACTTTACTCTGATTATTTATTATTGGTGAAAGAGTTATTTTTAATTGGTCATTTTTTCTATATATACTCTATTCACCCCCCTCTAGAGTTGCCAAACTGTTCTTCAATTGGTATCAGAGCTCTGTTCTCTTTATAAGGACTAACATCCTAAGAGCTGATCCATGGCAACCACACAATCCTTGATTTCCAATCATGGTGAAGGTCAGTCCACTCATAGGCCTCCCCTATTTGATGGAACAAACTATACATATTGGAAAACAAGGATAAGCTTCTATCTTAAGTCTCTAGACTTTGACCTGTGGACTGTCGTCACTGATGGTTACAAAAAGCCCGTCAGGATAGTTGTCGATGGTGACCTCATTGAGAAACCACACGACAAATATTCTGTCGAGGAGAAGAAACAGGCAAGTCTAGATGCTAGGGCTATTAATGCTTTATTCTGTGCTATAGACAGGAATGAATTCAACAGGGTCTCCACATGCACCACTGCTCATGAAGTATGGAGACTTCTAGAAGTGACGCATGAGGGAACCACACAAGTCAAGGAATCTAAAATAAGCCGTCTCACTCAAGAATATGAAGCCTTCAAGATGAAGCCAAATGAGACGATCACTCAAATGTTTACAAGATTCCTCGACATCATCAATCCTCTATCCTCGCTTGGTAAGCAGTACTCAAACCACGAGAAGATTCGTAAGTTACTCAGAGGGTTGCCAAAGATTTGGAACCCTAAGGTGACGGCCATCATAGAAGGAAACGATCTCACATCAATGTCAATGGAGACCTTGATGGGTAAGCTCATGACTCACGAGTTTGACCTCAAGGACTTCGAAGAGCCTGCTCCGAAGACCAGGAAGATCGCACTCAAAGCTCATCGACGAAGGGCTGATCACGATGAGACCGAAGACGATAACTCGGATGATGAAGACCAAGCTCTCATGGTTCGCAACTTCAGAAAATTCCTTCGCTTCAATCGAAGGAAGAAGGATTCACAAGAAGATGATGAAGAAGAGCCAACCTGTTACGGTTGCAAGAAGACTGGACATGTCCGAAAAGACTGCCCATTCTTGAAGAAGAGCAACCGCTATAAGAAGCCATACAAAAAGAATTCATCAAAGAAATATGCCAACACAGGAATTTGGCATGAAAGTGAAGCGAGTGACTACGAGGAAGAAAAAGGCTCTCCTTAAGATACAGCAAATGTGTGCCTAATGGCAACTTTCAACAAGGTATCTAACGAAACTCTAGATGACTTCTCTTTTGATGAACTTGGCGATGCTTTTACTGATTTACTCGATGATCACAAAAAGGTCATTGGTAAATACAAACATGCCAAGGACAAAATCAAAAGTCTGGAAGATGAGATACAAAGAATTTCTTTACTTCTTGATGATGTTAGAGACACGTCACCCACTGATGCCACTAATGAAGTATCCAAGCTTAAAATAAGCTTACATGATGCTGAAGCACATATTGAGCAACAAGCTCAAGAAATCACTACTCTCAACACGTTGCTTGCTGAAGAAAAGAGTAGACACAAAATCTCCATGACTAAAATATATGGCTTGAATATTAAGGTTGATGAATTGCAAGCTGCTTCTAAGAGATTAGAAACCAAATTGGGTAAACAGGTGCTTCAACCTCAAACCCAATCACATGGGCACAACACCACTCATGCTAGTCAACCACGTCATTCTCATGCAGCACATAACCATGCATTTATATACACAAACTTTCACAAACCACGTGCACGTAAGAATAATTCTCACTCAGTACACAATCATCATGCACAAAGACACAATCCACATCACTCCACACATAGGAATCATCATGCAATGCCATATAGACAAGATCATCATGCAATGCCATATAGACAAGATCATCATATGCCATATAGACAAAATCATCATGCCATGCCATATAGACAATATCAGCATGTCACACATCATAGACAATACCATCATGATATGCCTCATAGACACCATCACCATGCCACTCATTCTATGCATAATCATCATCACCATGCTAACTCTTCACATCATGTTCATCCTCATCCTGTTGCTTACAGATATTACTCTCATGCTCCTAGTATAAATAAAAATGCTATCTATACCTACTGTGGATCACATGGACACATCTCACCACAGTGCAGAGTTAGAAGATTGGTAGATAAAAAGATATATGCTTGGTTTCCAAAGACTAACTTTTCAGGACCCTCAAGAACTCGGGTACCAAAGGTCACATCTACTCTTGATGTAGGTGGACCTTCCCTCTTCAACTGAAAGTAAGTGGATTCTCGATAGTGGATGCTCGCGGCATATAACGGGAGACGTAAATCTTTTTGCATCACTATCGATGAAGAGAGAAGGATATGTATCCTTCGGTAACAATCTCAAAGGGCACATAATAGGTAATGGTATCATTGGTCATCCTCCTTCTCCTGTAATAAAGGATGTCTGCCTAGTGACCGAGTTAAAGCATAACCTGCTCAGCATTAGTCATCTTGCTGATCATGGATATGATATTAACTTTGGACAAAACAGTTGCTACATCTATGATAGGTCAACAGGAGACATTGCTTTTGAAGGAAAAAGAGAGGACAACATATATATTTTCTATCTTTCTATAAATACTAACAATACAGGTAGATGTCTATATGCCCACAAAGACGAACGACTACTTTGGCACCAGCGTCTTGGTCATGCCAACATGGATGCTATATCCAGGCTGTCTACCAAGAAGCTAGTGAGAGGATTGCCTGACATCACATTCAAAAAGGACACGGTATGTGCCGAATGTGAACTAAACAAGGCAACTAAATTCTCATTTCATTCCATCAACTCTGTAAGTACTACTAGACCCTTGCAACTACTTCATATGGATTTATTTGGTCCTAGTAGAATAGCTAGCCTTGGTGGCAAACTTTATGCATTTGTTATTGTTGATGATTTTTCGAGATTTACTTGGGTTTTCTTTCTCGCTAATAAGAGCGATGCTATTTCTGTTTTCAAAGTTTTTGTAAAGAAAGTTCAAAACAAAAAAGGCTACATGATTACTCGAATCCGAAGTGATCATGGAGGCGAATTCGTAAATTATGATTTTGAAAATTTTTGTAATGCAAATGGTTTTGATCATGAATTTTCTTGTCCTAGAACTCCTCAACAAAATGGTATTGTGGAGCGGAAGAATAGAACTCTCGGCGATATGGCCAGAGTCATGTTGAATAAATTTTCACTTCTGAAATACTTTTGGGCAGAAGCTGTCAGTACAGCATGCCATATTTTGAATAGGGTGCTGATTCGTCCCATTACGAAGAAAATACCCTATGAGCTTTGGTTTGGAAGAACCCCCAATGTTTCTTATTTTAAAGTTTTTGGTTGTAGATGTTTTATCCTTAACACCAAAGATAACTTAGGCAAATTTGATGCCAAAGCTGACGATGGTATCTTTCTTGGTTATGCCGCCAAGAGTAAGGGATATAGAGTTTTTAATAAACGCTCACTTATTGTGGAAGAGTCAACAAATGTGACTTTTGATGAAGATAACAGTGCAGTAAGTACTCTTGATGATGACGTTGAGCCATCAACTTCTACTCCAATGAATACTTCAACCGAAACTGATTCTCTGGAGGGTTTGCCTAAGAAATTTTCTTTCAAACCTTCTCATCCAGAAAATTTAGTAATAGGAGAAGTTTCACGTGGAGTAACTACTAGATCATCACTAAGAGACTCCGTTGCTAGCACTGCCTTCATTTCACAAGTAGAGCCTAAAAACATTTCTGAAGCCTTTAATGATGAATTTTGGATTTCTGCTATGCAAGAAGAACTCAACCAATTCGAGAGAAGCCAAGTATGGGAACTCGTTCCTAAACCGGTTAATCACTCGATAATTGGTACTAAATAGGTTTTTAGAAACAAAGTAAATGAAGATGGTTCAGTCACACGTAACAAAGCTCGTCTAGTAGCTCAAGGATACAACCAAGAGGAAGGTATCGACTACGATGAAACATATGCTCCTGTTGCTAGACTAGAATCCATTCGGATGCTTTATGCTTTTGCTAATTTTCAAAACTTTAAATTATTTCAAATGGATGTGAAAAGTGCTTTCTTGAATGGTTTTATTAAGGAGGAAGTTTATGTGAAACAACCTCCTGGCTTTGAAAATCACAAATTTTCCGACCACGTGCTCAAGCTAAAGAAAGCGCTTTATGGCCTCAAACAAGCCCCCAGAGCTTGGTATGAAAGGCTAAGTAGCTTCTTACTTGAGAAAGGTTTTCAAAAAGGAATATTGACACTACACTGTTTATAAAATCTTTTAAAGACACTATTCTGTTGATTCAAATCTATGTTGATGATATCATTTTTGGGTCTACTGATGAAACCCTCTGTCAAGAATTTGCCAAGTGTATGCAGACGGAATTTGAGATGAGCATGATGGGAGAGCTCAACTACTTTCTTGGCCTGCAAGTGAAACAAATGGCTAATGGAACTTTCATCTGTCAATCGAAGTATACCAAGGACATGCTGAAGAAGTTCGATCTTGACAACGTCAAACCAATCAGCACTCCAATGGCTACTTCAACCAAACTCGAACCAGATGAGAGCGGCAAACCTGTTGATCAACGTAAGTATCGAGGTATGATAGGCAGCTTACTTTATTTAACTGCTAGTCGTCCCGATATCATGTTTAGTGTTTGCCTATGTGCTAGATATCAAGCTAATCCTAAGGAATCACACATGACCGCGGTTAAGCGTATCTTTTGATACCTTAAAGGTACGGTTACAGTGGGCCTATGGTATCCCAAGTCCACATCATTTGACCTCATTGGTTACTCTGATGCTGACTTCGCTGGATGCAAGGTTGACCGTAAAAGTACGAGCGACACGTGTCATTTATTAGGAAAGGCTTTAGTCTCCTGGTTTAGCAAGAAGCAGAACTCTGTCGTACTATCCACAACAGAAGCTGAATACATAGCAGCTGGGCGTTGTTGTGCACAAATTCTGTGGATGAAGCAAACCCTTGAAGACTATAAGTTATCTTTCATGCATATTCCTATATTCTGTGACAACACTAGTACCATTAATTTGACTAAGAACCCTGTCTGTCACTCACGCACTAAACACATTGAGATCAGACACCACTTTTTGCGTGATCATCAGCAAAATGGTACGATTAACTTAGAGTTTATTGACACTGATCATCAGCTAGCAGATTTCTTTACTAAGCCATTATCCGAAGAGCGCTTCAATTTTCTTTGTCGTGAACTCGAAATTTTGGATGAAGCAGTTATAAGTTGAGACTCACCTGCGTAAATATCGAGTATATTTTGATTCTTTTAAGACGAATTTGGTATGGGTACAAGCCGAAAGGGTTCTTCTGACAACAAGGCGTAAAAGCCTAAGCGACACGGTGCACTAGTCCTCAGGACTACCGCTAGCTGGGATCCGGCCCCTGCAGCTAACCCATGGCAAATTCGAAATATTGAATTACAATATATTTCCATATTTATTATATGGTTTGTTTCGATTTAATATTGCCTAATTTATTTTTCTAAAGTTCATTCTGACTTTTGTGTACCTCTCTATGTACTTCAATGAATACATCATACTTTTATCCTCTCTATCTTTTTTCTTCAACACTTAACCATTTTTTTTATCTTTTCAGCCTGTTTTCAGTTCTGGACCACTAATCCAAAACTCGGGCCGAACTCTGCACCTAACAGAGTTCGGGCCGAGTTCGGTCCCTATTGGTCCAGCGTCGGGATCCGCCTCTGCCGTTGGATCAGTTTAGATCATACGGTCAGAATTTCTTCCGACCAACGAAAACCCTCTCTTATATTTTGGGTTTTCATCTCTCTCCTTCACTATTACCTCCTTCCTCACTTCTCCAAACTTTCTCCTACAAACCCTAACCCTAGTTTTTGATCTAGAGTGCTCCATTGCTCCTCAAAATCAAGGAAAAGGGGTTTATCATCATTCTCTTCCACTGTTTATTGATCATTTGAGGTATCATTCTTGTATTCTATACTTCTAATTATCAAGTTTGTTCTTCTTTTATGGCTCCTCGCTTGTTCAATCATGGAAAGAGGATTCGAACTGAGAGTGTTTCCTCTTCGGATTCTCCTCCGTCAATTGAACAAATCATTGAACAACTTCAACCCCCTCATCCGTTGTTCAACCCACCCCGTCCTCGAAATCCTACTACCTATGACAACCGATTATTTGTCTCACTAGATGCATCAAACAACTGGTTTAGTGACTTTCGGAATCGTCAGGTATTCGCAGGACATCCTATTAATTTTTCTATATTCTCTCAATATGATTCTTTATTTCATGACCTCTGTTTTGATGAGCTAGTCACTACCACTTCTGCTATCTATCGTCATGCTGTCCAAATGTTCTACTGCAACATGACCTTTGATGACCTCCATATTTATTCACGAGTTGCAGGTATCAATATATCCTTTGACGACTTTGACTTAGCAGAATTTCTTGATCTTCCAGAGCCCAATTCTTGGGAAAAGCTTGTTGACGCTCGATCATTCCGTTTTCCCGATGGGATCTCCCTTGAGAGCTTCAAGGACGATTTGTGTACTCCATACACACGTCCTCACAAGCTCATGGCTAAATATCTCAACCCATATTTTTCTGACCTTCATTGGATAATCTCTAACACCATTCTACCCAAAACAGGTTCTCCTGATGACATCACTATCTTGAAATATCTGCTCTTTATCATCTTCACTTTGGAATTTCTTTCAATCTTCCACGTTCCATGATGGACTGGATGATTCACTGTAGGAAGAAACCACGAGCTCTGGTTTATCCTTTGTACCTTCCTATGATCTTTCGTGTATTTCACATACCACTTGACACCTGTCCGTTTTTGCCTGCTCCTGTCTTTCTGTCCAAGGCACGATACCTTCAGGCAGCCATCACCTCTCCTGAGACTTCTGAGCAGTCTGCTGATGAGGAGCCTGACGCCCCTCCACTCGGTCAGGATGCACCACTTCCACCTGCCACTCTTGAGTCTATTCAGACTATGCTCCGGGATCGTTTTACTCTTGAGGACGATCGCTGGACCCAGCTGGATTATCGTACTACTCTACAGATGAGTGCCCTCGGTAACTCCCTGCATGATATACGGTACTCCATATCTCATCATCTGCACATTCCCATAGAGCGGGATCCTGAGCGCGCGGGCCATCGCATTGATGATCCATAGGTCATGCGTTACATGGATCCGGATACTGCATTTCTGGACCCCCGTCGCTCCTTTCCTGGTCCTTCAGACCCTCCAGGACCTTCTCGTGCTCCGTGATGGAGATTGGCTCGATCTGCTGCTGCTACTGATGATGATCTTAGTTGATGCTTTTTTTATTTCAGTTATTTAGTTTATTATGGATTTATGTACTTGGTTTTATGTACTCAAACTCTGGTTGTGTGTTTGACACTTGGTTTTGTGGATGACATTTTATGCTCTTTATCATAGTTTTACTTTTTGCTAGTGACTCATTTTGTTTAGTCATGCACTGTTTCTTCTCTGCTTGGTGTGGTTGCATCACTCTTCATTGTCTATACTGCAGTTTATATGATCTTTTTATTCATATGCAGTCTATATTGCTAACTGCCAAAAGGGGGAGAACTATGTATATTCTGGCTAAATATATTTAGTATCATATCTTTCGCCTTCGTATATCTGTGCTTGTTTATGCTTTTTGGAGATATTATACAGGTTCAATGCATTCTTTACGGGGGAGCTATCTCTTCTAGCTCAGCGCCGTTCACTGATCACGGGGGAGCTCTTATTTCCAGCTCGGCATCGATTATGGGGGAGCTATGTTGCTATGATCAACTGTGTCTAGGTATGAATGTTGAATATACATATATTATTTTGTCAATTATCAATATGGGGGAGATTGTTGACACAAAGTCACAGTCAACCAAATATTAACAATATTGACTAAATAATATCTGTAATAATTCAATACGACACACGTCGTCTACATTTAGCTCAAGACAGAAGACAGCTCAGCTTCCGTGTCTCAGTTGATTCGAGTCTGTATTTTACACTTTCTTTGAGTCTAGACTAATGTAATCTGAGTCATGCTGAGCTCTTGAAACTTAGACTATAGCCTACCCAAAAATCCCAAAGCTCCACCAAACCAGAAATTCCCAAATGGTCCTCTTTGAACCACTCTGTACTCTGGAGACAGAGTTCGGGCCGAACTCTGCCTCCACACAGAATTCGGGCCGAACTCTGTCCCCTAGAAATCAGGAACCCTAATTTTAGGGTTAGCTGGTTGCTAGTTGTCCAACGGCCAAATATTTGAATTTTCCTACCCGAATTCTGGCCGAATTCTGCCTATAAAAATACTATAAATAGGGCATGAATTCTCTCATTCCAATCCATCCAATCTTCTCTTCTCTTCTCTCTTGTAGCTGAAATAAGCCATACCCTTCCCATCTACTAGCCACAAGCCTCCTAAGTCTCGAGTGCTCAGCATCTCTCAGTTAGGATTCTTGTGCAAGAGTCGAAGAAGTCGCTTGGACAATTCCAAGCAAATTGCCACTGCGATCCTCTGTTAGAAGTTGACGTGCTCTTCTGAAGTAAAGGCACGGTTGTAAACTACTATTTTACAAATAGTGGATTTGAATCCTGAGCTAGAGTTCTCAGGCCTGGACTAGTCCTCCACGAGAGAAACCAGGTTAAAATTGCTGTGTTTGCGTATGCTCTTTTGATCTCCTTTTATTTTCCGCACTTTACTCTGATTATTTATTATTGGTGAAAGAGTTATTTTTAATTGGTCATTTTTTCTATATATACTCTATTCACCCCCCTCTAGAGTTGCCAAACTGTTCTTCACACCATTGGTTGCCAACAGATTCTTAGGGACGTAGGCAGATCATCTCTTCGACTTGGCAGTGGTGATGGAGGCTGAAGTGGGCTTGCCACCCTTAGCCCGCTGTATTTCTTCGTAGACGAGTTGATCGAATTGGATCGATATCACCTTCTTCGTCGAGCCGACTGACGGAGTGTCGCATTGAGTTGTTGCCATCTCAGAAGAGGAGATGGTTTTTCCCAACAGAGTCGCCAATTTGTTTTCCATAAATAAATTCACTTTATTTATTGTGTTTCTGGGAAAAAAACAACTGTAGGAATCCGATCTAGAAGACGATCGCTTTATCCGTTAGACGATGCGAAGAAGAAAAGCTCTCAAAAATTCGACAGTAATTTAGATATCTATGTATCTGTACAATGAATGAGAAAAGAACTCTATTTATAGAGTCAAAAATAACTGAAAAGATAACTGTCTTCACAACCTGTGCATAGTTGAAAATCATGCAGGATTTAACATATGCAAGGTTATGAGCAGTTACTGGACGTGGCCTATAACTGTTGGACACATGGCAATCGTGCATGAGTCGTGTGCAAGTTACAGGACACGCAGGTGAGAGATCAGTGGCATGGCTGCCACGTACTCCAATTTGATGAAATCCATGCAGGCTTGTTGAAGACGAAATCCATGCAGACTTTGGGCAGAAAGCTTCAAAATACACGCAGACTTGGGGCAGAAAGCTTCAGAATCCACGCAGACTTGGGGCAGAAAGCTTCAGAATCCACGCAGACTTAGGGCAGAAAGCTTCAAAATCCACGCAGACTTGGGGCAGAAAGCTTCAGAATCCACGCAGACTTGAGACGGAAAGCTCAAAATACACGCAGACTTGAGGCAGAAGGCTCAAAATATATGCGAACTTGAGGCAGGACTGCCAGCTGTCTTGATTCGACGGGCCTTGACTGACACAAAATCTCTGACAGTGATTGCCTTGTCAGTCGCATTAAATGAAAATAAGCTCTTTTTGTACGCCAACTTGATAAAGGCTGAGTCTTATTGAAGAAGATTTCAAAAGTCACGCAATAGTCGGCTGTGATCTCTCGAGTTCCGTGCATACGTGGCATACGAGGAGACATTCTTTGACTGTTGTGCTGTCAGTCATAATGACACTCTGACAAATGATGAACTGTCTCTGTGTATATTTGAGAAAATAGTATGGTAGAACCCAGCGTAACTTTTAAACATTGTCTTGATCAACTCAGCGTGACTTTTAGACTTTGTCCTGATCAACTCAGCGTGACTTTTAGACTTTGTCCTGATCAACTCAGCGTGACTTTCATTTTTAAGGCTTACAGAATTAAAATCTAAGATTAAAGTATGTTATAGATCTATGTGTTAGCTTTCCAAACTTCAAACGGATCGCGTTTTCGTTTCCGAAAACTCCCGGAATCGTGAAAACACCGAGAACGCGTTTGTCTTTCGTACAGCTGACACTCAAATAATTCTCCAGAAAGTTACAAAAAGAATTAGGCCTATTATTACATGTTTCTGGAAAGCTAACTTCAATACGCTTCTTTTAAAAAAATGGAAGATTAAACCGAGCTTTGAGCTAGAAGTTATGACATTTCTAAGTTAGGACTGAAATTAAAAACGTGGATAAAAATCATGACGGATTTGGATAGTTTGAGACAAAAGAACACAAGTATATAACATAATATATCAAGAACTCACTCTCTACACTAATATATATATATATATGAGACACTATAGAACACATCTCTAATACAAAAATATGAGATTAAACATGTAATAATTCATTCATACATAACAACAACACATAGTGTGTCCAAATTTGGGGGTTTTTCCCATGAACACACGACACAACAATAATACAATAGAAATCCCTAAAGGATACATAATGGACACAAGAGGACACAAAATAGGGACACAATAATGGGGGTCATTCCTATGGTTAAAACTTTCCTAAATGCAAAATGGAGAAATAAAAGAGAAGGAAATATTACCTGAAGGAGAAAAAAATCCAAAGAGAAAGGCTTCTTCCTTGGGAGAGCTTGAGAGCACTTGGGGAAGAAGACTTCTCAAAGAAAGGAAATGAGATGGGAGTCCTATTAGGGCCGGCCATAATGGTTATATCCCCTCCTTATTGAATATTACAAGTTTGCCCCTCCCTTAGTTACAAGTGTTTAAAACAATTTTGGTTAGGGTTTGGGGGTAAAAGGGTCAAAATAAAAAAACTCTAAATGGTTAACCTAATAATTAGGATTATGACTAATCTTTCTAACATGACTAATTAAAATGTGGGCCATGGCTAACTAATGCATGGGTCCAACTAGAACCCGACTCAAATAACCCCAAAACAATATCATAAATAATAAAATAAATATCAAAATAATTCAAAGAGGTCAAATGCAAAATATCCTTAGGCCAGAAATGACATTAAAATATCATAATCACATGGTTAGGCTCTAGGTCAAACAGTCTCTAGGATTTCACTAGCAAAACGTCAAAACCACAAGTCATTGATTTAAATAATTTTAAAATAATTTAAAATCACCAAAAATCATATCATGAATTAAATATCATTATTAAAATAATTATAAACACGAAATTTCAAAATTACCCTCATTTGGAAAACTGGGTGCTACATCCAGCGCCACCTCCACAGCCTCCTACACCACCAATGACCACCACCGACGAGTTCGCCATGCCGAGGCGAGCGCAGTGCCACCCCAGCGCCGCGACCACGACGTCCCTAGCCGCCGGAAGCCCCTTCGATTTCTTCCCCGATGCGGGACACGTAGGTAACAGCTCTAAAAACGTGTCATTTGTGTCCCTAACTCACCTATGTAACTCGCCAGGACACGAGCAACACGATGGTAAGTCAGGACACGACTGACTTGGGTCGTGCGTGTCGTGCATGGCCAGGACACGGGGACTCAGTCGTTCTTCATGTCCCTAATAGTCAGGATACGCAGTTTGGGCTATCGGGTTAAAACCCATTAACCTAAAATCTAACTTAAAATTAACTCTAACCCATTCCCTAACACATGACTCGGGCTGACCACCTGGCCAGCCCGAGCGCGCTCAAATCCGACCCACCCCCTGTCCGAATTCGATCCCCCCTTTGGTTTGTTGTTTTGTTTTGTTTTTGTTTTTATTATATATATATATATATATATATATATATATATATATATATATATATATATATATATATATACATATAAAAAAAAAATATATATATATATATATATATATATATATATATATATATATATATATATATATATATATATATGTATATTTTATATTTAGTATATATATATGTATATTTATTGTATATATATATATATATATATATATATATATATATATATATATATATATATATATATATCCATTATATATGCATATAAATATCTACATATTTGTGTATATATATAATAGTAATTGTTGTATAAATATGTATATATTTTCAAATGCAATTTTAGTGCTAAAAATTATTAAGTAAAATTCCACAAGTTATTTTATTGTATATTTTGTGATTGAAAATTTTACCACTTTAAAATATATTATTTATATTTAAATTCCTATAATTTTATTGAATATGACCAATTGATGTCCAAGCCTAGCATGGGTTTTTGGGCCCAATTGTGTCTAATACATTCAGAGTCTGTACAAGTTATATTGGACATGATTCATGGTTCTGGGTCCTGTATGGACTTTGGTTCAATTTTGAACACATGGACAAAATAGTAAATAGTTAATTAATTATTTTCCAGAAATTGTTACTTGCTATTTTTAAATTTTATATATATTTTAAGTGCTGTAAAAATATGGAAAAGAATTGTATTTAAATACTATGTTAATTTAGATAATTTATTATAATTTTTCCAACATTTAATAAGTAATTATCGTATTTTATAAAAATAGGAAAATAGAACTCATTTTCAGGATGCATATGTTTGCTGATTTTTAGTAAATATTTATGAGGGTTTATAAATTCCAGAAAAATTAGTATAAATTTTTATAATTAACATGGATCATTTTGGTACTTTATTTTATGTAAAACTGAGCTTTTTGTCTATCTCAAAAATTATTAGAACACTGTGTACAGTTTGATTTATTTATTGAATAATTACGACTTTCAATGTTTTGTGTTGTTTTGAGTTATAGACATATTGGACCCAACCCTGCACTAGTGTAAAGACCCTAGAAAGTTAGTTTGGGTATTGTGTCACCCCACATTGGTCTCCTATGCTAAAGTCACCATTTGGCTAGGTGTCCAGTCAGAAAGTCGTGTTGCATAACTAGTGGCTTAGTGTTTAACTTAGTATAAAAACTAAGTTTATGTGTTATTTCTACAGCGACGAGTTACTAGGAATCTATAGCATTTTTATCACTGCTTTGCTTTGCTAAAGGCAAGTACTTCTACAAACTTTACATACTGCTATAACCATAAACTCTGAATTCCAACCATGTTAAATGCTGATCCTTGGGATAGTAAGTTAAAACTTCACATGTTGTATTACTTTCAGTCTCTACCATGTTTAGGATAGTTTTTATATCTCTCACATGTTTAACAACGGGTTAAGGGAAAACTGTTAGTAGTGTACGTGATCATGCCTCCCTTCTCCGTATGTATTTATCGAGCACTATTATATTCTATATGTAACTTTGTCGTATGTCTGATCTTGCGTTTGTGTATGGACATACACCGATGCCGTTAAGGGTACATATGTACACTTCAGAAAATTGATATGTACCACTGTACATCCTGATTACCTATTGACTGATCACTCACCTACTACAGTTTTAAACTTTAAAACAAATAATTATTGCCATGATAAAATGTATCTAAAACTGGATAAAACATGATATGTCACATGATCAGTACTATATGTTTGTTAGAATCAGTACTTGCTCCCGTCCTGACAGGATAATATTGTAGGTATTCTTACTAAGGAAAAGTTGCTCTGTGACTCATATTATGGAGTTACTGCCGAGGACCAGGCTTTATCTTACGAGGATGTACCTGCGGGGAAACTTGTCTAGTTGTCTATTTACATTTTGGACTTTTGAGAGTAGTCATGTATTAGACTATGTATTTTATGACTGGACCTGTATCCAGTTTTATATTTTGGACTTGTACTTGGACTTACTATTATACGAGATAACTTTTGTGTTTGGAACATTTACGACTCTTTATTACTTATAGAACTGTTAGCACATTTTAGTCTTATCTTGTTATCTTTAGAACAGCTTACTACGCTTTATCTCAAGCGTAGGCTGGACATGACTCGGTTCGGCCCAACAATTTGGGTAGCGGATTGTGACATATTTTTAGTGGTGGCCCATGCAGGTCCTGAGTAAATTGTTTGGTTACGTCATTGTACCAAGCTTGCCTGCAATTAGGAACTTAAGGTAACTAGACAACATTAGGAATGACGCTTAGAACACCTAGAGGAATACTAGGACTGCAACATAGGAAACGTATCACATGCTCGCTATTGCAAATTAGATTTTCTTGTTTATGATTGTTTACTTAAAAGAGTCCTTATAAGTCCTTTTTATTTATTTATTTAGATGGTGCTCACCCGTTCATCCCAGTATGTCACACCTGAGAATGGCACACTCCCTATCCAGTCGGTTGACCAGTTGACCGATATACCTCCACCTCAACCTACCATATTTCTCAACTCCACAAATCCACAAACCCAAATGCCTCCACCACCTTCCACATCACAGTTCCAGCATGACCCGATACTCCCACCACCACCTATTACTATACCGACCCAGGCTTCCGTCACACTCGACGGGAACCAATTGCTCATTCTGATCCAGGGGTTCCTAACGATCCATCAGGAGCAGACCACCCTACTCCGTCAGAGCATGGAGCATTCTGAGGAACGTATCGTGGTCCCACCTCCTGTAGAGCCACGGCAGAGAGCAGGGACAATCAAGGACTTCATGGGTCTGAACCCCAAGGAGTTCTTAGGGACTGAGGGCATAGTAGTAGCAGATGACTCGCTAGACTCGGTAGAGAGGAAGCCCCTTGGAGCTAGGTTGCCGAATGACCTCCAGGTCGAGGCTACGAGATTTCTGCTGATAGACTTAGTAGGAGTTTGGTTCCGGAATGAGCCGTTATTCGCGAGAGGTGTCACGACCCGCTCCCGAATAATCGGACACGAGTCGGACGCGCACAACAAAGTAAGCTGTACCAAACTAGGGAAATCTACCAGATAAATATGAAAATATATAATCACAGCATCTAAGAACGTATCCCAGAATGATCACCATAATCCACAATTCTATGTATGTAAATATACGAGTCATCAAGAATGAATGTACATGAATTCTAAAGACAATATCTAAAGTAAAGCTAACAGTCTAAACCTGAACCTCAAGCTAAGTCACATCCTGCTCAGCTAAATCCTGGGCTCTGGCCCATAGAGTAGAACAATGTCCTGCAAGCATACCTGCAACATATCCTATTCAGGAGCGGAGCAAAGCACAGTTCTAGGTAATGAACAATAACATCATGATATGGAAAGTAAATGCTGAAAGAACAAGAAGAACAAGATATGTAAAGATACATGAAAGATCATGACTATAAAGATACATGAAAGATCATGACTATGTAAAGATGCAGGAAAGATCACGACTATAACTAAAATCAAGATCAGGATCATAGGAAACTAATGTAAGAACAAAATCCTGAACATGTGTGTTATAAATTTGAAATACTTCTATGATATGTGACCGGCTATGGGTAAGATCATGAAAGAACATGAAAAGATCCTGAAAGATTATGTAGGTACGGCTTAGGACCCGCGTGCACTGTGCGAGGCCTAAGCTAAAGATCATGAATAAGTATCCGGGTTTGGTCACATATCTAGAGTATTTCCCCACCCCAAGATACAAGTAAAATCATGAAAGAACAAGCCAGAAAAGATCATGAACGTGTCGCAGTGTGTCAGCAATAAAGAACAAGAAAATGCACTGATCAAAACCATAGAATGTACTTGCCTTGCTCCGGGAAGATCGGGAATAGGGAGATAGTAGTCTCTATGTTCACCTGAATTTGATAATGTGTACAAGTTGGTTAATTTCTAAACAAGTAACACTAGCTACTCTCAACTACTAACCAATCTATTTATAGTATAAATAGATTCATGTGCTAGCCCTACTATTTACCAACTATGGATAACTAAATATATTATTAATCTACACTCCAATCCTACTAGGTAATTAGGAAAACTCATAAAAGATTAGCATTGAAATACCGTACCAAAATAATATAGATTGCATATTCAACAAAAGATTTGTTTTAAAAACGAACAGTGCTTCACAAAGGTTTACCAAGAGATTTAGAATATATATAGTAAAATAGGTTATAGATTTAGCAAAAAGAATAACTAGTAACATATTTATTATTTCTTAGAAAAATGACTTTTGGACCTTAATGCCTACTAACAGCTATTGTAGCCAATAATTTAAGAAAACGATATTTATAGAATAAAGTTACATCCAGATGTCAGATTTATAAATCCCAAAATTTGTATTTTCTTGAACTACTTCCTTAACAATCCTCCCATCTTAATGTTACCTATACCAACTATTTCCAGGAAGAGGCAAGTAATAACATACTCATAAATAAAACATGAGTTAAAAGAAATATACTACCAAATTTGTTTCAACACTTCAATCCAGCTAGTTCCCCTTACACTCTACAATACTAATAACTGATCACTATTGCATATACCAAGAAATGTACTGACAATAGCTCATCATTTAGATTTCAAACTCAGAAATTCCATTGTCTAAAATGCCACACACACATATACCACAATAAGCTAGCTACCCCTTAGAACCACACAGTAGAAGCCTCAGGGTCTGAAGAAAATTACTATACTCTGAATATACATAATTAAATCTCCACGGAAATCTATCAACAAACTTATACAAAATTTAAATACAAATATAAGGTCATAATCAAAGTTCTTAAAATGGTTTCCCAAATTCCAGTCGACTGTCATTGCTCTTCTTGCCGACCTAGGTCACGAACAGCCTCACAAAATAAATACACCATGGGCCATCACAACTGGACACGACTCGAACGGTACCAAGTCTTGGACACGATCCAAACATCCGGACACGATCCAAACTGGATGCGTACAATGGCGGAACACGAACAACCCAAGAACTCCACGCGTGGCTACTCCTCAGGTACTTCGATACTCAACCATCGATACGCACACACACCTACAGATATTTCCATCGGTTAGGACACGAATAGAGAACTCGACACATGATCCTCCTTCGAATTTTCTATAGAAACCGTGTCTAATCACGGTATCAGCTCCTCAATACCGATCCTTGTGTCAACAAGAGACATACCGATCGAAACTCTAACATCAAGAATTAAGTCGGAAAATGAACGGAGAACAGGGAAGGAATTGTACCTGCGTCCCAAGCTTCGATTACACGAACTTCTCGTATCCAAAATAGATGCAGAGGATCACGGATACGTCACTGGGACAATCGATCAACGTCTAATGTTCGAAGACACAGGAAAAAGGGTTTCAGTACATCGATCCAGATTAACAACGAAATTAGAAGAAAAATTCGAAAGAATTAATCCCTCCAGGTCGATCAAGGATCTCAACTCACCTTAGTCAGTCGTTGATGTCAATTCCACAAGTGGCAGACATCGCCGGTGGCTCGATCGGAGCCCGTCGAAGAAACTGCGCTGAGAACCTCCAGTGTCTGTTCGAGGAGACGATCAACCCGCCGTCGGGAAGGGTCGCCGCCTGATGGGAGGGACGACGCCTGGTCGTTGGTCGTCGGAGATGAAACTCTGCGGTCACCACCGCGAAACTTGACGCCGGGGTTGGCGCTGATGATGATTCAGTCATCGGAAGAATCACCGAAGAACGGAGGCGTCGTCGAAAAGTTGTGTGCCCCACCGCTAGAAGTCGATCTGACCGCCACTTGTGAGGTCGGCCCTCGCCATCACCATCACCGAGGAGGAGACTTGCCGCCGTCGCTGCTGTGGGGGAAAAGCTGGACACCGATGCCGGTGAAGCTAGTCGTCGAAGAAGAGTGCTGTCGTCGGACTCGCCATGGCTGCCGTCGCCGCCTGGAAGTTAGGGTTAGGCTAGGCTACAAAAATTTGGGGAAAGAAACTCAGAGCTTACAAACATTTCAAAGAGGAAGAGAAAAATGGACTCTCTCTCCTCCACAATCTGTTAATAAAGAGAAAATATGATTTATGCAACTTAGTCCCCCCGCCCAGGAGATTTTGCAGAACAGCCCTTCATGTTTTGGTAAATTTCTAGAAACCCCCCTCTCCTTTCACTAATTGCAAGATCTGATAAAAATCAGTTGAAAAGTTGTTTAAAGTGAATGGGGACCACTAAGTTAGTTGTAACAACCTTTTGAAATTGAAATTGCACCTAAATTAAATTCTCTCCAAAATAGATCATCAAAATTGTTAAATAAAAATATTAACCCTTTTTATTTGAAACCTAAATCAAAAATTGCTATTATTAGAAATCAAATTTTTTTTCCTCAAAACTGGGAAGTAGAGTTACAAATCTTCCCCCCTTAAAATAATTTCGTCCTCGAAATTCGAGAGACAAACAAACAATCTCAAGCAAAATCTCAAGAAGGTTCAAACACAATTCATTTATATTGTATTTTTAAAATTTTCAATATCAAAGTACACTCAAACAAACAAGCTGGGATAGCGTTCCTGCATCTTGTCCTCGCGCTCCCATGTGGACTCTCCCGGAGAGTGATGTCTCCACATGATGCGGATAAGTGGGATAGTTTGATTCCGTAAGTGCTTCTTCCTCCGATCAAGGATCTCCACTGGCTACTCCTCGTAGGTCAAGCTCGGACCCACCGCTGGCTCTGAATAGTCCACCACATGGCTCGGATCTTGAATATAGCATCGAAGCTGAGATACGTAGTAAACGTCGTGCACTCCCTCCAAGCTAGCTGGAAGCGCTAATCGATATGCCATCTCGCCAATCCGTACTGTCACGTCGAAAGGGCCGATGAATCTCGGACTGAGCTTCCCGCTTCTGCCAAAACGAATGGTGCCTCTGGTCGGCATGATTCTTCAGGAACACTCTGCTTCCAACCGCGAACTCTAGTGGCCGTCTGTTGCTGTCCGTCCTGTGCTTATGTCGATCCTGCACAACTCTGAGATGCTCCATGAGCCTTGAGACCCCGTACGATAATTACACACAAGAAGTTGGAATAACACGATCAATGATCAAGAATCAAATAGGCACGAGATAGAATGAAGTTCCAATTACAACTTAGAGGAGCAAAATCATGAAGACACAACCTATTAAGTATGATCAGAATTGATAGTTAACACAAGTGGACCAGGACAAGATAGGAAAAACATGGTCAAATAGACATGATTTAAGATTGAAGTTTAGACAAAACACAACGAAGTACGGAATCACAATCTGGTAATATACAATTTTTGAGGGATTCAATGATCTAACGATAGAATGCTAGAAGGAAAATTAGCAAGGGTTGATTGAGAAAACGTACGAAATACTCAGGAGATACAGTATCAAATCAGGGTGAACATACAAGGATTTGTGATTCTCGAAAACCAGAAATCATATAAAAAGGGATATAGTTTCCATGGTGTCCCGAAACATATAGCTATTTAAAATCACTTTGCCTAGAATCCCTATCCCGCCAGTATATATCTGACTGCAGTGAACTTTTGGCTCCGTGACTCAAATAATAATATATCACCGAATAATCTGTCAACCTTATCCATTTTCCAACAATCATTGACGAAGCAACCCAAGAGATCAAGGTATGAAGAATATGACAAATCTCGACAGTACTCGAAAACCTATGATTGTCTGAAATCACTTCAACTTAGAGTTCCTGCCTCGCCAGTACGCTACTGGCTGCAGTGAACCCTCAGTCTCCATAATCCAGCTAATGGCTGCAGCGCGCAACTGTCATGCCATAGTAGATCATCGAATAGCCTCTGGACTTTATCCTTAGGGATTTCAAAAAGAGTTTCAAGGAATTCAAAATGAGTTTCAATAGTCCAAGTCACGGAAATGGTGAAGTTACCTGACTGTTAGAATACAAGGATTTATTAGGTACTAAAAATGACAAGGGATCCAATCAGTAAGTACAAAAGGCAGCCAGGGAGATTTAAAATTTTAGATAGGGAGCGAAGTTTCAATTTATAACGGAATTCTCAGAGGAATCCGGGATGATAACAAGATCCCGTATATGGAACGTAATCCTGGGTAGGTAACGAAGTCTCAAAGGTGGCATAAAGCAGGGTATCAGACAAAAGACAAAGTCTCATCATAAGGAATAAAATCTCGTGTCGGAAACAAGATTCAATAACATCTCAAACAACAATGAAATTTCGAACAAAATCTCGAAGGAAAAACAACCTCCAATAGAATACAAGGTCTCAATTTGAAAACCAATATCAACAAAGTCGTGATTAGGAAACAAAATCTCGAATTGAAAATCTTGACGAGGAAACAAGATTTTTGATTAGGGAACACGGTCTCAA
Source organism: Iris pallida (assembly GCA_029216955.1). NCBI lineage: Eukaryota > Viridiplantae > Streptophyta > Magnoliopsida > Asparagales > Iridaceae > Iris > Iris pallida. The sequence continues at coordinate 90,867 of JANAVB010002860.1, forward strand.
CGAGTCGCGAGTAGGAAAAAAAATCAATGGGTGAATAAAATAATATCCCTGAAACAAGCGATACCTCAAATAGAGAACAAGATCGAAGCAAAGTTGTGAATAGAACAATTTTCAAAAATAGAAAACAAGCCACGTAGGAAACGAAATCTCTCATAGGGAACAGGTCGAAACCGAAGTTTTCAAACGATGCACTGAATGGTGAATAGAAACAAATATTGAATAAAATCAAATTCCAACAAGCCCCAAATAGAAAACTGAAATTCAGAAAGAAAACAAAATTTACAAATTGTAACTAGTCCTGAATAGGAAACAAAATTCCTGAGAGAATCTCGAAAAGAGCAAGGTTACGAAGAATGGATGGAGGAGTATCAATCAACGAATAGGAAATAATATCTTGAATTAAGTTTTGAATATCAACCAAGGTTCCAAAATAGAAAACAAGAAGTTTCAATAAATGGTCTAGATGCTAGAAGAAGTTTAAGAAAAACTGGATTGCTAATCAAGATACATGATTTTTCCAACCATGCAAAAGAGATCTTCTGTCTTCAATCCGTCTTTAGTATTCCTCCGGAATAATTTCAATTTCTCCAACTGTCCTGTTGTAGGCTGGTCCTTGAGGTAGTGCTCCATGTGGTTGCTGATTCTGAAAAGGTGGGTCCCTTTGCTGTAGTCCGATGCTCCTCGTGCTTGTTCTCGGGCAGTGCGATCAACGGTCTTCGGACAATCTTTGACTTGGTGAGTAGGCGATCCACAGTACAAGTGTAGTCTCCGTCTTTAGTGGCATTCGTCGTAGTGGTGTCCGGATGGCGGCAGAAAGCACAATTGGTCACCGACTGAATCTGAATCTCCCGCTGGGCTGAAGAAGCGTGGTCTGAGTGTGTTGACGCTTTACGGATCCACAGCAGTTGCTATCTTCATCATAAGTCTTCATATTTCTCCTGAACTTCAGCTTCCCGTTCCGTTCCATTGTCTACGCTACATTCTGGATCTCCTGGCTGATGGCTCTAATCTTCAGATAAATCGGGTCCTCAGAAACTTGGGTGATCTTTAGTGGTAACTCCAGGTTCTCGATCTGCTCCTTGGTGTAAGATATGCGCTCGGTGTCGAAAAAATCCAAGTGTCTGAGAGTCTGGAAATCAGAAGTCCTTCCTGGCTCGGAGAGTGTATCCACAAGTCTAACTTGGAAAGGGTGGCCTGCTTCCTCTGGTTGTCAAGGGACTCTTCAGACGTCTCCGTCAACTACGTACTACCCATGGGAATAGTAGAGTGATAGAAGGTAGGAGAAGCTCGAAAACGTCAAGTGCAGGTGAATTAACAGTTCTGGTGTCGCATGCTTTTGAACTATCTGCAAAACAGAAAACTGTTAAAATAACCTAGACCTACATACAACAAGTGTTTATAGAATATTAAAATACCTGATACACCTGATATACCCTTATTTCCCGATTTTTCCTATGCTGTGATCAAGTTTCCCTAGTGTAATCAAGTCCCCCAATAGTACGCTAAGTCCTAGGTACCATTAGGATGGACCTGCATGGGCCACCACTAAAAACATGTCACAACCCGCTCCCGAATAATCGGACACGAGTCGGACACGCCCAGCCTTTGTTGTTAGACACAACAAAGTAAGTTGTACCAAACTAGGGAAATCTACCAGATAAACATGAAAATATATAATCACAGCATCTAAGAACGTATCCCAGAATGATCACCATAATCCACAATTCTATGTATGTAAATATACGAGTCATCAAGAATGAATGTGCATGAATTCTAAAGACAATATCTAAAGTAAAGCTAACAGTCTAAACCTGAACCTCAAGCTAAGTCACATCCTGCTCAGCTAAATCTTGGGCTCTAGCCCATAGAGTAGAACAATGTCCTGCAAGCATACCTGCAATATATCCTATTCAGGAGCGGAGCAAAGCACAGTTCTAGGTAATGAACAATAACATCATGATATAGAAAGTAAATGCTGAAAGAACAAGAAGAACAAGATATGTAAAGATACATGAAAGATCATGACTATAAAGATACATGAAAGATCATGACTATGTAAAGATGCAGGAAAGATCACGACTATAACTAAAATCAAGATCAGGATCATAGGAAACTAATGTAAGAACAAAATCCTGAACATGTGTGTTATAAATTTGAAATACTTCTATGATATGTGACCGGCTATGGGTAAGATCATGAAAGAACATGAAAAGATCCTGAAAGATCATGTAGGTACGGCTTAGGACCCGCGTGCACTGTGCGAGGCCTAAGCTAAAGATCATGAATAAGTATCCGGGTTTGGTCACATATCTAGAGTATTTCCCCACCCCAAGATACAAGTAAGATCATGAAAGAACAAGCCAGAAAAGATCATGAACGTGTCGCAGTGTGTCAGCAATAAAGAACAAGAAAATGCACTGATCAAAACCATAGAATGTACTTGCCTTGCTCTGGGAAGATCGGGAATAGGGAGATAGTAGTCTCTATGTTCACCTGAATTTGATAATGTGTACAAGTTGGTTAATTTCTAAACAAGTAACACTAGCTACTCTCAACTACTACCAATCTATTTATAGTATAAATAGATTCATGTGCTAGCCCTACTATTTACCAACTATGGATAACTAAATATATTATTAATCTACACTCCAATCCTACTAGGTAATTAGGAAAACTCATAAAAGATTAGCATTGAAATACCGTACCAAAATAATATAGATTGCATATTCAACAAAAGATTTGTTTTAAAAACGAACAGTGCTTCACAAAGGTTTACCAAGAGATTTAGAATATATATAGTAAAATAGGTTATAGATTTAGCAAAAAGAATAACTAGTAACATATTTATTATTTCTTAGAAAAATGACTTTTGGACCTTAATGCCTACTAACAGCTATTGTAGCCAATAATTTAAGAAAACGATATTTATAGAATAAAGTTACATCCAGATGTCAGATTTATAAATCCCAAAATTTGTATTTTCTTGAACTACTTCCTTAACAATCCTCCCATCTTAATGTTACCTATACCAACTATTTCCAGGAAGAGGCAAGTAATAACATACTCATAAATAAAACATGAGTTAAAAGAAATATACTACCAAATTTGTTTCAACACTTCAATCCAGCTAGTTCCCCTTACACTCTACAATACTAATAACTGATCACTATTGCATATACCAAGAAATGTACTGACAATAGCTCATCATTTAGATTTCAAACTCAGAAATTCCATTGTCTAAAATGCCACACACACATATACCACAATAAGCTAGCTACCCCTTAGAACCACACAGTAGAAGCCTCAGGGTCTGAAGAAAATTACTATACTCTGAATATACATAATTAAATCTCCACGGAAATCTATCAACAAACTTATACAAAATTTAAATACAAATATAAGGTCATAATCAAAGTTCTTAAAATGGTTTCCCAAATTCCAGTCGACTGTCATTGCTCTTCTTGCCGACCTAGGTCACGAACAGCCTCACAAAATAAATACACCATGGGCCATCACAACTGGACACGACTCGAACGGTACCAAGTCTTGGACACGATCCAAACATCCGGACACGATCCAAACTGGATGCGTATAATGGCGGAACACGAACAACCCAAGAACTCCACGCGTGGCTACTCCTCAGGTACTTCGATACTCAACCATCGATACGCACACACACCTATAGATATTTCCATCGGTTAGGACACGAATAGAGAACTCGACACATGATCCTCTTTCGAATTTTCTATAGAAACCGTGTCTAATCACGGTATCAGCTCCTCAATACCGATCCTTGTGTCAACAAGAGACATACCGATCAAAACTCTAACATCAAGAATTAAGTCAGAAAATGAACGGAGAACAGGGAAGGAATTGTACCTGTGTCCCAAGCTTCGATTACACGAACTTCTCGTATCCAAAATAGATGCAGAGGATCACGGATACGTCACTGGGACAATCGATCAACGTCTAATGTTCGAAGACACAGGAAAAAGGGTTTCAGTACATCGATCCAGATTAACAACGAAATTAGAAGAAAAATTTGGAAGAATTAATCCCTCCAGGTCGATCAAGGATCTCAACTCACCTTAATCAGTCGTTGATGTCAATTCCACAAGTGGCAGACATCGCCGGTGGCTCGATCGGAGCCCGTCGAAGAAACTGTGCTGAGAACCTCCAGTGTCTGTTCGAGGAGACGATCAACCCGCCATCGAGAAGGGTTGCCGCCTGATGGGAGGGACGACGCCTGGTCGTTGGTCGTCGGAGATGAAACTCTGCGGTCACCACCGCGAAACTTGACGCCGGGGTTGGCGCTGATGATGATTCAGTCGTCGAAAAAATCACCGAAGAACGGAGGCGTCGTCGAAAAGTTGTGTACGCCACCGCTGGAAGTCGATCTGACCGCCACTGGTGAGGTCGGCCCTCGCCATCACCATCGCCGAGGAGGAGACTTGCCGCCGCCGCTGCTGTAGGGGAAAAGCTGGACGCCGATGCCGGTAAAGCTAGTCGTCAGAGAAGAGAGCTGTCGTCGGACTCGCCATAGCTGCCGTCGCCGACTGGAAGTTAGGGTTAGGCTAGGCTACAAAAATTTGGGGAAAGAAACTCAGAGCTTACAAACATTTCAAAGAGGAAGAGAAAAATGGACTCTCTCTCCTCCAAAATCTGTTAATAAAGAGAAAATATGATTTATGCAACTTAGTCCCCCCGTCCAGGAGATTTTGCAGAACAGCCCTTCATGTTTTGGTAAATTTCTAGAAACCCCCCTCTCCTTTCACTAATTGCAAGATCTGATAAAAATCAGTTGAAAAGTTGTTTAAAGTGAATGGGGACCACTAAGTTAGTTGTAACAACCTTTTGAAATTGAAATTGCACCTAAATTAAATTCTCTCCAAAATAGATCATCAAAATTGTTAAATAAAAATATTAACCCTTTTTATTTGAAACCTAAATCAAAAATTGCTATTATTAGAAATCAAATTTTTTTTCCTCAAAACTGGGAAGTAGAGTTACAAGAGGGAAAGGCACTTGGGATCAGTTCAAGGCCCAGTTCAAGAAGAAATTCTTCTCGACCACCGCTAGGGTAGCCATGGGGCTACGATTCCAGAACATCCAGCAGGGGAGCCGTTCTGTTGACGAGTATGCAGCACAGTGTAGTCGCTTAAGACGTTTCGCTCCTAGTCTAGTTGCAGACCCAGAGGAGATGACGCGTAGGTTTTGCCATGGTCTATTTCCAGACGTTGGCATTCTTATAGTGGCGAACGGTACGACTAACTACTACCAGAGCCTAGAGCTGGCCCGGAGCATAGAGGAGCGTCTTTTGTCTTGCAAGAGGCCGGCTTCTGTACACCTCGAGGGACCGTCCAAGTGTCATGCTTTTCAGCCGAGAGCACCGATGCCACACTAGCAGACATACCGTCCTCCCACATCACATCACCCAACCCCGCCAGTTAGAGCCTCGGGACCTCGGCAGCAGCAGAAGGAAGCTTTGTGTGTATTCTGTAAGTGGCTAGGCCATGATGCTACCGTCTGTAGGAAGAGGTTAGGGCAGTGGTTAGCTTGCGGGTCTGCCACCCATCAGCTTCGGGACTGCCCAGTAGCCAGACAGTCTAGAGGACCGCCGCTTCCGACTCAGCAGCAGAGGTTTGGGCAACATCCGCAGCAGCAGAAGGGACCCCAGGGAAGACTTATAGTCTGGCACTTGAGCCGGAGCCGGAGCAGGTTTCGGAGCCAGATTATTTGGCTGACATCATCATAGGTCATATTTATTTGCACACTTTTCTAGCTATATACTTGTTTGATTTCAGTGCATCTCATAGCTTTCTGTCATTAGAGTTTTTGCATAAACACCACTTAGTAGCTACACATATTGAGGAGATGAGTAGAGTAATGACGGAAGGCAGACCAGTGCCCATTAGAGATATCTATAGATGCTCTATTACTATAGCTGGAAGAGAGTTTAGGGGATGCTTCTTTGTGATGCCACTCCCCGGGTATGATATCATATTGGGGATGGACTGGCTTAGTTATGCCCATACAGCTATAGACTGTCATGAGGATAGTATTCTGTTCAGTCCCCCAGGCAACGCACCATTCAATGTCAGGAGGACAGGGCCGGAGATCAGCCTAGAGCCGAACTGTTGTGCGACAGTTGGGGAGATAGCACTGCCACACCCTATCATTAGGGAGTTTATGGATGTATTCCCAGAGGATCTTCCAGGACTTCCTCCTGACAGAGATGTGGAGTTCACTATAGATTTAGTACCGAATTCATCACCAGTATTCTGGGCTTGGTATAGAGTGAACCCCAAGGAGGCCATAGAGATGAAGGAGCAGATTGATGACCTGTTGAAAAAGGGTTTCATCCGATATAGTGCTTCTCTATGGGGAGCGCCAGTGCTCTTGTGCCTAAGAAGGATGGTACAGTTCGGTTATGCATTGACTACCGGACGTTGAATACCATCACCATTAAGAACAAATATCCTCTGCCCAGGATAGATGATTTGTTCGACCAGTTGAGAGGGGCGAAGATATTTTCCAGGATAGATTTGAGATCCGGTTACCACTAAGTGAAGGTCAGGGCAGCAGACGTCCTGAAGACGGCGTTCAATACGAAGTACGGGCGGTACGAGTTTCTGGTGATGCCATTTGGTCTCACAAATGTGCCAGATGTCTTTATGAACTTGATGAATAAGACATTTCACCAGTATCTGGATAAGTTCGTCATAGTATTTATCGACGACATCCTGATATACTCGAAGATGTCGGAGGAGCACGCAGAGCACTTGCGGACAGTTTTGGAGATTCTGAGGCATGAGAGGTTGTTTGCCAAATTGTCGAAGTGCGAGTTCTTTTTAGACCGAGTGGAGTTTCTCGGTCGTATAGTTACTGGAGAGGGGATCTCGGTGGATCCCAGGAAGATTGCTGCCGTTGAGACGTGGAAGGCTCCGACATTAGTTTCAGAGATCATGAGCTTTCTGGGTTTAGCCGGCTATCATAGGAAGTTCGTCCAAGACTTTGCTAGGATAGCTGAACACATGCCGAAGCTGACACGGAAGGACGCAGAGTACATCTGGTCAGAGGACTGCCAGGCAGCATTTGAGGAGCTGAAGAGGAGGCTGTAAAATTCCTAAATTTCTACTACATTTTAGTACTGATTTTTTTTGTATTTATACGTCGCATAGTCGTATTGTACGTCGCACGAAAATTTGTATTTTTTCATATGTACTCGTCGAGTGCGAATATGTGCAAGGTACATATTTTTAGAAAAATGGTTTTTGATTTTATTATCGGTAATGGTTTCAAAATTATATATATAATAATTATTTTTATTAAAAGTTGTGAAAAGTATCTATCGAGGTTGTCAAAACTTATTATTTTAGTTATTTATAAAAGGCTATCTTATTTCTAATAAGTGGTAGTTTAGAAAAAACTAGATTATGTTAATATTCTACTTGTGTAAAGCGCATGAAAATTATTTCATGTATATTTTTAAAATTTATTTTTAAAATTTATAATAATTTATTTAGCAAGAATGTATTTTAAATATGTAAATATTTATGTTTATTTTCAAAATTATTTTTACCTAAATTATTTAAAGGATATTTTGAAGATATTTCCTACTAATATTTGAAATATATATTGAAATTTTTGAAATTAATTATTATATAAATTTTATAAAAAGATATTTTGGCTATATTTATGATAAATTAAATTGGGATTTGATTTATTGATTTAAATTAAATATTTTAATTTAAATATGTAATTTATCTATATTTAAATAGGATTTGGATTTAGATATGAATGTATTGGTTTAAATTTAATAATAGAATTATTTATTTGGGTTTAAATAAATCCTAGTCTCTATCTATATTGGATTATATTTGATTGAGTTACTTTTAAATCAATTTGAATTAAATAGTGAAAAATCTAAGGGGAATTAAAACTCTTCTTAATCATTATCTAGATAAGACTTTTGTAAACCCCTTGATTTTTCAAAATAAATATTTTTAGGATTTTTGGATTTTTAAATAACTATTATTGACTTATTATATAATTTGTATTATTTTACATATATTTATTATAGTGCTCATTGGTGAATTTAGTATAAAAATATAAATAAAGATATTTTTCTAGTACATTAAGGATCTAAACTATATTATACAAAAAATTTTCCACAAAATTTTATGATTTATTTCATAACTTTTTGTAGCACCCAGTTTTCCAAATGAGGGTAATTTTGAAATTTCGTATTTATAATTATTTTAATAATGATATTTAATTCATGATATGATTTTTGGTGATTTTAAACCATTTTTAAAATTATTTAAATCAATGACTTGTGGTTTTGACGTTTTGCTAGTGAAACCCTAGAGACTGTTTGACCTAGAGCCTAACCATATGATTATGATATTTTAATATCATTTTTGGCCTAAGGATATTTTTGTATTTGACCTCTTTGAATTATTTTGATATTATTTTATTATTTATGATATTGTTTTGGGGTTATTTGAGTCGGGTTCGAATTTCAACTCAATCCGACTTGAAACGGGGACCCGGGGGTAGTTGACTCTAGTGGGACCCACACACTAGTTAGGCATGGCCCACATGATATTAATTTTAGTCCACATGATAGAAATATTTTAGTTAGAGGCTAGACTAATTATTATGGATAAGGTTAGTGTGATTAGAGACTTTAGAATGACTAATTTAGCCCCAACCAATTAGCCTTTTCCTAATACTCATAGAATAGGTTAGTGGAGGCATTTTGGACCTTACCATACTAGGACAAATAGCCCATATGGCCAGCCACTTTGGGAGAGGATAGGCTCAAGTTCATTTCATTATTCTCATCCACACTCTCTCTCTTGTTCTTCCCCAAATTCCTAGAGAGCAATCCCTAGCAATTTCTCCACCAAATCCTTCCATTTTGCCACCAAATCTTCTTCTTTCCTTCTCCATTCTAGCCAAGGAGGAAGCTACCCGAGTTTGGGAGGATTCGGAGCTCGTTCGTGTCCTTTTAGAATCTCTACGTGTCGGTGTCGCTCCGGGAAGGCTTTTCTTCGATTCGATCTACCGGGAGGTATAAATCCCTTCTTCTTTTCATTTTCTCATGCATATAGGTCTATTTTGAACCCATAGGAATGACCCCCAGGGTTGTATCTTCATTTGTGTCCATTTCGTGTCCATTTGGAGGTCATAGGAGTGTCCTTTGTGTTGTGGTTGTGTCCATATAGAAAAATCCCAAATTTGGACACACTATGTGTTGTTGTTATGTATGAATGAATTATTACATGTTTAATCTCATATTTTTGTATTGGAGATGTATTCTATAGTGTCTCATATATATATTAGTGTAGAGAGTGAGTTCTTGATATATTATGTTATATACTTGTGTTCTTTTGTCTCAAACTACCCAAATTCGTCATGATTTTTATCCACGTTTTTAATTTCAGCCCTAACTTAGAAATGTCATAACTTCTAGCTCAAAGCTCGGTTTAATCTCCCATTTTTTTAAAGAAGCGTATTGAAGTTAGCTTTCCAAAAACATGTATTAATAGGCTTAATTATTTCTGTAACTTTCTGGAGAATTATTTGAGTGTCAGCTGTACGAAAGACAAACGCGTTCTCGGTGTTTTCGCGATTCCGGGAGTTTCCGGAAACGAAAATGCGATCCGTTTGAAATTTCGAAAAGCTAACACATAGATCTATAACATACTTTAATCCTAAATTTTAATTCATGCTGAGATGGTACAGTATTGATTATTAGTAGGAGTTACTATTCGGCATATGTATTTTGTGCACCCTTGTGTGTAATATAATGTTCTATTTGATTTTAACCCATGTTAATGTATATATATTATGTAATTAAATAGAGAATGCAAGCATGAGTAAATGGTTAAATAAATGATGTATGAGGTGTAAGTATCCTATCTAATGTAAGCATGTATAAGTATGGCTTGTAATGAATATGTAGGTTCCATAGTATGTAATGTATGGTACATATAGTAGTGCAAGAGAATAAATAAATGATGAATGAATACAAGCATGAATGTAATGTAATAATAGATGTAATGTATGTAATATACAAGTTAATGAGATATAATGTTCTATGTTAACACAAATCCTATATTACCTCATGTACCCCTTACACTATGTTGACACTATCACACTTGACACTTTGTTCACTTATACTTTGACACTCTTTGATATGTATACACTATGTATGCCCATTTAACCCTCACTTGCCCCTTTGCCATGTTCACATACACACACATAGCCTCTTAAATAAGTATCTATGAATATAGTTAACTTAGCTATGTATATATATTATATATATGTTAGCATATTGTGTTGTAATATATAAGTTTATATAACCATTTGAAATGTCATGATTATAGACCTAATGTTGAATACCAATATATTCATGTGTATATATGTGTAGACATATATAGCTTAAAGTAATAGATTACCTAGTGTATATCCAATATGAATTCTTGCCTATTTGAGTATTGAATAATTGCATGGTATATAGAGTTGGTGTATGTTGGCTTGTATAGCCTTGTATTGATGTGTGCTTGCTAGGATAGTCTTGGTTAGGACTAGTAAGACTTGCTGGGTTAGGACATGACCTAGTTTGACCTAGTTTGACTAGTGCAGTTGACCAGAGTTGACCAAGGGTTGACTTTGGCCTATTTTGACCTAGATTCATGTATAATACATTGTAGTGCTTTATATTACCCTTCTGGACATGTTGTGACTTGTTCTGTTCTAATTAGGAGCCAGACACCTCTCCTCGGACAGTATCTTTACCTTGGACATTCAGATATCAGGCGAGTACATTCTCTGATCATTTCATATCCTGTTTAGAATTATTTTCCTGCTTTAAATTACTTTACTTGATACTGTCACGTTGGTCACACGGGTTGGTACTATATGGATCTTTTTATGAGATGTTATCCCCCTCGGGAGCATCGGATACTGCATGTTTTATGCGTTTCACGAATCATCACGTATCTCTATGCTTCCTCTGATTCACGAATCGCTTGTGACACATATACTCTCATGTTCACAGAGCCATCATGAATCACCTTCACGTATCACTCATTTTATGAGCCATGTGAAGTTTCACGAATCTTAACATAACTTGAACAGATCCTTGTGTATTGATTGGGGATGGGGGAGTAGAAATAGACATGTAAATATTATCCAAGTAGCTGTAGTCATGAATCACTCTCTTAGCTGTAGTCATAAATCTTCTATGCTATTTACATATTTATATTTTACTCTGACACACTAGTCACTGTTAGTTCTCTATGTATAGTAGATATTTCTATTACAGTTCTCTTTCTCTGTTGACATACTGTATTTTCTTCAGATCATGTATCTTACTTTACTGCATGATTATATTTTCTAACCTGCTATGATCTGTTGAGATGTACTGTACTCGCTCCAGTCCTGACTGGACCCGTTGATAAATTTTACAGATAGCCTGGAGGTTGCCTGCTAGCCTAGAGGAGACAGTAGAGGTTGTATAGATAGCTATGGTTTTATTCATAGTTTATTTTCAGTTGTTTTGAGATGTATTTATGGATTACTGTATTTGAGATTTGAGATGTATTTCTGGGTTGTATATCTTAGACACTTAGACTCTCTGATCTTCTGTGTTTCATTTGAGTTTTATATCTTATCGTACTCCTTCTTTCTTAGTTGTGATTGAGTTACTTTCTGCTATGTCATCCCCATTCGGGGAGTATAAACTGTTTAGTCTTATACTGTTAGATGTATTGAGACCTAGGACAGCGTTCTACTGCCGACACTGCGGCGTAGGCTGGGCGTTGTTACGTTCTCGTGCCCTAACTCTAGGGTGTGGGTCGTGACACGTTTTTAGTGGTGGCCCATGCAGGTCGAGTTTGTGTAGTGGTATTCGAACTAGAGTACCACTACAGCCTGCAGTAGAATTAGGATATATTTTTGAAGGTACTCAATCACAGTTAGAATTTCTTGAGAGATTCCTGGGACGACCCTTGAGAATCTTGTTTAACTCCGATTTGAAAACTCTTTTTCCTTGATTTGATTTATCTTTACTTTCTGTTGTTGAATTTGATTTTTATGTATTATTATTGAATTTGAGTTTGTATTTATTGATTTTGATGAAGATTGTAGAATTTTGAATTTTGATGTTAGCCGTAGCATCCGAGCTTGTATTTATAAAATTTGAAGGATTTTTGTTTATTTTTGAATCTTGAGGTTCGTTGATAAATTTGATTTTTGGGTATTCATTGTTGATTTAATTTTTTTTGGCAAGATGAAATTATATGGGCTAGGTCATCTATGTTATGGAATCTAGTCTTCTATAGTCGCATTAGCCAGCATGGTGAGGACATATAGTCTGACTTTGGATATATTTCTCGGATGTAGGAATTTAAGGTTTTCGCAGCCAAGCTAGCGGCACCGCAAAAATGTTAAATAACATGATTCTAGAGGTATGTGCATTAGTCAAGGGCTCTGTGATTATCGTAGCCTTGCTCACTAGTATGACGAGGATTTAGAGTACCATGATTTTGGATAGACGCATATGATTATCAGATTGTACCTTAAATGTTTTCGAGCATGTTTTCTTTACTTTTGTTGTAGTCCTTCAAAAAAAGAAGGAATTATTAATTGGTTTGTTTTGTTTAGTTTCTAATTATTTAACCTAGGAGTAGGTTTAGCTGTTTTTATAAACCTTGTGAAACTTCTTACCATGAATTTCTTCTTAATACAATGAATCGATGATTTTGTTAGATTTTATCTTGGATTTGATATTTTAACTCTGGATTTCAAAATGGATCCTTCCTTAAACAGATAAGCAAAACAGATTTCATTGTTATTTCCTCCTTGCTATTATTCTAGTATTAAATAATATTAATGATAATAAAACTGTCTTGATTTCGTCAATCACCTGCTTGCAATTTTGGTAGGAATTCAAATGTTAGTCTTAACGTAGAATTAATTTTAAATTGGGACATGAGAATGCACATGAATATATATATATATATATATATATATATATATATATATATATATATAGCAGACACTTTGCCTGATACATATGCATGCTACGCTTGATTTCCAACCTATCTAAATAAATATTAATATGTTGTTGATGTTAATTTCCAAACCCCAATATTCCTGGTTTTCTGTTTTCCCCAGTTTAAATTCATAATTTAAATATAAATTTCATGTTATTAGCTATGTTTACATCACTGCACATGTATGTTATACATAGGGTTTCAGTTCAAAAATTTTGGGTTGAATGTTATGTTAAATTTGTCAAATTTAAGAGATGTGTACATTGTTGTATGTAGGAATATTTAAAGCTGAATTTACATGTTAGTTTGTGATAAACATTGAGTTGGTTTTAATGTTCAAATTTCTCCAAAATCCTGAAAACTAGTTACATGTTAACATTTTTACATTGATTTCAAATGTTTAGTTCGATTTCAGATTTAACATGTAATATTGAACTGTATGTGTAGATAAATGTATTGGTAATATGTTAGGGTTTCATTTCTATCATGTTAGGATGTATTGGGAGCATTGAGATTAGTCGTGATGTTTCAACCCCTAAATTTTGAAATTGCATTATGTTAATATTATCCTGGTTTAAATGTTAGCTTATTTTCAGATTTTGTATGTAAATGCTGAACTAAAACTGGGTTTAACCTTTCAATACTAGGCTATAACCCTGGACAAGGACACACACACACCCTCTTTATATATATATATATGTATAAGGTTGGCCATGCATGTTATGAGTGAATAAGTTGCGTATTGTAGATTATTTAACCAAAATGCCATGATTAGTGTAACTTGATAGCTGTTGTTTTGGAACCCAATTTCTCATATACAATTTCATATGTATTCACGTACACACACGCCTACTATCTAACCATATGAACATGTCCCTATACACATAATGCTAGTTTTTCCCTCTCTAACGCTCTGTATATATTGTGATTGGATTTCCATGCAATTGACTTTTATTCCTTAACTAGTGATTTTGATTTTTCCTTGAATAGTACCCTTTTTCAGATAATTGGTAGTTACCTTCATTTTATTTTTTGATGAGTACCAGTTTTCATATAGGATGGTAGACTGCCTTACAGTTTTGATGGTTTGTTGTCTCTGTAACTTTTTTGTTTCGCACCCTGGATTGCTTGTGTGTTTTGATACCCTATAACCGTTTTGGTTAGCATGACCAGTATACCTAGATGAGACTTACTACCACCGTATGCCATGACCCTGTATGTCATCCTTTTGATGGTATGATTTGTTTAAGTTCTAAGACTTTGATTGTGGGGGTTTGACCTAGAGGGAGTATGGATGTTTTAATTTCGAGGACAAAATTTTTCTAAGGTGGGTAGAGTTGTAGCACACAGTTTTCCAAATGAGAGTAATTTTGAAATTTCGTATTTATAATTATTTTAATAATGATATTTAATTCATGATATGATTTTTGGTGATTTTAAACCATTTTTAAAATTATTTAAATCAATGACTTGTGGTTTTGACGTTTTGCTAGTGAAACCCTAGAGACTGTTTGACCTAGAGCCTAACCATGTGATTATGATATTTTAATGTCATTTTTGGCCTAAGGATATTTTTGTATTTGACCTCTTTGAATTATTTTGATATTATTTCATTATTTATGATATTGTTTTGGGGTTATTTGAGTCGGGTTCGAATTTTAACTCAATCCGACTTAAAACGGGGACCCGGGGGTAGTTGACTCTAGTGGGACCCATACACTAGTTAGGCATGGCCCACATGATATTAATTTTAGTCCACATGATAGAAATATTTTAGTTAGAGGTTAGACTAATTATTATGGATAAGGTTAGTGTGATTAGAGACTTTAGAATGACTAATTTAGCCCCAACCAATTAGCCTTTTCCTAATACTCATAGAATAGGTTAGTGGGGGCATTTTGGACCTTACCATAATAGGACAAATAGCCTATATGGCCAGCCACTTTGGGAGAGGATAGGCTCAAGTTCATTTCATTATTCTCATCCACACTCTCTCTCTTGTTCTTCCCCAAATTCTTAGAGGGCAATCCCTAGCAATTTCTCCACCAAATCCTTCCATTTCGCTACCAAATCTTCTTCTTTCCTTCTCCATTCTAGCCAAGGAGGAAGCTACCCAAGTTTGGGAGGATTCGGAGCTCGTTCGTGTCCTTTTGGAATCTCTACGTGTCGGTGTCGCTCCGGGAAGGCTTTTCTTCGATTCGATCTACCGGGAGGTATAAATCCCTTCTCCTTTTCATTTTCTCATACATATAGGTCTATTTTGAACCCATAGGAATGACCCCCATGGTTGTATCTTCATTTGTGTCCATTTCGTGTCCATTTGGAGGTCATAGGAGTGTCCTTTGTGTTGTGGTTGTGTCCATATAGGAAAATTCCAAATTTGGACACACTATGTGTTGTTGTTATGTATGAATGAATTATTACATGTTTAATCTCATATTTTTGTATTGGAGATGTATTCTATAGTGTCTCATATATATATATATTAGTGTAGAGAGTGAGTTCTTGATATATTATGTTATATACTTGTGTTCTTTTGTCTCAAACTACCCAAATCCGTCATGATTTTTATCCACGTTTTTAATTTCAGCCCTAACTTAGAAATGTCATAACTTCTAGCTCAAAGCTCGGTTTAATCTCCCTTTTTTTTTTAAAGAAGCGTATTGAAGTTTGCTTTCTAAAAACATGTATTAATAGGCTTAATTATTTCTGTAACTTTCTGGAGAATTATTTGAGTGTCAGCTATACGAAAGACAAACGCGTTCTCGGTGTTTTCGCGATTCCGAGAGTTTCCGGAAACGAAAACGCGATCCGTTTGAAATTTCGAAAAGCTAACCCATAGATCTATAACATACTTTAATCCTAAATTTTAATTCATGCTGAGATGGTACAGTATTGATTATTAGTAGGAGTTACTATTCGGCATATGCATTTTGTGCACCCTTGTGTGTAATATAATGTTCTACTTGATTTTAACCCATGTTAATGTATATATATATTATGTAATTAAATAGAGAATGCAAGCATGAGTAAATGGTTAAATAAATGATGTATGAGGTGTAAGTATCCTATCTAATATAAGCATGTATAAGTATGGCTTGTAATGAATATGTAGGTTCCATAGTATGTAATGTATGGTGCATATAGTAGTGCAAGAGAATAAATGAATGATGAATGAATGCAAGCATGAATATAATGTAATAATAGATGTAATGTATGTAATATACAAGTTAATGAGATATAATGTTCTATGTTAACACAAATCCTATATTACCTCATGTACCCCTTACACTATGTTGACACTATCACACTTGACACTTTGTTCACTTACACTTTGACACTCTTTGATATGTATACACTATGTATGCCCATTTAACCCTCACTTGCCCCTTTGCCATGTTCACATACACACACATAGCCTCTTAAATAAGTATTTATGAATATAGTTAACTTAGCTATGTATGTATATTATATATATGTTAGCATATTGTGTTGTAATATATAAGTTTATATAACCATTTGAAATGCCATGATTATAGACCTAATGTTGAATACCAATATATGCATGTGTATATATGTGTAGACATATATAGCTTAAAGTAATAGATTACCTAGTCTATATCCAATATGAATTCTTGCCTATTTGAGTATTGAATAATTGTATGGTATATAGAGTTGGTGTATGTTGGCTTGTATAGCCTTGTATTGATGTGTGCTTGCTAGGATAGTCTTGGTTAGGACTAGTAAGACTTGTTGGGTTAGAACATGACCTAGTTTGACCTAGTTTGACTAGTGCAGTTGACCAGAGTTGACCAAGGGTTGACTTTGGCCTAGTTTGACCTAGATTCATGTATAATACATTGTAGTGCTTTATATTACCCTTCTGGACATGTTGTGACTTGTTCTGTTCTAATTAGGAGCCAGACACCTCTCCTCGGACAGTATGTTTACCTTGGACATTCAGATATCAGGCGAGTACATTCTCTGATCATTTCATATCCTGTTTAGAATTATTTTTCTGCTTTAAATTACTTTACTTGATACTGTCACGTTGGTCACACGGATTGGTACTATATGGATCTTTTCATGAGATGTTATCCCCCTCGGGAGCATCGGATACTGCATGTTTTGTGCATTTCACGAATCATCACGTATCTCTATGCTTCCTCTGATTCACGAATCGCTTGTGACACATGTACTCTCATGTTCACAGAGCCATCATGAATCACCTTCACGTATCACTCATTTTATGAGCCATGTAAAGTTTCACGAATCTTAACATAACTTGAACAGATCCTTGTGTATTGATTGGGGATGGGGGAGTAGAAATAGACATGTAAATATTATCCAAGTAGCTGTAGTCATGAATCACTCTCTTAGCTGTAGTCATGAATCTCCTATGCCATTCACATGTTTATATTTTACTCTGACTCACTAGTCACTGTTAGTTCTCTATGTATAGTAGATATTTCTATTACAGTTCTCTTTCTCTGTTTACATACTGTATTTTCTTCAGATTATGTATCTTACTTTACTGCATGATTATATTTTCTAACCTGCTATGATCTGTTGAGATGTACTGTGCTCGCTCCAGTCCTGACTGGACCCGTTGATAAATTTTACAGATAGCCTGGAGGTTGCCTGCTAGCCTAGAGGAGACAGTAGAGGTTGTATAGATAGCTAGGGTTTATTCATAGTTTATTTTCAGTTGTCTTGAGATGTATTTATGGATTACTGTATTTGAGATTTGAGATGTATTTTTGGGTTGTGTATCTTAGACACTTAGACTCTCTGATCTTCTGTGTTTTATTTGAGTTTTATATCTTATCGTACTCCTTCTTTCTTAGTTGTGATTGAGTTACTTTCTGCTATGTCACCCCCATTCGGGGAGTATAAACTGTTTAGTCTTATACTGTTAGATGTATTGAGACCTAGGACAGCGTTCTACCGCCGACACTGCAGCGTTGGCTGGGCGTTGTTACGTTCTCGTGCCCTAACTCTAGGGTGCGGGTCGTGACACTTTTATTACTTTTTACATGTTACTTATATTGTACACTATTTACATAATATAGAATAAATGTCAAAATTAGTTTTAGATATTTCAGCTTGTATAAATAAGATTAGATGAAGGTTGTTTAAAAAAATATTAACTATAGTTATTATCTATAATAATTTTAAATAATATTATAGATAATTTAGATAAATATAAACTATATTTTAAATTAATACTAATCCTACTTCTACTAGGAAAATATCTCTATCTATATCCTATCCTAATAAAGCAAACTCCCATTTATTTAAATCAAATCCTATCTAATTTAGGAGATAAATCTGAAATAAATACCTATATAAACCCAATACATCCCCTTCTATCGTCCATAATTCGAAATTATTTTTAATCCAATAGAAACTCTAAAATTCGTCATTAGAATTCAGTCCCGCTTTTTAGTAGCAAGAGCAACTTGGAACGACGATATCTCCTAGCTCCGAACTCCGTTTTGCCTCCAGTTTTTTTAAAAGAATCATATCGAGGTATGGTTTCCAAAAACATATTTTAATAGACAAAATTCGTTCTATAGATTTTTGTAAAACTATTTGAGTATTAGATATCCGAAAAATAAACGTGTTTCAGTATTTTCGTGATTTTGGGAGTTTTCGGAAACGAAAATACGATCTGTTTAGTTTTTCGGAAAGCTAATACGAAAACCTATGCCATTTCCTAATTATAGAATTTATTAAATAAATCTAATAAGTATAATATTAATTATAATTAGATAATAGACTATTTTTAGCATCCGAAGATGTTTGTTTGGACCTTAGTTCCTCAGCAGCCGTTGTTCCACCTACTTTTCTGTCTGATCTTTGCCACCACAGTGCTCAGGACCCAGGCAAGTATACCTTGCTAATTTACTGTCATATTATTTATTTTTTGTATTATTTACTTTGTTTCATATTGTTAGTTTCCTTTGTTATAAATTGTGCGTCCAAGCCACACTTGGGTGCAAGCGACTCTATTAGTCGTTACTTTACTATATGCATGTTAACTTAGTTTTAGTGGACTACCTTCTTGTTGGAGGATATTCTTATATCTCCTTTGGCCATGACACCTACACTACACGGTTTGAGACATTTTGTTAGGGGCATGACTTATGGACTGGCCATCTTTATTGTCGTGTGACGGATAGATTGTAACTGCAACGATTAAGGTATAGAGACTCGAGCAGTTACAAAACTGGGCGGGTCATGGACATGACTTGGTCAGTGTGGGAAATATTGGGGGAGGACAGTCGCTAGTGCGTATGGGAATCCAAACAAGTAAACCACAGTCTCCGGATGGAACTGTGACGATATATTTGTAGATGCCCTCTGACGTTTTAGACGTTACGGACGGATACAGATGACTGGATGCCAGTTACGTACACATAGCCTAAAATTCCACCCATGCGCATGAAAGTTGTCCTCTAAATTGTACATTAGGATGTTAGAATATCCTTTGCATATTTATGTCTAGAATAGTCTTTTATATATTATTTTATTATCCTGACAGTTCATATTAGCTTGTTCTTCCTGTATCTTGCTACGTCCGTCTGAGGACATGGTTTTTCCCCAGGTGTGTGTTCATGTGTTCCGCAGGTATTCTAACCAAGCCGTGGTCTTCTCCATTCCTTCGAAGACGATTGCGCTTGGTTCGTCTTGCCATTTTATGGATCGATTCTTGTACATTTCTTTTATTAAGATAGTTGGTAGTGGACTTTGTCTCCGCCCAACGATTGTATCATAAATATTCAAGTTGATTTTTATATTATTATTCTTTTCATTGTGGATGAGATTTAGTTTGTCTTGGATTACTGCATTTTACAGCTTATGTATATATACAAGGCCCATGTACTTTGTATGTATACAGCTGGCATGTCTACGTACTTAGTCCTACGTATTTTGGGACTGGAGCGTTACAGAGGCTGACGACCGCTCCAGTTCTGATATTACCTTCAGGGTCTGGAGGTTTCACCATATACAGCGATACTTCGGGAAAGGGGCTAGGATGTGTCCTACGGCAGCATGGAAAAGTGATTGCTTATGCATCTAGGCAATAATGGACTCATGAGCGAAACTATCCTACCCATGACCTAGAGTTAGCTGCGGTGATCTTTGCACTCAAGTTATGGAAACATTACTTATACGAAGAGCGTGTGGAAATTTTTACTTACCACAAGAGCTTGAAGTATGTGTTCACGCAGAAAGAGCTGAACATGAGGCAAAGACAATGGTTGAAGTTGATGAAGGACTTCGACATCGATTTACAGTATCACCCCGAGAAGACAAATGTGGTGGCGGATGCGCTGAGCAGGCATCCGATGGCATGGTATCTGATGATAGATCGGTATTTACGGGAAGATCTAGAGAAGCTCGATATCAAGATAATTCGGCCAGGATCAGTGATACAGATGATGGTGCTTGACATTCAGTTAGGGTTGATGGAGCAGATCAAGGAGGCACAGTCTACAGATGAGAGCCTTCACAGACTTCGAGCCTAGGCTTTAGCTGGATTGCTGGATGACTTCACCGTAGCAGAGGATGGATCCTTGAGGCATGGAAGCCGGTTGTGCGTGCTGAAGGGAGAGCTGATAAAGGCAGTCTTGCAGGAGGCGCACCGATCTTGATATTCTACTCACCCTGGTGCCAATAAAATGTACCGTGACTTGCGGAAAAATCTTTGGTGGCACTGGATGAAGAGAGATGTATCATATTTTATTTCGAGATGCCTAGTTTGCCAGTAGGTCAAGGTGGAGCGCCAGAGGCCAGCTGGTCTATTACAGCCATTACCCATTCCCGAGTGAAAGTGGGAACACATTACGATAGACTTCGTCTCAGGGCTTCCTCGTTCCCAAGGAGGGAAGGATGTCATTTGGGTCATCGTGGACAGGCTGACGAAGTGTGCGCACTTCATACCCTTCAAGGTGGGGCTTTCCACCGAGAAGTTAGCGGAGCTATACATACAGCAGATAGTTCACTTGCACAGAGTACCAGTGAGCATCGTGTCAGACCGAGACAGCAGATTCATGTCCTACTACTGGAGGAGCTTGCAGAAGGAGTTGGGCAATCGGCTAAAGTTCAGTACGGCATACCACCGGCAGACAGATGGGCAGTCCAAGAGGACGATACAGACGCTAGAGGACATGCTGAGGACTTGTGTGCTGGGAGAGCCATCTGTACTTGGTAGAGTTTATACACAACAACAGCTACCAAGCCAGCATCGATATGTCTCCTTTCGAGACACTATATGGACGACGATGTCGTACACCGCTCTTTTGGGACGATGTTGGGAATAAAGTTATGCTTGGGCCAGAGATGATCACAGATGCAACAGAGAAGGTCGGGATGATCAGAGACAGGCTCAGAGTAGCTCAGGACAGGCAGAAACACTGGGCCGATGCTAGTCGCAGACCGATGGAGTTCGCTGACGGAGATATGGTGCTAGAGAAGATATCACCTACTAGAGGGATGATCCGGTTCGGATGAGGAGGCAAGTTGAGCCCCAGATACATCGGGTCATTCGAGATACTTGGCAGGATCGGAGAGGTACCATACAGGGTTGCACTTTCACCTAACCTAGCAGGAGTTCACGATGTCTTTCACGTGTCTCAGCTGAGAAGATATGTTCCGGACCCCAGCCATGTGCTAGATCATTCAGAGTTAGAGATCGAACCGAGCCTTGCAGTTACTGAGCAGCTCGTGGAGATATTGGACAGGAGAGAGAAGAGGCTGAGGAACAAAGTCATACCCTTAGTACGAGTAGCTTGGAGCCATCACTCTCCGGGTGAATCTACTTGGGAGAGGGAGTCGGACATGAGAGAGAGATATCCTTACTTGTTCGACCCAACAGCTGCGAGGGAACCACCCGTTCCCGCTTGATACCTTAGATGTTAGTTTTGATCATAGCCTTAGTCATTTGTTGCATTGCTTGTTATGTTAGAATGATTGTAGAGTCTTCTATCCTTGTGAATTTCGAGGACAAAATTTTTCAAAGAGAGAAGATTTGTAAGCCCCTAAATTTCAAAATAATATTTTTATAATATTAAATAGCTTTTATATATTTAAAATAGATTAATATAATTGCTAGGAATTTTTCTAGAATTTTTAAATGATTTTTAATAGTTTTTAAATCGAAATATATCATTTTATAATAAATTGAATTATTTTAATATCGTTTTATAATTTTTAAATTTATTTTAATGTCGATTTGCAATTTAATGAATTGTTCTAATTACAATTTGTAAATTATAATTTGCAAACTGTTAGGCTTGGGGTTAATTTGCCAAACCCCAAAGTTGGGGGACCTTGCTGCAAAACCCTCATCAACTGCCCCCGACGACCGGCCAGCTGCCCCGATGACCGACGACCCCTTTCTCCGTCTTTTTCGGCCGACCTAGCCATTGAAACCGAGCTCCTTCCCCCTAAAAATATCTCCCAGACCAAACCCTAACCCTAGCACACCACCACGACCCCCACAGCGCCGCCTTCATCCTTTCTTCCCCGACGAAACACTAATCCTAACCGTAACTCCGGTGACCCCCAGCGCCACCTCCACAGCCGCCTACACCACCAACGACCACCATCGACGAGTTTGCCACGCCGAGGCGAGCAGCGCCACCCCAGTGCTGCGACCACGATGCCCCTAGCCGTCGGAAGCCCATTCGATTTCTTTCCCGACGCCGGACACGTAGGTAACAGCTCTAAAAACGTGTAGTGTGTATCCCCAACTCACCTATGTGACTCGCTAGGACACGAGCAACACGATGGTAAGTCAGGACACGGCTGACTTGGGTCGTGCGTGTCGTACATGGCCAGGACACGGGGACTCAGCCGTTCTCTATGTCCCTAACAGTCAGGATACGAAGTTTGGGCTATCGGGTTAAAACCTATTAACCTAAAATCTAACTTAAAATTAACTCTAACCCATTCCCTAACACATGACTCGGGCTGACCCCCTAGCCAGCCCGAGCGCGCTCAAACCCGAACCCCCTTGCCGAGTTCGAGCCCCACTTTGGTTTGTTGTTTTGTTTTATTTTTGTTTTTATTTTATTATTTATATATATTTATTTATATATATATGTATACATGTATATGTATTTATATATATATTATTATATATACTGTTATATATGTATATATATACTGTATTTGTATATATATATATATATATATATTTTTATATACTGTATTTGTATATATATATATATATATATATATATGTATATATATATATGTATATGTATATATATATATATATATGTATATATATATATATATATATATATATATATATATATATATATATATATATATATATATATACATATATATATATAATATCCATTATATATGTATATAAATATCTATATATTTGTGTATATATATAATAGTAATTGTTGTATAAATATATATATTTTTTCAAATGCAATTTTAGTGCTAAAAATTATTAAGTAAAATTTCACAAGTTATTTATTGTATATTTTGTGACTGGGAATTTTACCACTTTAAAATATATTATTTATATTTAAATTCCTGTAATTTTATTGATTATGACCAATTGATGTCCAAGTCTAGCATGAATTTTTGGGTCCAATTGTGTCTAATACATTCAGAGTCTGTACAAGTCATATTGGACTTGATTCATGGCTCTGGGTCCTGTATCTGAACTTCGGTTCAATTTTGAATACATGGACAAAATAGTAAATAGTTAATTAATTATTTTCCAGAAATTGTTACTTGCTATTTTTGAATTTTTATATATATTTTAAATACTATAAAAATTGTTTTTAAATACTATGTCAATTTAGCTAATTTATTATAATTTTTACAGCATTTAAAAAGTATATTTATTATTTTATAAAATAGGAAAACAGAACTCATTTTCAGGATGCATATGTTTGCTGATTTTTAATAAATATTTATGAAGGTTTATAAATTCCAGAAAAATTAATATAAATTTCTATAATTAACAATGATTATTTTTTTACTTTATTTTATGTAAATTTGAGCCTTTTGTCTATCTCAAAAATTATTGGAACACAGTGTACAGTTTGATTTATTTATTGAATAATTACGACTTTCAATATTGTGTTATTTTGAGTTATAGACAAATTGGACCCAACCCCGCACTAGTGTAAAGACCCTAAAAAGTTAGTTTGGGTATTGTGTCATCCCATATTGGTCTCCTATGCTAAAGTCACCATTTGGCTAGGTGTCCAGTCAGAAAGTCGTATTATACAACTAGTGTCTTAATGTTTAACTTAGTATAAAAACTAAATTTATGTGTTATTTCTACAGTGACGAGTTACCATGCATCTATAGCATTTTTATCGCTGCTTTGTTTTGCTAAAGGCAAGTACTTCTACAAACTTTACATACTGCTTTAACCATAAACTGTAAATTCCAACCATGTTAAATTCTGATCCTTGGGGTAGCAAGTTAAAACTTCACATGTTGTATTACTTTCAGTCTCTACCATGTTTAGGACAATTTTCATATCTCTCACATGTTTAACAACGGGTTAAAGGAAAACTGTTAGTAGTGTACGTAATCATGTCCTCCTTCTCCGTATGTATTTACCGAGCACTGTTACATTTTATATATAACTTTGTCTATGTCTGATCCCGTATTTGTGTATGGACATACACCGATGCCATTAAGGGTACGTATGTACACTTCAGAAAATTGATATGTACCACTGTACATCCTGATTACCTATTGACTGATCACTCACCTACTACAGTTTTAAACTTTAAAACAAATAATTATTGCCATGATAAAATGTATCTAAAACTGGATAAAACATGATATGTCATTTCTTTCCATCACATGATCAGTATTATATGTTTGTTAGAATCAGTACTTGCTCCCGTCCTGACAGGATAATGTTGTAGGTATTCTTACTGAGGATGAGTTGCTCTGTGACTCATATTATGGAGTTACTGCCATGGACCAGGCTTTATCTTACGAGGATGTACCTGTGGGGAAACTCGTCTAGTTGTCTATCTATATTTTGGACTTTTGAGAGTAGT
This sequence comes from Iris pallida, assembly GCA_029216955.1. Lineage (NCBI taxonomy): Eukaryota > Viridiplantae > Streptophyta > Magnoliopsida > Asparagales > Iridaceae > Iris > Iris pallida. Next base: position 116,002 of record JANAVB010002860.1, read on the forward strand.
CATGTATTAGACTATGTATTTTGTGACTGGACCTGTATCCAGCTTTACATTTTGGACTTGTACTTGGACTTACTATTATACGAGATGACTTTTGTGTTTGGAACATTTACGACTCTTTATTACTTATAGAACTATTAGCACATTTTAATCTTATCTTGTTATCTTCAGAACAGCTTACTACGCTTTATCTCAAGCGTAGGCTGGACATGACTTGGCACGGCCCAACAATTTGGGTAGCGGATTGTGACACCCACTTACTTTCTTTCTTGTGTTAACCCATGATTATCCTTGTCGTTATTGAAATCGAGATTTCCTAATGCATCTTTCGTTGAACATTGTGAATTATTTTGTGCCTTCTCTCCCCTTGGGAATCCTTAATTTCGAGGACGAATTTCTTATAAGTTGGGTAGGATATAATCCCCCTAAAATTTTACTAAGATTTTTTTTAAATAAATTTGGTATCGATTTTTTTTTTTCGTAATTGTACGTTGCGTACAAGTTCACATTTTTCGTATTTGTACGTAGCGTACGAAATTGCGAGATGGTATATATTTTTATATATAAATATTTTATTAAAAGAATTCTTCGTATAGAAAATATGTATTTTATTTTTATTTATTGTGTCGCGTCGAGATTGCCAAACCTATATTTTTTTTATTTATAAAGAAGGCAATTTTATTTTATGAAACAAATATAAGTGATAATTTAAAAAAAAAACTATTGCTTTATGTCAAAATAGACTATTTATGTGCGAGTGACATAAAATTTATTTCATTGTCTACTTTGATATTTTTCGAAAACTAATTGTTTGTTTATTTATAAAAATGTATTCCAAATATATAAAGTTTATTGTGAATTTTGAAATTATTTATTAATATATTTTTATTATTTATAAAAATTTATTAGAAATTGTTTAATTTATTATTTAATTAATTATGATGATTTAATTGAAAAAGATTATATTGGCCTTATTTTAAAATAGCTTTAAATTAAAAATAAGTTTTATCTAGATTGATATGGATTCGACAAATTTATTTTAAATCGATTTGAATAATTATGTAATTATCTAATAGGGATTTAAATCCTCCCAAATCCTTATCATAATGGGATTCCTACCTCCTATAAAAGGAGAGGTACTTGCCCTCTTTTCTCCACAAAATTTCTCCACAACTTTACTCCACAAATATCCTCCATCCAAAAGTATGCGTGCATCGTGTCTGTGACCATCCAAATTATTATACCATCTATTACAATTACATTATTTTCCGTGTCGGACACACCCTGACACGATACATCAAATTCCTAACCCTACCATTAGCCCCCGATCTTGTCGCTGACTATTCCCTGCACGACCCCGACAACCACCTTCGCCCCCATCACCATCTCGCCGTCGACTTCACGACAACCAGCCTCCTGCCTCACCGCCACCCCGCTGCCATCAACACCGACTGCTACGACGACCACCCTCCAACCAATCCCAAACGCGGCTACCCGACCTTCCCGTCCAACCAAACACTCGGCCCCCGAGCAATTCCACCACCACTGCCTCCAGAGTCGACCCCTAACCCCTGGCCACCAGAGTACCACCACCATCTCTACCCCCGGTCGCCACCAACAATACCAAAGAATCACCGCCAGCACCGTCACCAAAACTACCACCTCTACCTTTGCCATCGGCCAACCCAAACCGACCATCACCCACAAAAATAAAACCACCACAAATAAAACCCCCTGTACATGTCCTCTATTTGTCGCGCTCTCCTCCACCTGACCGGCAAATCTACACGATGACTTCAATTTGCGAGCGCCACCCTCCCGCAGCCTTGGTACCGCCTCCAACATCGTGCTCCGGCAGCGCCAGTTGCGTCCGCCTTGCTCCTCGTACCATGTCGTGCTTGGCCTCGTCCTCGCCGGTGATGGGCAGCGCCGGATCCGCCTTCACCTCGAGCCACCGATGTCGTACGCATGGATGGTATTGTAAAATGCCACACGGCTCGGCCAGAGCATCTTCGTCGAGCAGCCCGACCGCCGATTTCACACAAACCCCCACCGTTCGTCGTCGCGTCCCAGCGCCCGACCACCCACCGACAAGCTTCCGCCCAGCCGGCCTCCACTTCCAACCGATTCCACCGCCTCTCCCCCTAAAAAATCCCCATTCTCCGCCGGCACTCCGCGGCCAACTCCGCATGCGCCGACCGCAAAGCCCCGGTCGCACGCGCGCACCTTCGCGAGGTACGCCGCCGAGAGCTGACCGCGCAGCGCCTCCGCAGCCGCTCGTCTCCTCCGCTATTCTCCCTCGTTCTCTCCGCTCTCCTCTTCCTTCTCTAGCTCTCTCCCTCCTTCATCTGTTCCCTCTCTCCCCTAAAATTCCCTTTACATCCTTCTCAGAAAAGAAAGAAAGCAAAGCACAGCTAATAATTGATACTAATTATTTTTATTTTGTTTTTTTATGTTTGTTGTTGTTATGTATTATTATTTCCTTATACAATTATTATTATTTTGTTCCCTTGTACAATTATTATTTTGTTCATTGATTCCCTTATACAATTACTATTATTATTTCTATTGGTTTTATTTTGTTGTTTTCTTGTGTGTTGCAATATGGTACTTAGGTTTTGCTAATTATTATTATTATTATTATTATTATTATTATTATTATTATTATTATTATTATTATTATTATTCTATTCATTACTGTTCTAAATAGCATATACATAATATGGTAATTTTAATATATATAGTTTTTTGTATGGAAATTTAGTTTTAGCCCTAAAAAATGCTATTTAGATTTTTATATCTTTTTTTAAAAAAAAACTAATTGTTCTATAATGGTTTCTAGCCTTTCCAAAATATTTATTTTTGACTGCTAAATATAGTTTCTCTATCTAAATTTCATATTTTTACAAATCTAGAGTTTTTACTTAAAACCATGTTTATACTTTTCAGTATTTATCTAAAGATTATTCTACTAGTAGATATAGATTTTCAAAGATTATAAATAGTTTTTATAAATTGTATATATTAATTATTAAATTTCCTCCGATTACCCTTATCCGTGACTAATTTCCTTTATCCTATTCCCTCGCCAATCCAATGCAACCTTGTGTCAACCTTAACTAAATTGACCATTCTGGACCTAATGGAACAGTCCGTGCCATCATCCGAGGCCGTCATGCGTAGTTGTAATACTGCAGTCATACACCATGCCACCTTGATCATCGTAGCACTCCAGGCATCACAACAGAAAAGTATACCTTGCTATATTTACTGCCATATTATTTATTTTCAGTATTTATTTACTTTGTTTCATATTGTTGGTTTCCTTTGTTATAAACTGCGCGTCTAAGCCATACTTGGGTGCAAGCGACTCTATTAGTCGTTTTACTTTACTATATGCATGTTAACTTAGTTTCAGTGGACTACCTTCTTGTTGGGGGATATCCTTATATCTCCTTGGGCCATGATACTCACACTACACGGTTTGAGACATTTTGCTAGGGGAATGACTTATGGACTGGCCATCTCTAAATTCGTGTGACGGGAGTTGTTCGTAACTGCTATGACTAGGGTTTTAGAGACTCAAGCAGTTACAAAACTGGACGAGCCATGGATATGACTTGAACAGTATGGGAAATATTGGGGAAGGGCAGTCGCTAGTGCATATGGGAATCCAAACAGGTAAACCACAGCCTCCGAATGGAACTGTGGCGATTTATATTTGCAGATGTCCTCTGACATTTTGGACGTTAAAGACGGATACAGATTACTAGATGCTAGTTACGTACATGTAGCCTATAATCCCACCCATGCGCATAAAAGTTGTCCTCTAAATTGCATAATAGATGGTTAGCATTCCTTTTTGCATATTGGTGTCTATGAGAGTCTTGCATATTATTATTATTTTGACAGTTCATATTAGCTTGTTCTTCATGTATCTTGCTACGTCCCTCTGAGGACCTGGTTATTCTCCAGATGTGTGTTCATGTCTTCCACAGGTATCCTAGCCGGGATCGTGGTCTTCTCCATTTATTCGAAGATGACGTGACTTGGTTCCTCCTTGCTACTTCCACTTAGCCTTTTATATATCATGTATTTCTTTTCTTTTATTTTTGGTTAGTAGTGGATGTGTCTCCACCCAACATATTGTACTAAAATAATTTATTATATGATATCTTTTATTCCCTTATTTTGTGGATGAGATTAGTTAGTTGTGGTTTACTGCATTTTACAGCTTATGTATACATACAAGGCATGTACTTCGTATGTATACAGCTGGCATGTTTATGTACTTGGTCCTACGTTTTTTGGGACTATGGCGTTATAAGTAATCAAAAGAATTTGAAAAGATTGGAAGTCAAGGAAGTAGTAGTTCTGGATGAGATACTATTCTTATTCCTATATGCAGGCTTGTTGGGCACAGTCATGTAACCCAACAAAATTTTTCTGACCTGCAATAGGCCACCACAAAAACATGTAACGCCCCCGTCCCAAAATACTTATGACCAAGTACGTAATATGTCAGTTGCACATATACGAAGAATACTCTAATATATGAAATCCTCGTATACGTACATAAGCTGTTTATATATAATAAAATCACAGGCCAGAATATAAGTATCTAATCTCATCACAGCTCAACACAGAAGAAACGAGAGTCAAACGAGAGTCTAATAAATATTGCATCAAAAGATAGCCGGATGGACATACCCACTCCAAACAGCTATATAAAATAGTCACAAAGATCGAAGTCCAACCTCCACAAAATAGAAAGTAAATGAAAGAACATAAGATGTCCCCTACATAGTCTCAATAATCCTTGAAGATAAGAATAGAGCTAAATGTCAAAGGGAAATGCCTCGTCGCCCACAAAAGATGGATCCAATGCCGCTTCATACTCCTGTAGGAAATCGTCTAACCCTGGAGAGATAACCAGGTCCTCATAGGGACGTAACAAGATACAAGAAAATACCATGCCATATAAACTATGATATATAATAGAAAATAAGGGATGCATGCAATAGGGTACCTAACCGTACTATAGTAAATATGCAATAAAGAACAATCCTCCACATATAGGCACTCGGCTGTATAGCAGTGGCATCGTCCCTCTCATCGGAAATCAGTACAATCCATCCATAACGTTCGGTGAACGTCAGAGGGAATCAGTAAGAAATAGTCCATAATGTTCCCTGAACATCAGAGGGAATCAGTACAATAGGGTGAACCTGCGTCTCCAACGAAGCTTCAGGTACAATAGCAGTATGTAAATATGGCCCATACATCAAGGAACTGTTTTTCCCTTCCAATGCCTAATGGAGTCACATCCATGACTCATTATGACCATCTAGTAACTGCCAAGTCCACTATCATGCAATTCTATTGGTAGTTACTGCTAACCGTCGCACGCCCCATACGTATCGGTGGTCGGCCGACTACGCGAGTACGTGTCCTATATGTGACTCATAATACGTGGTAAAGTATGTGTCAAGGCCATATAAGATATACCAATACCTCATCATCAATGGGTAGTCACTAAGCTAAGTCAATGCAAGTAAATAATATAAGGCAAATGAACGACCGATATGGTCGCTTGCACCCAAGTGTGACTCGGACGCACAGTGATATAAAACATAGAATAATATATATGAAACTAAAAATAAATAACTGAAAAATAAATTAAAGTAATCACAGAGTAAGGTGGCAAGGTATCTTGCCTGATAGTGCAAAGTGGCAAGTCCAAAAAATTACAATGTCAGCCAAGAAACGTCACAATCCTCAAACAACTTCAGATGCTGAAACAAACATAAAAACGTACTCGGTGTAAAAGATATACCTAAGAAATGCCTGTCCAAAAGTCTAATTCTGGAACAGGGGCAAAATCGTAATTTCGGGTCAAAACGATGTCCGTCGTTGGACCCACTTTGTACCAAAATGCATGCCAAAGTCTATGGTCTCTAAAAACGTCAAATTATATGTCGATAGATTCAGTTTGAGAAGAGGAACTCAATGGTATGTCCAGTTTTGGATTCCGATGAGCTGCGTACAAAATCGCCCGTTTGAGTGGGTCGCGGGCCCACCAAAAAGAGGTTCCGGTCGACCTTTATCAGAATCGAACCAAACTTGGCACACAGGATCAAAATTTTGATTCAGACCTGTTGGCACAAGTTTTGTCTCGATTTGATGAGTGTACATTAAGTTAGGGCGAAGTTTGCAAATTGGCTATACGGGGGTACCTTAACGGAAACAGACTGATTTCGTCGCACACACGCGACGAAACTAAGTTCCGTCAGTTCCCACACGTCAGCAACGTCCATACGCGCCTTTTGATGTATATAGCGTGCAACCACGTCGCCTGGTTTGTCGGGGCACACGCCGTATCGAGAAAAATTCAGAAATTTTATATAAATTAACACAGGTTTCCCTCCAACTTCAACATCAATTTACTTTTTACACGTTAATCGAAACGACGATCCAAAAGATGTTTTGCGATCTCGGTTATGTTTTATTTTACTATTTTTAATTAGTTTTTATAAATCTTTAATACACAGTAAGAAAATTGGCCGACAAGTTGTCGTTTTAAAACAGTTTTGTGTACTACAGAAAATATGTTTTTCTTCAACTTCGTCTCGATTTCCCGAGCAAGTCGATGGTTGTTTCGAAATCTACCTAGAGGATCTCGAAGAGGGTCAAGTCTACTTTCCAGAAAATCTTACGGATCAAAAATTGGTGCTACGAGTAAAAAGTTACGTCGTCGAGAAGTAGGATACCTTGAGTGGAAAAACTGCTCCGTGGATGACGAGGGGCTGACTTCCGATGCTCCGTTCGTCGTGCACACAACTCCGTCGCTGGTGAAACAAACTCATAGGCGAAGAGGGTATGTTCTTCCGCAATTTTCATTTTAGAAGTTTAGGATTTTGAGGTCTGTGGAGGAAGTTATGTATAAAAAAAAATTTGCCAAAACATAATTCTAATAGGATTATAAATACTCTATTTGTTGGGGTGCTCACGGGTTGCCTCACGTTGGTGCTGCTTAGCAGCTATGGAGGGAGAAGGGGGCCCGCCCACTTTAAGTGGGTGGGTGCCTTTGATTTTTTTTCTTTTCTTTTCTTTTTCTTATTCTTTTTCATTTATTTCTTTTCTTTTCTTTTTTCATTTATTTTTCTTTTTATTTATTAAAAATTATTTTCTTAAAAAAATCTATTTTCTATTTTTCTATTATTACTTTATTTAAATTCTAAATTCTATTTTTATTTATTATTCTACTTAAAAACTCTTTTCAATAATACAATAATTTAGATATATTTATATACACATATATTTCCACATATATGTATATATAAATATATACACCTTAATAAATCAACACATACATACATATATACATATAAATAAATATATCATATAAACCTATACCCACACTATGCATTACACTCCTAATATTATGCATACATGTATTTTAGCAAAAATTTCTACACAAAACTAAATTTAGATATTTTAATAAATTTGGGGAGTTTACACATAAGCAAGGGATAGTCACCATTTCTCTCAAAATTTGATATAAAGTGCAAAGTTCAAAGAACGCAAGAAATAAAATACATCAAAAACATTCTCGAAAAGGTATTCAAGAAAACCAACACAAAAAGGGGTAAGTGCGACATCGAAAACAAAGTAGCGGAGAGATATTTCCCAACACAGCCGTAGAGTCCCGTCCTGACAGGATAATGTTGTAGGTATTCTTACTGAGGATGAGTTGCTCTGTGACTCATATTATGGAGTTACTGTCATGGACCAGGCTTTATCTTACGAGGATGTACCTGCGGGAAAACTCGTCTAGTTGTCTATCTACATTTTGGACTTTTGAGAGTAGTCACGTATTAGACTATGTATTTTGTGACTGGACCTGTATCCAGCTTTACATTTTGGACTTGTACTTGGACTTACTATTATACGAGATGACTTTTGTGTTTGGAACATTTACGACACTTTATTACTTATAGAACTATTAGCACATTTTAATCTTATCTTGTTATCTTTAGAACAGCTTACTACGCTTTATCTCAAGCGTAGGCTGGACATGACTTGGCACGGCGCAACAATTTGGGTAGCGGATTGTGACACCCACTTACTTTCTTTCTTGTGTTAACCCATGATTATCCTTGTCGTTATTGAAATCGAGATTTCCTAATGCATCTTTCGTTGAACATTGTGAATTGTTTTGTGCCTTCTCTCCCCTTGCGAATCCTTAATTTCGAGGACAAAATTCTTGTAAGTTGGGTAGGATATAATCCCCCTAAAATTTTACTACGATTTTTTTTAAATAAATTTGGTATCGATTTTTTTTGTTTTTATTTTTCGTAATTGTACGTCACGTACAAGTTCACATTTTTCGTATTTGTACGTAGCGTACGAAATTGCGAGATGGTATATATTTTTATATATAAATATTTTATTAAAAGAATTCTTCGTATAGAAAATATGTATTTTATTTTTATTTATTGTGTCGCGTCGAGATTGCCAAACCTATATTTTTTTATTTATAAAGAAGGCAATTTTATTTTATGAAACAAATATAAGTGATAATTTAAAAAAAACTATTGCTTTATGTCAAAATAGACTATTTATGTGCGAGTGACATAAAATTTATTTCATTGTCTACTTTGATATTTTTCGAAAACTAATTGTTTGTTTATTTATAAAAATGTATTCCAAATATATAAAGTTTATTGTGAATTTCGAAATTATTTATTAATATATTTCTATTATTTATAAAAATTTATTGGAAATTGTTTAATTTAATATTTAATTAATTATGATGATTTAATTGAAAAAGATTATATTGGCCTTATTTTAAAATAGCTTTAAATTAAAAATAAGTTTTATCTAGATTGATATGGATTCGACAAATTTATTTTAAATCGATTTGAATAATTATGTAATTATCTAATAGGGATTTAAATCCTCCCAAATCCTTATCATAATGGGATTCCTACCTCCTATAAAAGGAGAGGTACTTGCCCTCTTTTCTCCACAAAATTTCTCCACAACTTTACTCCACAAATATCCTCCATCCAAAAGTGTGCGTGCATCGTGTCTGTGACCATCCAAATTATTATACCATTTATTACAATTACAATATTTTTCATGTCGGACACACCCTGACACGATACATCAAATTCCTAACCCTACCATTAGCCCCCGATCTTGTCGCCGACTATTCCCTGCACGACCCCGACAACCACCTTCGCCCCCATCACCATCTCGCCGTCGACTTCACGACAACCAGCCTCCTGCCTCACCGCCACCCCGCTGCCATCAACACCGACTGCTACGACCACCACCCTCCAACCAATCCCAAACGCGGCTACCCGACCTTCCCGTCCAACCAAACACTCGGCCCCTGAGCAATTCCACCACCACTACCTCCAGAGTCGACCCCTAACCCCTGGCCACCAGAGTACCACCACCATCTCTACCCTCGGTCGCCACCAACAATACCAAAGAATCACCGCCAGCACCGTCACCAAAACTACCACCTCTACCATTGCCATCGGCCAACCCAAACCGACCATCACCCACAAAAATAAAACCACCACAAATAAAAACCCCTGTACATGTCCTCCATTTGTCGCGCTCTCCTCCACCTGACTAGCAAATCTACACGATGACTTCAATTTACGAGCGCCACCCTCCCGCAGCCTTGGTACCGCCTCCAACATCGTGCTCCGGCAGCGCCAGTTGCGTCCGCCTTGCTCCTCGCACCATGTCGCGCTTGGCCTCGTCCTCGCCGGTGATGGGCAGCGCCGGATCCGCCTTCACCTCGAGCCACCGATGTCGTACGCACGGACGGCATTGTAAAATGCCACACGGCTCGGCCAGAGCATCTTCGTCGAGCAGCCCGACCGCCGATTTCATACAAACCCCCACCATTCGTCGCCGCGTCCTAGCGCCCGGCCACCCGCCGACGAGCTTCCGCCCAGCCGCCCTCCACTTCCAACCGATTCCACCGCCTCTCCCCCTAAAAAATCCCCATTCTCCGCCGGCACTCCGCCTGCGCCGACCGCAAAGCCCCGGTCGCACGCGCGCACCTTCGCGAGCTGTGCCGCCGAGAGCTGACCACGCAGCGCCTCCGCAGCCGCTCGTCTCCTCCGCTATTCTCCCTCGTTCTCTCCGCTCTCCTCTTCCTTCTTTAGCTCTCTCCCTCCTTCATCTGTTCCCTCTCTCCCCTAAAATTTCCTTTACATCCTTCTCAGAAAAGAAGGAAAGCAAAGCACAGCTAATAATTGATACTAATTATTTTTTTTTTTTTTTTATGTTTGTTGTTGTTATGTATTATTATTTCTTTATACAATTATTATTATTTTGTTCCCTTGTACAATTATTATTTTGTTCATTGATTCCCTTATACAATTACTATTATTATTTCTATTGGTTTTATTTTGTTGTTTTCTTGTGTGTTGCAATATGGTACTTAGGTTTTGCTAATTATTATTATTATTATTATTATTATTATTATTATTATTATTATTATTATTATTATTATTATTATTATTATTATTATTATTATTCTATTCATTACTGTTCTAAATAGCATATACATAATATGGTAATTTTAATATATATAGTTTTTTGTATGGAAATTTAGTTTTAGCCCTAAAAAATGCTATTTAGATTTTTATATCTTTTTTTAAAAAAAAACTAATTGTTCTATAATGGTTTCTAGCCTTTCCAAAATATTTATTTTTGACTGCTAAATATAGTTTTTCTATCTAAATTTCATATTTTTACAAATCTAGAGTTTTTACTTAAAACCATGTTTATACTTTTTAGTATTTATCTAAAGATTATTCTACTAGTAGATATAGATTTTCAAAGATTATAAATAGTTTTTGTAAATTGTATATATATTAATTATTAAATTTCCTCCGATTACCCTTATCCGTGACTAATTTCCTTTATCCTATTCCCTCGCCAATCCAATGCAACCTTGTGTCAACCTTAACTAAATTGACCATTCTGGACCCAATGGAACAGTCCGTGCCATCATCCGAGGTCGTCATGCGTAGTTGTAATACTGCAGTCATACACCATGCCACCTTGATCATCGTAGCACTCCAGGCATCACAACAGGAAAGTATACCTTGCTATATTTACTGCCATATTATTTATTTTCAGTATTTATTTACTTTGTTTCATATTGTTGGTTTCTTTTGTTATAAACTGCGCGTCCAAGCCATACTTGGGTGCAAGCGACTCTATTAGTCATTTTACTTTACTATATGCATGTTAACTTAGTTTTAGTGGACTACCTTCTTGTTGGGGGATATCCTTATATCTCCTTGGGCCATGACACTCACACTACACGGTTTGAGACATTTTGCTAGGAGAACGACTTATGGACTGGCCATCTCTAAATTCGTGTGACGGAAGTTGTTCGTAACTGCTATGACTAGGGTTTTAGAGACTCAAGCAGTTACAAAACTGGACGAGCCGTGGATATGACTTGAACAGTATGGGAAATATTGGGGAAGGGCAGTCGCTAGTGCATATGAGAATCCAAACAGGTAAACCACAGCCTCCGAATGGAACTGTGGTGATTTATATTTGCAGATGTCCTCTGACATTTTGGACGTTACAGACGGATACGGATTACTGGATGCCAGTTACGTACATGTAGCCTATAATCCCACCCATGCGCATGAAAGTTGTCCTCTAAATTGCATAATAGATGGTTAGCATTCCTTTTTGCATATTGGTGTCGATGAGAGTCTTGCATATTATTATTATTTTGACATTTCATATTAGCTTGTTCTTCATGTATCTTGCTACGTCCCTCTGAGGACCTGGTTATTCCCCAGATGTGTGTTCATGTCTTCCACAGGTATCCTAGCCGGGATCGTGGTCTTCTCCATTTATTCGAAGATGACGTGACTTGGTTCCTCCTTGCTACTTCCACTTAGCCTTTTATATATCATGTATTTCTTTTCTTTTATTTTTGGTTAGTGGTGGATGTGTCTCCATCCAACATATTGTACTAAAATAATTCATTATATGATATCTTTTATTCCCTTATTTTGTGGATGAGATTAGTTAGTTGTGGTTTACTGCATTTTACAGCTTATGTATACATACAAGGCCTGTACTTCGTATGTATACAGCTGGCATGTTTATGTACTTGGTCCTACGTTTTTTGGGACTGGGGCGTTATAAGTAATCAAAAGAATTTGAAAAGATTGGAAGTCAAGGAAGTAGTGTAACGCCCCAGTCCCAAAATACGTAAGACTAGGAACGTAGACATGCCAGCTGTATTCATACGAAGTATACTCCAATATATGGAAACCTCGTATGAATACATAAGCTGTAAAATGCAGTAGAACCATAACTAATCTCATCCACGCAAAATAAATGAATAAAAGATCATATAATAAGAATGAATTTGTCTTGATACAATATGTTGGGCGGAGAAAAATCCACTTCCAACAAAATAAGGAAAAGTATATGATAGAATAAATGATTTTGGCGAGCAGAGCGAAGACAATCCAAGCGCAATCATCCTCGAGAAGTGGTAATAAACACGGCTAGAACTAGAGCACCTGTGAAAGACAATAGCACACACCTGGCAAGACAACCAGGTCCTCAGAGGGACGTAACAAGACACATCATAGCATGCCATATAAACTGAATAAATATTGCTCAATAAATAAGTAAATCAAATTTATAACATAGTCCAATACGCACCTACTGAACGAGCGTACCATCCCCCCAACCAAACAAGGACAGGAGATGGTAAACTAATTCACGACGACGTATCTTTCCATGCTAAGAATCCGATATGGTATCCGGACCCCAACAAGGTTCAATACCTTCTCATCGAAGTAGTAAGTCACACCTACAACCAAACAAGGACAAGATGTGACGAACTAATCCGCGACAAGTTATTGTTCCAAGCCACGGTCAGATACAAGTACCCAAACCAAAAGTACTCGTACCAAACGGATAGGGTAGCCTACCGTTCTAAGTGAAATGTAGTTAAGAACAATCCTTCCTACGCATGGACCCTGGCTGAATAGGATCGGCATAGTCCCCTCTTGGGCATCAGAGGCCCCAGCAGGAAGAGCATGGGTCATCAACCCCGTATCTCCAGCAGAGAGTCCGGGTCACAAGGGAAGTGCATCGAAGCCCATACGCTAAGGAATTGTCCTCCCCGCCCAATGCCTACTGTGTTGTATCCACAACACAAACCACTATAACCGCTAAGTCAAACTAGCATGCAACATCTATTAGCGGTTATTCCTATCGCATGGCTTGTACGTACTGGTGGCCAGCCAATCACGCACTTCCATGTCCTACATGCGACACACAACTTCGTGTTTACAACGTGTCAAGGCCAATGAATGCAACACACAAGGTGGTCCCTTAAATCTAGGTTTAATTTGTAAGAAAATAATACACAGCAGGAAACTGAACAGTAAATTCTAACAGTTATGCTATGTATCACAGTTTATTTGCATAAAGAAAATAATGAACATGCATGAAATATGAGCTAAAATAATTAAACAACTAATGGCAAGGTGTCTTGCCTAGTAGGACGCCTGGTGTGCTACGATGATCAAGTGACACGATCTGCAACTTTGGTGTAACAACTACACAAGGTGACCTCTGATGGTGGCACGGATCGTGTCATTGAGTCCAGAATGGTCAAATCAGTTAGGGTAGACATAAGGTAGTCTCGAAATGGGCGAAGGAATAGGAACAATAGGACTTGGATACGGACACGAGAAAAATCAAAGAATAATGGTTAAATAAATATTTATATATATACGAGTTTTAGAAATATTTATAATTCCTAAAACTAGTTTTCATAAGTCAAAAATATTCATAGTAAAATACTTTAAAGTCATAAAGATGATTTTTAGACTATAACTCTAAGTTTGACAAAATACTATTTTAGGAAATATTTATAATAATATACTTGAGAAACGAAAAAAGAAAAACTAAAAAAAAAATTTTACGTAAATATACGAAAACCATTTGGAAACTACATTTTTATTAGTCCAAAATATTTTAGGCTAGAAATTATAAGTTTGTCAAGATACGATATTTGATGAGAATTATTCCATTAGAAAAAATATTTTAGAATAATACTAAAATAATGAATATATATACTTACAAGATACTAGGAGTAACAATAATAATAATAATAATTAATAAAAATACACTACCTACATACATTAATACTTATAATAGAAATACATTAATACTAATGATATTAATAGTAATACTAATAATAATAATGATAAAGATAATGATAATAATAATTAATAATAATAATAATGATTAAAAAGAACAAGAAAAGAATCAATTAAATAAAAAAATAACATAACACAATAGTACTGGTTCTCTTTAGTAAAAAAAATAAAAAGATTAGAGAGAGGGAGGGGTAAAGTAAAATATAATAATAGTAATAATAATGATAAAAGTAAACTTTACAATAATGGATAAAACTAAAGAAAAAAAATCAATAAAAATAAAAAATAAACGAAAGAGAAAAAAAACGAACAGCACTGTTGCTGTTCCTCATTCGAGAAAGAGAAGGAGAGAGAGAGAGAGAGAGGCAGCGGAGAGAGAAGAGGCGAGTGAGAGTGGAGTCAAGGTCGGCGATCGCCGGATCTGGCGGACGCGGTGGGGGTTTGTGCGCATGCGGCGGAGGGCAGCGGTCTGTGCCGGAGGGTTTGGGAAGAGGGCGGCGAGTCAGCTAGGGCGGCGCGGAGGCGGGTTTGAGGAGAGGGTGCGGGGGTTCCGGCCGGAGCTGCCGGCCGAGAGGCGGAGAACGGGGAGCTCGCGATGGGCACGGGCGGAAGGGGAAGGCGCGACGAGATGAGGGTTTTCCGGCGAGGGTTGGGGAGTCAGCGGTCGGTGGATGCTGAGGTCCCGGCGGCGGGTGCAGATGTTCGACGCGGCGGACCGCGGTGGAGCTGGGTCGGAGTGGGACGATGGCTCGGGGCGGCGAGTCAGCTAGGACGGCGCCGGAGGCCGGGCTACGGGCGGCGGATGGGAGGTAAGTTTTAGGGTTAGGGTTTTCTACTTCCTCTTCTTCTCTGTGATGGTGGTGGTTGTGTTTTCCGGCCAGTGGCCGTGGTCGGGGTTGGGAGTCGCCGATGGTGGCGGGTGGCTTGTCTTGGCGGTGGTTTGGGTGGTGGGTTCTAGTAATGGTGGTGGTCGGTTATGGCGTTGGCCGAGACGGGGACCTGCGGGGGAGAACGGGCGGTCGAGGTGGCCGGCTGGTTGATGGCGGAGGTGTTTGTTGGTCGCCGACGAGGTTAGCAGAGGTGGTCGGTGATGGCTGGCTAGGTGGGAGACGGGCTGGAATTTGGCTGGACTTGGTCGGGTTGGTCTTGGAAAAGAGGGATTGGCGGTGGCAGGTGGACGGAGATGCCGACGGCGGTAGTGGTGAAGGCTGGGCGTGGGTCTGCTGGTGTCGGGGGTTCGGGGTCGTTGAAGGAGAACGGGTGGTCCATGGGGTTAGGATAGGGATTAGAATTTCATTGATGTCGGGGGTGTCCGACACGGGGAATATATGTAAATGTAAAAAAAATTGGAATAAGAATTGTGGATGGGAGAACACGGACACGATACACGTTTGGGTTGTGAAATTTTGTGAAGGAATTTGTGGAGAGAAAAAAATAATGGAGGAGTACCTGCCTTTTTATAGGATGTGGGAATTCCCATTTGGATAGGATTAGGAATATTTTAAACCCAAAAATAGATAATTCATCTATTTATTTAAATCCATGATCAAATCCAAATTCAAATTAAATCCAATTTAAAACTAGATACTCTAAACTTAATTTAAAAAGTCTATCTTTAGATTTAAACTATTTAAAAAAAAAATCTAATCAAAGATTTAATTTGCTATCATAATTCCACGAAATATATTTTTCAAAAATACTAATAATATTAATTTCGAAAATTATATTAATATTTAAAATAAACCAATAAATAATTACAAATATATATGTATGCACAATAATGTTCTTATAATTATGCTTCTCTAGCATACAAATAAAAATATTATTTATTATTAATAATTGCGAAAATATAAGGCTTTATAAGCAAAATAACAAATTTGGAAATAATTGGAACGATAACAAAATAATTATTAAGTATATTATTTTGAAACTTCAAAAATAGAAAAATAATATTTTCAAAAATATGTATGCTCGCACACAATCGCACTCGTCGAGCAATTTCGAAAAATTAAAATTCGTGCGCGACGTATAATACGACTACGCGACGTACAATACAAAAATTTAAATCGGTACTAAATTTAATAAAAAAATAGTAGAAATTTTAGGGGTTTTACAAGTAGTAGTTCTGGATGAGATACTATTCTTATTCCTATATGCAGGCTTGTTGGGCACAGTCATGTAACCCAACAAAATTTTTCTGACCTGCAATAGGCCACCACAAAAACATGTAATGCCCCCGTCCCAAAATACTTATGACCAAGTACGTAATATGTCAGTTGCACATATACGAAGAATACTCCAATATATGAAATCCTCGTATACGTACATAAGCTGTTTATATATAATAAAATCACAGGCCAGAATATAAGTATCTAATCTCATCACAGCTCAACACAGAAGAAATGAGAGTCAAACGAGAGTCCAATAAATATTGCATCAAAAGATAGCCGGATGGACATACCCACTCCAAACAGCTATATAAAATAGTCACAAAGATCGGAGTCCAACCTCCATAAAATAGAAAGTAAATGAAAGAACATAAGATGTCCCCTACATAGTCTCAATAATCCTTGAAGATAAGAATAGAGCTAAATGTCAAAGGGAAATGCCTCGTCGCCCACAAAAGATGGATCCAATGCCGCTCCATACTCCTGTAGGAAATCGTCTAACCCTAGAGAGATAACCAGGTCCTCATAGGGACGTAACAAGATACAAGAAAACACCATGCCATATAAACTGTGATATATAATAGAAAATAAGGGATGCATGCAATAGGGTACCTAACCGTACTATAGTAAATATGCAATAAAGAACAATCCTCCACATATAGGCACTCGGGCTGTATAGCAGTGGCATCGTCCCTCTCATCGGAAATCAGTACAATCCATCCACAACGTTCGGTGAACGTCAGAGGGAATCAGTAAGAAATAGTCCATAACGTTCCCTGAACATCAGAGGGAATCAGTACAATAGGGTGAACCTGCGTCTCCAACGGAGCTTCAGGTACAATAGCAGTATGTAAATATGGCCCATACATCAAGGAACTGTTTTTCCCTTCTAATGCCTAATGGAGTCACATCCATGACTCATTATGACCATCTAGTAACTGCCAAGTCCACTATCATGCAATTCTATTGGTAGTTACTGCTAACCGTCGCACGCCCCATACGTATCAGTGGTCGGCAGACTACGCGAGTACGTGTCCTATATGTGACTCACAATACGTGGTAAAGTATGTGTCAAGGCCGTATAAGATATACCAATACCTCATCATCAATGGGTAGTCACTAAGCTAAGTCAATGCAAGTAAATAATATAAGGCAAATGAACGACCGATATGGTCGCTTGCACCCAAGTGTGACTCGGACGCACAGTGATATAAAACATAGAACAATATATATAAAACTGAAAATAAATAACTGAAAAATAAATTAAAGTAATCACAGAGTAAGGTGGCAAGGTATCTTGCCTGATGGTGCAAAGTGGCAAGTCCAGAAAATTACAATATCAGCCAAGAAACGTCATAATCTCCAAACAACTTCAGACGCTGAAACAAACATAAAAACGTACTCGGTGTAAAAGATATACCTAAGAAATGCCTGTCCAAAAGTCTAATTCTGGAACATGGGCAAAATCATAATTTTGGGTCAAAACGATGTCTGTCGTTGGACCCGCTTTGTACCAAAATACATGCCAAAGTCTATGGTCTCTAAAAACGTCAAATTATATGTCGATAGATTCAGTTTGAGGAGAGGAACTCAATAGTATGTCCAGTTTTGGATTCCGATGAGCCGCGTACAAAATTGCCCGTTTGAGTGGGTCGCGGGCCCACCAAAAAGAGGTTCCGGTCGACCTTTATCAGAATCGAACCAAACTTGGCACACAGGATCAAAATTTTGATTCGGACCTGTTGGCACAAGTTTTGTCTCGATTTGATGATTGTACATTAAGTTAGGGCGAAGTTTGCAAATTGGCTATACGGGGGTACCTTAACGGATACAGACTGATTTCGTCGCACACACGCGACGAAACTAAGTTCCGTCAGTTCCCACACGTCAGCAACGTCCATATGCGCCTTTTGATGTATATAGTGTGCAACCACGTCGCCTGGTTTGTCGGGGCACACGCCGTATCGAGAAAAATTCAGAAATTTTATATAAATTAACACAGGTTTTCCTCCAACTTCAACATCAATTTACTTTTTACACGTTAATCGAAACGACGATCCAAAAGATGTTTTGCGATCTCGGTTATGTTTTATTTTACTATTTTTAATTAGTTTCTATAAATCTTTAATACACAGTAAGAAAATTGGCCGACAAGTTATCATTTTAAAATAATTTTGTGTATTACAGAAAATATGTTTTTCTTCAACTTCGTCTCGATTTCCCGAGCAAGTCGATGGTTGTTTCGAAATCTACCTAGAGGATCTCGAAGAGGGTCAAGTCTACTTTCCAGAAAATCTTACGGATCAAAAATTGGTGCTACGAGTAAAAAGTTACGTCGTCGGGAAGTAGGGTACCTTGAGTGGGAAAACTGCTCCGTGGATGACGAGGGGCTGACTTCCGATGCTCCGTTCGTCGTGCACACAACTCCGTCGCTGGTGAAACAAACTCATAGGCAAAGAGGGTATGTTCTGCCGCAATTTTCATTTTGAAAGTTTAGGATTTTGAGGTCTGTGGAGGAAGTTATGTATAAAAAAAAATTTGCCAAAACATAATTCTAATAGGATTATAAATACTCTATTTGTTGGGGTGCTCACGGGTTGCCTCACGTTGGTGCTGCTTAGCAGCTATGGAGGGAGAAGGGGGCCCGCCCACTTTAAGTGGGTGGGTGCCTTTGATTTTTTTTTCTTTTTTTTTCTTTTTCTTATTCTTTTTCATTTATTTATTTTCTTTTCTTTTTTCATTTATTTTTCTTTTTATTTATTAAAAATTATTTTTTTAAAAAAAATCTATTTTCTATTTTTCTATTATTACTTTATTTAAATTCTAAATTCTATTTTTATTTATTATTCTACTTAAAAACTCTTTTCAATAATACAATAATTTAGATATATTTATATACACATATATTTCCACATATATGTATATATAAATATATACACCTTAATAAATCAACACATACATACATATATACATATAAATAAATATATCATATAAACCTATACCCACACTATGCATTACACTCCTAATATTATGCATACATGTATTTTAGCAAAAATTTTTACACAAAACTAAATTTAGATATTTTAATAAATTTGGGGGGTTTACACATAAGCAAGGGATAGTCACCATTTCTCTCAAAATTTGATATAAAGTGCAAAGTTCAAAGAACGCAAGAAATAAAATACATCAAAAACATTCTCGAAAAGGTATTCAAGAAAACCAACACATAAAGGGGTAAGTGCGACATCGAAAACAAAGTAACGGAGAGATAGTTCCCAACACAGCCGTAGAGTCCTTCCTTGAAATACAACCCGCTAAATATGGGACCTAATTCCGAAGAAGACAATCCATAACGAGAAAATTATCTTAATTCAATCTATCTTGCAATTGATACCTAAAATATTTCTAATTGTGCTCATTGCGAATGGAGGAACGAGACACAATGTTGGGACGGGACACTACATTATAACCAATATATAAAAAATTGTCCTCGAAACTTAAGAATATAACCTACATGTAAGCTCCCTAGATTTTAGGGTTTATTTTAAAGTTTTAGATGAATTATTTTCAATAATTATTTTATTATAATTACTTTTGATCATTAATTATACTTTTCCATAACTTTGATTTTTGGAGCGCCAGAGATGTCAATCTCTCGAACGTTCTTCATGAGTTTTGATCTAGACAAGTTTATCTTCATTGTGATATATCATGTTCCACTCAAACTTGTTCCCTTATACTCTTTTTAGATCGTATAACTTTCGGTTCAATTTAGGCCATTTGACCATCTACTATAAAACCTGACCTAACTTCCAACTTAATTTTGGGGCTCAACATCAATCCAACCTAGTCAACCCAATATATAGTTTTGACCTATTTTGAGCCTACTACGCACATGCAACTTGTGTGTCATTCAATTGAGCACCCGTATGCTATTGTTTCATTAATGATTATAAATGACTAAATTTGTAGTCATAAACATATCTAGCCCAATCTTGACCCAGCCTAACCTAATTAAACCTAACCCAAACTACTTATGACTCCCTCACGACCACCCGAACATACAACACCACACAACCCTCTACAAAACACCAAACACTTATCCTTCCTCTAAGCCATAACACCCATCATAAAATTATACACACATAAACCAAATACCATTTTCTATCCAAACATCCACATGCTTGCCTCCCATGATAAAAATTCAAACACAACAGCCTTGCTCCCCCTCTAAACACAAAATACACAACACCAACACCAACTATTAGCCTTAGACCATTTTCTGTTTCCTATTCCTAGCCAACCTACTTTTCAAAGCTAAGGAAATGTATTACCTATTCTATGCTAACACCAGCTCATCCAACTAGCCCACACTTTACTTTTGTAGAGATTCCAATAGTACTCCTCTATCTTTCTACTTTTCTAACACACAACCAACGCCCCTCTCCATACACATACATACAAGGACATCCTGGTCGACCAACAGAACTCCACCCCCCTCTCCATGCTTCTACTTCTTCTTCTTTCTCTTTTTCTTCACACCCCCAAGAACCCACACCTAATCCTAACTCCTCCCCCTTTTCCAACATCACTTTCTCTTTTATTTTCTCCTTCTTTCTATTCTCAGTTATACTGCTGCCGACTCTACTGTTGTAGCAGCTACAATAGAGGCTGCGGTCGGCCACCACCATAGCCGTCACCTCCCGACGACCACCTGGGGCTGTCGTACCGACGACCACGACACCCTTCTGCACCCTGTGCGGCTATACACATGTAGCGCTGAGGTAGTTCTACTATTGCCACGATGTGTGTAGCAGTCACTGTCGACGTTGGCCCCACCGTCATGGCATAGGCCTCCGTCCTATGCATCATTGCAGTTACACAACGGACGACCTCGCCCCCATGCCCAATATGTGCTGCTTTGGCAGTAGCACCTGCACATGCCCTAGTCGCTACCGCATGCTTTGCGTGCCTTCCACACGTGCGACCTCAGCGACACTCACCATCAACCACCATGCACTACCCCACGCACATCCCAGGAAGTCTTCGATGCAGCTTCGTCTGCTTCGGCGATAACCATAGGCAATTTCAATATTTTTCTCGAAATTCCGTTACGACGTGCATTTTTAAGAATCCGAAAGTTTGTCTCGAGACAGCGACTTCGTACATGTTTTCTGGGCGATCTGACCATTGGATCGTCAAACTCTTTCCTCCGTCATAATCTCGGTATATACCTCTACCTTCACCTAAAATTTCAGTCGTTAATTCTATCATTTGCCAGGTCAAAATAGGCCACCAAGTTGCCCGAACAATTGTATTTATTTTAGACAGTTTTATAGAGCCAAATTCGTGGATTTGTTTCTCCCTCATTGCAGCTCCATTTGACGTGCTACCAAATCTTGTGCACGGCTGGTATAACCAACTTCTTGTCACTAAAATGTCATTTTATTGTTAGCTCATTTGATTAGTTAAATTTTGGACACGGGACTCCAGATTCTAATTCTGACAACACCAGTGGACCCGTTGCGTCATTCTAGCACGAATTTATATAAATTTTGCTAGATTTGGAGGACATGGGCTCTAGCACGTATTTATGTGCAAATCGGGTCCCACATTGTAACACCCCAGTCCCAAAATACTTGGGACCAGATACGTATCATGCCAGCTGCATATATACGAAGCACACTCCAATATATGGAAACCTTGTATGTATACATAAGCTGTCAAATGTAGTAATCCAAGACGACTAAATCTCATCCATAATAAAAAGAATAATGGTATAAAATCAACTTGAATATTTATGGTACAATCGTTGGGCAGAGACAAAGTCCACTACCAACTATCAAAAGGAGATAAAGTATACAAGAAAATGATCCATGAAAGTATCAAGACGAACCAAGAGCGATCATCTTCGAAGAAATAGAAACGACCACAATCTTGGCTAGAACACCTGCAGTAAACCATGAAAGCACACACCTGGAGAGATAACCAGGTCCTCAGAGGGACGAAACAAGACACATAATAGCATGCCATAACTGAATAGTAAGAGCTCAATAGAAAATATACATGTGCAAAGGTTCCTAACCATTCTATGTGATATGCACTTTGAGGACAACGTTCTACGCAGGGGCTGTAACGGATTCACCCAAGCAAGTAATAGAGAGTGGCCAGCAAGTAGCGCTCATCCGAGACGCTATCGACCTAGACAGAAGGTAGTGCTCATGAGAGTCACCCTCGGCCCAAAATGTGTGTAAAAATAAAATGTAGCCCCTACGCTAATAACTGTCCCCTCCCCCCAATGATACTATACATATGTCGACTCCACGACACTGTTTAATCCTTAATAACTGCCAAGTCTTCTACATAAATCTATTAGCAGTTATATCCTAACGCACGGCCTGTATATGCCAATGATCAGTCAGCATATAAGTCGACATCTATATGCGACTCACAACTCACACATAATCCGTGGCACATCGTGACAGTTTATGAGATGCACTAAACCTACGGTGGACCCTTAACTCTAAGCCAATTGCATAAAATATAATAATTTGCATATATATAATTTTGAAAGAACAACATAAAGAAAAAGCATGCATGATATTGAGCAAGAATTTAAACAGTAAAAGCAAGGTGTCTTGCCTGAGGTTATGTGCAAAAGGGAATAATCCAGTAGCTCGAACAGACCAATAGATAAAGCAAGAAAAGCCAAATGCCGCAGATGACTCCGGATGCTGCAACAAACATCACAAACGAGTTTGGAATATAAGATATGCCTAGGAAATGCCTGTCCAAAAGTTAAATTCTGGAACAGGGGCAAAATTATAATTTTGGATCAAAACGATGTCCGCCGTTGGACCCGCTTTGCACCGAAATACGTGCCAATATTTATGGTCTCTAAAGTCGTCAAACTACATGTCCACAAATTTGTTTTGATGAGACGAACCCAACGGTATGTCCAATTTTGGATTTCGGTGGGCTGTGCACAAAATCGTCCGTTGAGTGGGATTATGGGCCCGCCAAAATAGCGTTCCGATCAACGGTCTCAGAATCGGACCAAACTTGGCTCACAGGACCAGAAAAATATTTTGAGTCCAATGGTGCAAGTTTCATCGCGATATGATGAGTGTGCACAAAGTTGTGACTTAATTTACAAAGGGTCGATACGAGGGTATCTCGACGGATACGCAATAATTTCGTCGCGCTCGTGCAACAAAATCAGGTTCCGTCAGTTCCCACATGTCGAGAACATCCATACGCACATTTCGATTCATATAGTGTGCGACCACGTCGTCCGGTTTGTCGCGGCGCACGCCGTATCGGGTGTTTTTCTACTTTTCAAAAACAGAATTTACAATTTTTCGTAAAACTTTAACAACATGTAACTTTCTACATACTAGATGAAATGTGAATCCAAAAGGTGCGTTACAATCTCGGTTAGGTTGTCTTTGACTGCTTTCAATTAGTTTTTATGAAACCCTATTGTACAGAAAGAAAAGTGGCCGACAAGTTGGTATTTTACAACAGTTTTTAATAATTCAGAAAAGTGGTTTTTCTCCAACTTCGCCTTGATTTTTAGAGAAAGTTGGATGGCCATGTCGAAGTCCACCTAGGGGATCTCGAAGAGGGTCAAGTCTACTTTCCAGAAAATCTTACGGATCGAAAAACGGTGCTACGAGTAAAAAGTTACGTCGTCGGGAAGTAAGGTACCTTGAGTGGGAAAACTGCTCCATGGATGACGAAGGGCTGACTTTCGACGCTCCGTTCGTCGCGCACAAAACTCCGTCGCTGGTAAAACCAACTCCTAGGTGAAGAGGGTATATTCTGCTAAAATTTTGTTTTGGGAGTCTAGGATTTTGAGGTCTGTGGTGGAAGTTATATATAAAACCAATTGGTTGAAAAACCTAATACTATTACTACTACTAATAAGCCAATTAGGCTTTACCCACGGGTCTACAGCAGCTTGCTGCTTAGGAGGGAAGGGAGGGGCCCGCCCACTTTATGTGGGTGGGTTGGCTTTGTTTTTTTTTTCTTTTTTTTTCTTTTTCTTTTCCCTTTTTTTTTCTTATTCCTTAAATATTTTATATATATAACTATATATATCCAAAAAATCATTTAAATACAAATAACACTTTAAATATCACATAACCAAATATTTAATATATTTAAATATATCTTCATACATATATAAATTTAATTCACAATAAATAATCTCAAAATAATAATAATATCTTAATAGAATAAACTTGTTTAATAAATCTCTACAAAATAAATTTAATAATAATAAATTAATAAAAATTGCTCCATGGGTAAATTGTACACACACCCTTATCCGGGTGCAAAAACATATACAATCTTGTAAAATATTATTTAATAATAAAATACCAATAATTGTACGAATAATTAAATAATTAGAAATTGCACATAAAATTCTAAAGTAATTTAGAAAATATTTGTATATACATAAAATATTCCTATATGGCCACCTTAGCCACCCCACATGCTCACATGGACTTAAATTTGGTTCGGGACCTATTCGGGCTGAATTGGCTAAACTGGGTCATCAAAAAAATAAATAAATAAATAAATAAATAAAACCATAAATTGTATAATTTCATTTTTAAGTCGAATAAAATAATAAAAAAATAAGTAAAAAATAGGGGGTTTACACACAGTCCGGGTCAACGGGTCATTTTGAGATCGACTCATCAGATTCCAATTCCGGATATGTCGTTGGGTTCGTATAGTCATTCTAGACTCGTTGACATATACTTTGCTAGATTTAGTGGACTTGGACTCCGGCATGCATTTTTGTGCAAACTAGATTCCAATGTCCGGGTCAATGAGTCATTTTGTGATCGGCTCATCGGAATCCAATTTTGGATATACCATTAGGTTCGTATAGTCATTTTGGACTCGTAGACATGTAGTTTTCTAGATTTTGATTACTTTGATCCTGAAATATTTTTCGGTGCAAAGTGGGTCAAATAGTGGACGATATTTTGACCCAAAATTACCATTTACCTCTATGTCCAGAATTTGACTTATGGGTAGTCTATCCTAGCAATTTTCTTTATTCTGGGAACATTGGTGATATTTGTTTCAACACCCGATGACGTTCATGGAGACCCCTATGTTGCTACATTCCTTGGACTTGACGATTTGCCTACATGACATCATTGGATCACTACTTCACCCCAGGCAAGATATCTTGCCATACTTGTCATGTTTACCTTATTTATATCTACTCTTGTGTTGTTAGTTGGTGACACTGGTATTGTGTATCCAAGGATGACTTGGGTTTTATCGATGGTGGCGTCAATGTTATAGGTGCGTGCGTGTGTGACTTAGAGTTAGTAGACGTACCCGGAACTGTGAAGTTACCCTAGTAACTTCTATGACTCGACATGAGATATTACACGGTACTTTGAGTGAGGGATATTATGTTGGCATGAACTTACGCATTCGACTGATCATCAGTACGAGCGGTTCGTGTGTCGGTACAAATAGAGTTAGATGGTGTCTAGGTTAGAGACTCGCATTGAGATATGGATTGTCTGAGTCGTAGATACGACTTGTACATTTTTTGGTGCAGGAAAGAAAATCAGTAGGCATATGGGACAGACAATTATTTTATTTTAGCCTCTGTGGGGACCCGATTATGGGCGTGGTTACCCGATTATGGGACATACATACACTAGTACATGTATGTTTACATGGGCTCGTGATCCGACATCGGCCCATGTTTCGACGCAAATCCCTTATTTCACCTACCTATATGCTCAAAGTTGTCTTCAACATGCATTCACATAGAATGGTTAGTTCGTGTACCTCGGACCGTATCATGGGACAGTGTCTTATTATAGGCTGGTATGCCATTCATTAATCAGGATTGGTCAGAGATATGGTTTACTGATTGATGAATGGATATTGGACCATGTTATTATTCAGGTTGTTCATTTTATTCAGTTCATATTCTGACATGTATTTTTGTATCTTGCTACGTCCTGCTGAAGACCTGGTGATCTCTCCAGGTATTAGCTGAGCAGTTAGTACATAGTAGCTGGGTAGGTGCTGGGTGATGCATCGAGGTTTCATATATATATATATATGTGTGTGTGTGTGTGTGTGTGTGTGTGTGTGTGTGTGTGTGTGTGTGTGTGTGTGTGTGTGTGTGTGTGTGTGTGTGTTCTTGGTATTTCTATTTACTCTTTCCTGTATATATTTTACTTTTATTTGTTTAATACTGCTATGTAGCCTATTATTTTCAAGCTTATTCCTTTCTCGAGCTTGCTCGAACATGTATATTATTGGGTGGCCAACTTTAATATATTATGTTCATTCTTGATATTCGCTTCATTACTGTGGATTGAGATATAGATGAGCAGTTACTTTTAGTACCCTTAACAACGTAGTACGTCTAGGGAAAAGTTATTAAATTAGGAACTTATCCTAGATCGTATTAGCTGGCATGCTCGCACCTCAAGTTCCTATATATTTTAGAACTGGGGCGTGACACTACCTCCAAGAAAACAATAAAAGAAACTTTCTTTCATCTCCGACTCAAGTTCCCAAGTCGAGACTCAAGTTTCCAAGTCGACTCCTCAACCGAGTGGTTCCTCCAAGTACGTGAACGAGAGGGATCATACAATTTCGAAGCAATTTATCCTTGTGCTCTAAGATCAACACAGGTTCCTCCACGTACGATAAGTCCGACTTCAGATCCAGCTGACCAAAATCTACCACATTGCTCAGATCATGCACATACTTTCGTAGTTGCGATAATGGAAGGCATCGTACACATCCAACAGTAGTAGCGACAATGCAATTTGATAAGCTACTAGGGCGACTCGCTTGAGTATTTTAAAAGGACCAACAAATCTCAGACTTAGCTTGCCTTTTGCTTTGAATCTGGTGACTCCTCGCATGTGAGTTACCTTTAGAAACAAGTAATTACCTTCCATAAACTCGAGAGGTCATCGATGGGTATTGAGATAATATTTTATCGACTCTAGGCTATCTTTAAACTCTCCCATATCAGCCTAATTTTCTGTATGGTCTGCCCTACCAGCTCTGAGCCAAAAATTTGTCGTTGTCTAACTTCATCCCAACAAATAGAAGACCTTCACTTTTGTCCATACAAAGCTTCATACGACGCCATCTGAATGCTAGACTTGTAGATATTATTGTATGCAAATTCTGCTAACGATAGATGATCGTCCAGCTTGACTTCAAGTCTATTGCACAGAGTCGTAGCATGTCTTCGAGAACTTGATTTGCCCGCTCTGTTTGGTCGTCGGTTTAGGGATGGTAAGTCGTGCTGAACTTTAATTTAGTCCCCATAGCCGACAAAAGGCTACTGTAAAAATGTGACAATAATTGTCAATCCTGATCTAAAACGATAGATATTGGAACTCCATGTAACCATACTATCTCGTCAAGGTAAATAAGAGTCAGACGGTCGATGTTCTAAGTAACTTTGATGGCAATGAAATGTGCTGACTTGGTTAGTCGATCGATGATGACCCTGAAGGCGTCATTCTCTCGTGACATCTTCGATAAACCAACAATAAAGTCCATATTGATGTGCTTCCACTTCCTTTCTAGAATAGTGAGTCATCCTTTACTATTTAAAAGGACATATACTGCGACACAAAGAGTGCCGCATCTCTTTTCATTCCATGCCACCAAAATGTCATCCAAATGTCCTTATACATCTTTGTATTGTCTAGATGTAAGAAATATTTTACGTAGTACGCCTCCGACATTATCTTTTTTTGAGTTTTGTATCATCCGGAACGCATAGTCAACCCTTCATCCGCAAGGCTCTGGTCTCATCTTTCGCAAAGTCAGTCGCTTATACATTCAAATCATCTCTCGCATCTTCTTCAAGTACTGGTCATCCTTCTGAGCGATCTTGATCTTTTCTAACAAACTCGGCTATATGTGCAATTAAGCTAGTTGTACACCCACGAATCTAACCTAGGGTTTAATGCATACTTGTTTAATGCAAATTCAGTGAACACCGCGATATATACTAGTTTCCCTTAGAGGACTAATCTAGTCGTGAGTAGTCTTGTTCGTTGTTAATCTACTATTCACAAGCTAAATGAGAGCTTGCCATCTCTTTACAACACCGTACTTGGTGACAAGTGCACGACCGACTTTACAACACTGTACTTGGTGACGAGCGCACGACCGACTCTGAAAACTGAGATGTTTTCTGAACTTGTAACCTCTTTACAACTCTGTAAACCAAAGACTCTAAATCGAACACAATATTACTTTCCTTGGCTAAGAGATGTATAGGTAGAATATGAAAGCTTTAGATCACTTGGAAAAATACTTTGAAGGATAAATAGAAAGTAGAGTGAATGAGTGATTAGAAATAAAAATTTCTTCTCTATTTATAGGTGTTTTTCCTGATCGAACTTATGCAGAGTTTGGATGCTAAGATCTCGTAAACAAATGTTGTACATAGATTTGGAGGCAACTGAAACTCAAATTTTAGTTGACCGAACATGGTCAGAACTCGGACCGAACTTGGCCAGAGTTATGCCAGAGTTTTGTCACTTCAGAACTTAATTTAAATGGCCAAATTGCATAGAAATTCTAGGCTTTTTGGATATGTAGGGTTTTTGAAATATAGGTAGGCTTTTTAAAAGGTAGAATGGAGTTAACCTAAGCCAACAATAATCGATCGATTTTATATTTCATATCCTAGACTCAATAAAGATAAAAATACAGAAGAAATGTTAAACTTAACTCGATATTGATCCCAGTACAAATCGCTTTTGGATGATGACTTGAAAGCTTGTTGTAGATGCAGTTCGTTCTTTGATATTGATTTTACTGACCTGAAACATTAGTAACAGTTCGTATATTTTGCGTATCAACTTAAGTCGTTATTGATTATCAAAATCTGGTATGACCATTAGGCAATGGGCCAACAATCACCCCCATTTTGATAATTGACAAAACTTGAGTCTATACCAAAATTACCAAAAATATAACTATGAAATATATACCTGACTTATTCTTGGATTGATCGTTTAAAATCTAAAAATATTATTGCTCTTCTACCCCCTTTGTTATGTACAAAATGAGTAGCTCTCGCGTAATGTATGAGGCTAATAATGTAGACACAGACAAGGAAAGAAAAAAGAGTAATATCCAATATACAAGTCACAAGATACAAGTATGAAGATAGTAGAACTAGCAGTAGAAGTAGATAAAACTGATAAACTCAACTAATAAGATGATGAACTAAAACTGAAGAAAGTACATCATAAGTCCATAAATATCATAACTAGAAGAGTTTATGACTGCTGAAAAGAAACTACTAATAAAAACGTCCAATTAAGAAAGATTGGATTGATACATAATGCAGCTACATAGATCATCATCATTAGCAAATAAAAACTCAAAACACTAACTGAATGCTCGTATCATATATGAGCATCATCATCATCAGATTGACCAGGTAGCTGAGGGTCGAAATAGGCTGTGGTTGGATCAAAGTGTCCGAAAGTAGTCGAGTCATCAAACCTCGGTTCATCGAATGCTGGATGATGGATCATCAGAATAGGAGCAGTGGGGTGATGCAGTAGACTCCAGTATAGATCAGCAAGAGTGTTTCTTAATACCTGAGCCTGAGAGGTATGTCGGAACTCAACATCTGCATAACTCTGGTGATATTGCCCGAAGAGGGTGACAAAGTCATAGAAGTGTTGATGGAACTAGGGGTCGAATCTTGGAGCTGGAGTTGGAGCATGAGCATCTGGATCGGCCTGGGGCTCAATAAGAGTAGCATCGGGAGGAGGTAGAGGCATAGGATACTTTCTAGATCTAGTCAGCTTAGAAGATGACAAAAAAAATAGGACAGAGAGAGATTAATCTGAAATCTCTTAAAAATAGCTGCCATATACATGGGGTATAAAAGGTTACATCCCACCCGTCTGCAACCGATCATCCAAGCCATAAAGGTCTTAAGAACAGAAAATGGTACACCAAAATGTAGATGATACATCATGGACATCTCAAAGAATGTGATCTCGTCAGAAGGTCCCATCTTGGGAAGCAAGACAGAGAAAATAAAGTGATGTAATTCATAAAAGTTTTGGTTTAGGTATTTTGCAAATATCCTACCACTGCGAGGGACGGGGTTAGGATGAAACATATAGACTTTGAGAGAGTCGAGGGTCATGTCTTCGGGAAACTGGACTTTATGAATATCAACTAACGCCTCGCCAACATCAGGCATGTGAAAATACTCACTGACGTCAGTTGAGTTAAACTCAATTTCATGTCCAGCAACACAAGAGTAGATACTACCGTCAGGTTTTACTTGCGTGTTGCAATAGAACATTCTAACGACATTATCATAGATATTGTCAGCAGTAGAAAAGAAGTCCCGAAGACTGAGTATATCGAAAGTGTTTACATATTCAGAGAAAATAGTAAAGTTGACAACTCTCCCAAGACATATTTCCCGGAAAAAAAATCAAACCAAGAGTTTGAGAATTCCACAGTTGGAAAGAGTGAAGCGTCAAAGTCCTCTTCATCGAAGGGACGAGCGGGACTAAACGCGTTCACAGGTTCATACTCCGAGGTTGAAGATGATCCCGCTATGGAGGAAACTTTCTTCCTCTTATGGATATGCTTAGGAGCCATAGATGAAAAAATGAGGAAAAAAGTGACCTCAAAGGAGTGGAGAACTTATGAAGGAAGTCATCTTTCGAGCTTTGAAGATCCAATGTTGAAGAAGGAGGATAGCTTCAAGTAGTAGAAGACTAGGGTTTTTTGGAGGATTTTCTGTGGGTAGATGAAGAAGAGATGAGATGAAAATGGAGTTTATATAGAGCTAGGGCCGGCTGCTGCTGTTCTGAAAAATTGAACAGCGCCGACCAAACTCGATCCGAGTTTTGCCAGAGTTCGGCCACTTGTATTTTCAGTTATGTCACTACCACATTTTAGCTTGAGGGTATTTTGGTCATTTTGAAAATTTTGGATTATTTTGAGTTATTGGAGTGATGGTTGTTATTTTTGACCTTTGCTAGTTGAGACTTTGGAGACTAACCTAGATGTTGACTTTGACTATGGTGACTTGGTTAGCATGGTGGGACCCTAATCTAACTTAAGTCGGCCCAAGATGACTTGTTGGACTTAGTTGCATAAAGAGATTAAGTGTTTTAGGTACTTGGATTTTTGACTAAGAGATTGACCCATTTAGCATGTCACTTAGCCCATAGCCCACTAGCTATCAACCCTAACCCTAGTTTTCCTACATGTGGCTGGCCCCCTAGGGATTCCCCCTATTTAATGCCTCTTCATTGTTCTTACCTCTTTTTACATCATTTCTACATTTGGCAAGAAAGAGGTTTGTCCATTCTTTAACTCTTCCTATTTTATTCATTTCTCTTCCTTTTTAACCCTAGTCTTTTGCAATAGGATCTAATCCATGCCTATTTACTGTTGGTAGTGTGCAATCTCAACTTTGGTGAGATTTGAGGCTTGGGAGTTGTAAGTGGGATCCTTAATTTTTGGGGCTTTTTCTTGAGTTTGACACTCAATAGGTAAACCCCTCAAACCACTTTATTTTCTTGATTTCTTTGCATGGTTGCATAGATCTAGGAGTCCCCTAGCTGTGGTGTGAGTCTTGGATGATTTTATGTCAATTTTGTGTCCGTATCGGACACGTATTAGTGTGTGTTCATGAGTGTTCGATGAAATACCTCAATAGAATTTCTATTGATATTTTCAAAAACTAATTTCACTAATATATAGCCCTATATGTAGGGTTTTGTTTTGCATGTGACTAAGTTGAAATCTGTGTGTTGTTCGTGTCTAAATTAGACACGAACTTACTGTTTTGACACGGTGCAGGGATTCTGGAATCCCCTGCTACTCGAGTGTCATGTAGGACACGACATAGCGTTTTATGACACGAAACTTGGTGAGCACCAAGGGGCACTCTCTGTCACCTTGCACACGAAGTTTGAGGCAAAACCATCGAGCGGATCGAGAGAAATCTCGATCGTACTGGTCTTTGCCTACGCGTAGCCGCGGGAGTTTTGAGTTCTGATACGCATCTTTTGACACGACACGAGGACACATATCAGGGTGCCTAATACGTAGCCCTACCCTAGGCGAACACGTGGATACGAGCAAGAGGTGTCACGTGTCGTGTGTCGTGTGCACGACCTCGTGTCCTCGTCGCACGATGCTATCGATGTGCGTGAGCAGTCTTCATGTTTTGTGATGTTTGGACACGTCGTGTCCCACTTCATAGATACGACACGCACTGTGAAGCATGCCTATACATGTACGAACTTATATTAACCATCAATTTGATGTTTGTTGCAAATTTGAATTCGAATTTGGGATTTTCCCTAAGTTCTGATACTTACTGTTCTTCATTGTTTTTTTTTAAATGAAATTAATGTTAAATAATATTAATGATGATGATGTTTAACATGTGTACCACCTGAGAATTATGTTGGCATAACTGGGAATTGATATTGATGCATGTTTCACCTGAGATTTCGAAATGTTTGTTAAACTTGAGTTTTGAAACATGATACATGAGTTGTTTAATGATTCGCCTGAGAACTCATATTGTGAACCTGTGTTAAATGTTAACGTGAACTGGATAATGACTATTACATGTGAATAACTGAAATCTGAAAACCATACTAGTTCACTTTGCCACCTCTCTCTATATAATGTATATATATATATGATATTGGTAATATGTGGATATGAAAGCAATTTATGAATGTATGAAATGCAATGAGGTATGCAAGTATAGGTTAATGCAATGCATGAATGGTATATATATATATATATATATATATATATATATATATACAATGTAATGAATCCAAGTATGTTTGCATGTTAGATATGATGCAATGTAAGGGCATGTATGAATGCAAGCCTATATACATATAGGGATGATGATGATGTGAATGATAGGCCTAGTATAGCCTTGTATATTTTCATTAGCCTATATATATAATGTATGCATATAATGCGATGAGTTATGCCCATAATATAAATGTGTGTCTTGTATGCATTATGTGTATATGTATGTAGGCATTATAGCCTATATATGATTTCCTATGTGTATGCCTATATACAATGAGTATATATGCATATATATATATATATATATATATATATATATATATATATATATATATATATATATATATATATATATATGAAATGTATATGATTGATAGCTTGTGTAGCTTTGTGATTTGTGTGAGTGCTAGCCTAGGCTTGGTTAGGCTTAGTGAGACTTGATTGGACTAGGATTGACCTAGTTTGACTAGTGTAGTTGACCAAAAGTTGACTTTGGCCTAGATGACCTAGAAATCATATAGAATGCATTGTAATCTTCAGTATTACCATTCTGAACATGTTGTAACCTGTGTTACTCTAAATAGGACTCATCTACTCTGTCTAGACATCTACACTTACCAGATACTCAGGATATCAGGCGAGTACATTTTCTGACCGTTTTATACTTGCTAGGACTTATATTCTTGCTCTAGATTACTCTACTTGATGTTGTCATGATGGTAACACGGATTAGTATTATATGGATCTTTTCATGCGATGTTATCCCCCCTCGGGAGCATCAGATACATCATGTCATGTGCGTTTCACTTTCATCATGTATTTCTGTGCTTTCATCATTCATGTACACTCTTGTGATTCATGTACTCTCATGTTCACGGAGCCCCCATGTTTACATTTATGTGCACCCATTTATGGGCCTTCATGTGATATCATGTACAATAACATAACTTGGCTGGATCCTTGTGTATTGATTAGGGATAGGGGAGTATAAATAGTAATGTGAATAATTCTAAAGTAGTGTAGCCATGTACACCTCTCATATTTATTATCCAGATGTTCATATGTCTATCTTATACTCTAAATCACTAGTCACTGATAGTTCTTTACTTATAGTAGATATTTCCATTACAATCATCTCTTTATTTCATGTCCTTTCTTTTAACTTCATGTATTTTACTCTATTGCATGCTTTATATTCCTGTCATGATATGAATTACGTGAGATGTATTGTGCTCACTCCTGTCATGACTGGACCTGTTGAAATATTACAGAGGACGAGGATGAGGCGTGTTGTACTACCTACTACGGGGCATCATTAGAGGACACCTGTGACTTGGACCTCCAGCAGGATCCATTACCTGCTGACAACACCCCCATAGTTAAGTCATCTTATTTCAGTTGTATCTTATCTGGATATTTATATTTGAGATTTTATGATGATGTGGATTTGTGGAGTTGTTAGATGTTTATCTTAAACACTTTGGATTCTCTTTTTTATCGTATTTCATTTGTGGATTTTGTTGATATTCCTATCTATCTTATCGTACATCTTTCTTAGTTGTGATTGAGATTTGTACTTTATATTGTTCCTCCTTTCGGAGAGTATAACTGTGCAATGTACCTTAAACTGTTAGATTCATGTGATCTAGGATAGCGTTCTACTGCCGACACTATGGCGTAGGCTGGACGTACCCACTTCTCCTACCCTTACACTAGGGTGCGGGTCATGGCAAGTTCGTTTATGCATAATGAATGATAAATAAACTTAATAACTTTTAGACTTATTTATTTAATAATGTTCATTACTTTGGGTTAGCTGTAGGGGCTAGATCCCAGCTAGCGGTAGTCTGAAGACCAGTACACCGTGTCGCTTTAGGCTATTTACGCTTGTATGACAGAAGGACCCTTTCGGCTTGTACCAAAAATAACTTCAATTAATAAATGTCAAAATTTTAAGTCGTAAGATTTTTTTTATTAATCATAATACATCATGAATCCAAAAATTCAAGTATGTCTAGCTCATGACGCAGATAGTTAAAACGGTCTTCTGCCAGTAGTTTTGTGAAAATATTTGCTAGTTGATGATCTGTGTCAATGAACTCTAACCAAATATCCCATTGTTGGTGATCATGTCCATTTGAAATAATTTAAATTTTGAAAATAAACAAATGCACAAAACATGCAAATAGCTTCTAATCTAGCAACATGAGCATATGATTCGTCATAATCAATACCTTCTTCTTGATTATAACCTTGTGCCACTAAACGTGCTTTGTTGCGTAGAACTTGCCTATCTTTACTTAGTTTATTTTGGAACATCCATTTGGTATCAATTATCGATTGACCAATAGGTTCAGAAACAAGTTTTCAAACTTGGTTTCTCTCAAATTGATTAAGTTCCTCTTGCATGGCATCAATTCAAAATTTATATTAAAAGCATCTGCTACTGTCTTAGGTTCTACTTGCGATATAAAAGCTACATTAGCTGCTATATTAGTGTATTTATTAGAAGAACGTATACTTACACCTTTTGATACATCACCTATGATTAGCGTCTTTGGATGATCTGGCAAGAATCTCCAAGATTTGAATCTTTCTGTTAGATCTTCCACATAGCTCTCTCTGGTAGCAGTATCTTTGGATGACTTGGATTTAACCTGTGCATATTCATCATCACTGTCGCTAGATCTGTGACTATTGAGCTCATCAAAAGTAACATTAATAGATTCTTCAACAATCATAGATTTTTTTATTAAAAACTCTATATCCCTTACTCTTAGCAGCATATCCGAGAAATATCCCTTCATCTGCTTTAGAGTCGAACTTTTCCAAGCTATCCTTGGTGTTCAGGATAAAACAGCGATATCCAAAAACTTTAAAATAAGAAATATTTAGAATCCTTTCAAACCAAAGCTCATATAGTGTTTTCTTCGATATAGGTTGAATTAACACCCTATTTAAAACATGACAGGGTGTACTAACAGCTTATGCCCAAAATATTTAAGAAGATTATGCTAATTCAGCATGACTCTAGCCATCTCTTAGAGTACGGTTCTTCCACTTCACAATACCATTTTGTTGGAGAGTTCTAGGATAAGGAAACTCGTGGTAATATCCACTATCATCACAAAACTTTTTGAAATCGATATTTACGAATTCGCCACCATGATCACTTCGGATCATGAAGCATTTTTCGTTTTGTAGCTTTTTATAAAATATCTAAAATTACATCACTTTTGTTTAATAAAAAGTAAACCCATGTAAAATGAGAGAAGTCATCTACAATAACAAAGGTATAGAGTTTACCGCCAAGACTAGCGACTCTACTAGGACCAAATAAATCTATATGAATTAACTACAAGGGTCTAGAGGTACTTACAGCGTTGATGGATTTAAAAGTAGACCTAGTTGTCTTGTTCTTTTTACAGTCAGCACATACCATGTCTTGTTCTATTATGGAACCTGTTCAGAATTTCGAGAACGAAACTTCTGTATTGCATGAATTGCAAGCCCCTCTAAGAAACGAAGGGTCCTTTGATTTAGCAAGTGACTGGACTAGAGTAGTCCAATCTAACAAATAAGTAAATGGCTCATAAACTTTCCTTCTATCTGTATCATTGTATACTCTCTACCGCTCTGGAAACTTCATATTGCTTCCGATTATTCTTTCTTATCATCCCATCCTTCCTATTGCAGCGCGACGAATAGTCATGCTTATTAGAAATTATTAATATTTCTTAGCTACTTGTGTAAATTGTAGCTTGTTAATTTTGGGTTGCTTGATAAATAGGAGAGGATTGTAGATGCCTTATGCTATAGATATTTGTTGGTAGTTACCTTTAACAATCAGCTGTAAGGTTACAATGTTATGACGACGTGTGTTTAAAAGGGTAGTACGACCGAAGGTGGGTAGAAACCCTCAAGGATTCGTAATACGAAATGACCATGAGAATATATGATAGCTAATGGAAACCGTCTTCTATCATAGCGGATGGACTCTTCCCTTAAATTTCGAGGACGAAATTATTTTTAAGGTGGGTAGATTTGTAGCCCCTCTTCCCAGAATTTTGATAATATATTTTATTTATTTATTTATTTGAATTAAATGGTGATTTTAGATTTTTATAAATAATTATGTAGTTAATTATTACAGTAGATGCCTTTATCCATGGTGGGGTTTTGGAGCACAAGGTGACTAGAAATCGTGGCACGGAGCAATGGCGTGCTTAGAATAGTGTAGTAGCCCTGGTAGGGAAGACTGAGCCATAGTGACGTCCTAACTAGGAAAACCAGGCCAAGTTGCGACTTAACCCTTACCGAAGACTTATTTATTTATTATTTATATTATTGAGCTTTAGGGTACCCGGTTGTACCGAATTAGTCCAGATAGGACCCAAGACAAGCCCAAGCCATATAGTCATGCGGGACGTCCGATGACATGCGTGTTGATGTATTTTGATGAGCGGGTGGTTTTCCGTTTTAATGGTTTAATGAATACTTTCTAAGTATTCATAATTTAAATTTTATAAAATCATTATTGGTTGATAATTAATGATATTGGTATAAATAGGCACTTGTACATTTTGGAATTTTTAGACTGCAATAATGGTATATACACCATTAATGATTTATTGTAATTCGTTATTATTATTATTATTATTATTATTATTTTATTGAGGTTATTATTATATAATATTATTTTATTATTATTGGTTATATTATTTAATTGTCCATTTAAATATTATTATACATAGTCATATATATAAACAAACAGGCCTACACTAGGAATAGAAAATATGGAGATTTATATTTCTATAAAAATATTTATTTAGATTTAGGGAGATTTATATATATATATATATATATATATATATATATATATATATATATATATATATATATATATATATATATAAGAATAGATTTATTAATAAGAAAAGGAAAAGAAGTTGCTACTGTAGCTACGCTACAGTAGATATGTGCACCCGAGCCAAGGGGCCACAAACCAAACAGAGGCCCTCCCCCGAATCATCCCTCAGCGAAAACCGCGTATATATATACGGTTATGTATAGATATGTCGAGAATCCGAGAACGAGAGCGGAGAAGAATTGATACGCAAACCCTAACCCCGAACAAGCGTCGACCACCTGACGACCCTTTCCCCGTACTAGCGCCGCCGTGCGCAGTCGCAAGCCGGCCACGGCGCGCCGGAGCGCGCACAAATGGCGGACACGCGCGCGCGACAGGACACAGCCGCAAGAGTGGCCAGAAATTGATCATTCTTTGAGGTATGATTTCTCTCTGTGTATTCCTCTGATCTTCGATCCGTAAATTATTACATAAAGCCTATTGACCTTCTTCAAACCCCTTCAGATGGATTTTATTCTACGATAGTAGAAAGCCCAGAAAATCGACACAAAGGCGAACCAAAATCCTGTTCAAAAACAAGACTGAAAATAACCGGATTAGCCTACTTTGCGCTTGGTTATCTTCCAAACCATGCATGATTTCAAAAATCTACCTGAAGAAATTTGTTAACAACACATAGGAGTCCAGAAACTTTTTTGTAGTTTG
The DNA here is from genome assembly GCA_029216955.1 of Iris pallida. Taxonomy (NCBI): domain Eukaryota; kingdom Viridiplantae; phylum Streptophyta; class Magnoliopsida; order Asparagales; family Iridaceae; genus Iris; species Iris pallida. The sequence continues at coordinate 154,860 of JANAVB010002860.1, forward strand.
TGATTTCATAGTTTATCTACGAAATTATCTATCTCCCAAAATTGTGAAAAATCTATTTCAAAAACCTAAAAATCCATCGACATGGGGTGCGTCCCGCCAATCCGGGCGACGTGATCACGAATTGAAAGCATCGAAAGGTGTGTAACGCTTTGTGGACGTGTGGGCTTTGACAGAATTCAAATTGGTCGCGTGTGCGCGACGAATTTGATGTGTATCCGTCAAAATTCACTATATCGGCCTCTGTGCAAATTTCTTAATTAGTTTGTGCACGCTCGTCAGATCGAGACGAAACTTGTGCCAACAGGACCATATCATTTTTCTGGTCCTGTATGTCAAGTTTGGTCCGATTCAGAAACAGTTGATCGGATCACCGTATTGCGGGTCCTACGGTCCAACTCAACGGGCGATTTCGTGCATAGCCTACCGAAATCCAAAATTGGACATACCGTTGGGTTCGTATCGTCGAAACAAATTCGTATACATGTAGTTTGATGACTTTAGAGACCATTGACTCTGGCACGCTTTTTGGTGCAAAGCGGGTCCAACGACGGACACCGTTTTGGCCCAAAATTACCTTTTTGCTCCTGTGTCCAGAATTGGACTTAAGAACTGACAAATCTTGCTATTTTGACTATTCTGAGAACATTGGTAATGTTTATTTCAGCATCCGGGGATTGTTGTACGAGTTTTGACTATTGTGGCATACTTAGTGGTTTGGACTATCGGTTTCACCAGCAAAGGACCACAGGCGAGTACAGTTTATTATTTGTTTTCAGTATTGATCTTTACTATACATCAGTGTTTAGTCGATAGATATGTGATTTCAGTTTTATGTTGATTTTATTCCTTGTTGTGTCGGGAGGTGAAGTACCAATGATGTGTGATCTGACCTTAGCCCGTGTAGACCGTGATTTATTCTTGTATTAGATCGTGTAGACCATGATTTATTCTTACTTTATACAATATAGACAGTATTTCATTATTGTTTTATACAATATAGACTGTGTAACATCATACAATGTAGATCGTGATTATTATTTTGTAGACAGTATTTCTTTATTGCAATATTTTGTGTAGACCGTGTAACTGTGGACCGTGTAACTTTAGACCGTGTAGATCGTGTCGCATAATTGTCCTAAGACCGATCACATATCAAAGGTACTTCAGTCGGTCAGTTAGTGAGTATTTTATTGTATTTTATTTTCTGTTTAGTTTTATTCAGTCTTTCTTCATTTATTTTATAAATTATATGTCTAAAGGCTAACCTCTGTTATATAGTCATTTTCATATATTGGAACTGCATTCAGTGAATTGTATTCGTTCCATTCCTGACTGAAAACTAATATTTTTCAGGTTAGCCGTGGATTCACTTAGCTTGGGAGTGACGGGTGTACTTGCAGACAAAAGCCTATAGACTAATTAGATAGATGAGTTGTAGTCATTCAAATATTTGTGTAAGTTTATATTTTTCTGCAAATATAAATATTGTGAATATTATAAATTAAATTAGTTTTTGTGAATGAGCAATATTTGTGATTTTGATCTTCATGGCCGTGACAGCGTTCTACCACCGATACTGCGGCGTAGGCTGGCTTGGACACGTCTTGTATCCCTTTTTTTAAAAAACGGGTGCGGATCGTGACAAATGTGATCTCAGGGAGTCCTTTTACCAACTTTTTGGTGCACAGTCGTGAGATAGTATCCATATTGGATTGTCCTAGCCTCATGTGCCACAGCCAGCTTTCATCTTGATTTGCTACTAGGTACCTTCTTGCATTATTAGTACTCTCTTGAAAGAAAACATAAATATTTTCTTTTCTAATCCCTTTATATACGGGATTACCAGATGACATTTTATATATAGTACATTTATCTTTTACAAAGTTGTTGCCATAACCATTATCTGCCAAATGACTTATGCTCAGTAGGATATGTTTTAATTCCGTAACTAGACAAACGTCTTTTATTACTGGGTAAGGAGACATACCAACAGTGCCATTTCCAATTATGTCACCTCTCAAGTTTTTTTTGAAGAAGACGTATCCTTCTTTCTTCATGGATAGCGTAGCGAACAAGGATGCATCACCAGTCATATGTCGCGAACATTTACTATCGAGGATCCACTTGCTTCTAGCATGAGAGGATTGAGGGGTCCACCTACAACATGAGTAGATGAATCCTTTGGTACCTATTTCTTGAAGGGTCTATTTTGATTAGTCTTAGGTCTCCAAACAAGTGTTTGATTGTCAACAAACTTTTTTGCTAGACAATATTGTGATATGTGCCCATGAGTACCACAGTACGTACAAGTAAGTTTTGAAAAATTATTTTTTTGTTTCTGTGTTGACATGCAGTTGTCTTCTTTAAAGACCTATAAGTGAAAGCATGATTGTGATTAACGTGTTGCTTACGTGCTTTCTGTGGTTTAGTTCTCTTAGTTGTATGCTTAGCATTAGGACTAACCTTAGACTGTGTCACATGGATGGCCTATTTTCCTAACTTGATCTCTAATTTTTTAGAGATCGCACAAGACTCCTCATATTTAGTAGTCATATCAGCGAGTCTTTGCTCTGTGACCAAGTGCCTCTTTTTTTCAATGTTATAAAGCTCTTGTATCTTGACATAGTCACTTTCTTTGTTTTTAATGGTGAGGATAGCCTCATGATAGTCTACCTTGAGCTTGGCTATCTCATCCGTGTTATCGGTAGTAGATGTCTCTCTAATATCTTCCAGAATATTAGACAATCTTGCTACTTCGGTTGTGCATGTCTTAACCTCTTTGCGAGATTGCTTATACTTGTCTAACACATTTCTGTGTTCTTCAAGTAGTTCGCTAAAAGCAATAACTAACTCATCGAATGTAAAATCATCATATAGTGGGTTAGTTGATACCTTATCGAATGCCATAAGACAGACATTAGCAGTACTGCAGGGTCTGTCCTCTTCCTTTGATTCACTGGCATCACTTTTGTGCCAGATGCTTGTATTTGCATACTTTCGACTAGTTGTAGCTTTCTTGCTTGATCTTGATCTATCATATGGACTACTTTTCTTTGACAGTGGACAGTCCTTCTTCATATGCCATGACTTCTTGCATCTAAAGCATATTGTTTATTTTTTACTGCTTTCGTGGACGTCTTTCTTCCTTCGGTGTGGTCTCTCAAACTTTAGGAATTTTTTGAAGTTCTTTACTAGCAAGGCTTGCTCATCACCACTAGATGATTCTTCGTCAGAAACTTTATATGCAACTCTTTTAGCTTGCGCTTTAAAGGTGATGGATGTTTCTTTAGGACTTGCTTCTTTATATTCTTATAGGTCCAGCTCGTGGGTCATCAGCTTTCCCATGAGTGTCTCCAGAGTCATGGTGGTGAGATCGTTTCCTTCAATGATTGCAGTAGCCTTCGGGTTCTAGTTCTTAGTTAGAGCCCATAGCACTTTCCTGATATTCTCATGGTTACTGTAATCCTTACCAAGAGATTGCAAAGGATTAGTAATATCTGGGAAACAAGTAAATATCTGTGTAATTGACTCATCGGGTTTTATTTTAAAAGATTCATATTCCTGTGTTAGTCTGCGAATTTTGTATTCTTTTACTTGGGAAGTCCCCTCGTGGGTTACCTCAAGAAGTCTCCAAATATCATGAGACGTAGTACAGGTAGAAACTCGATTGAACTCTATTTTGGCAATTGCACAGAATAGTTCATTGATGACACGTTCATCTAGACTAGCCTTTAACTTTTTTTCGTTTGTGTATTTGTCATGTGGCTTGTCTACAAGTTTACCTTCAATCATTATAAGTGACGGTTTCTTATAACCGTCAACTATTATAGACCAAAGATCAAAGTCAAGAGACTTTAGAAAGAAAGTCATTCGTGTTTTCCAATATGTGTAGTTTGTTCCATCAAATAGTGGAGGTCTATTTGTGGATTGTCCTTCACCTTTGAATATTGATTTCACGGCTGCCATATACTCTCTAGGGTTGTTATATTAGAATATAATCCACTTTGATACAAATTGTAGGACCGTTGAGCACCTCTAGAGGAAGGGTGAATAGAGTGTGTGCGAGTGCAACAGAAATAATTACCAATTAAAAATTTACCAGTTATAAACTATGGAAGGAATAAAGAGACAGTAATATAAATGTAATAAGAGATAGAAGATCAAACTCAGTGAACACCGCGATATATACTGGTTTTTCTCTAAGAGGACTAATCCAGTCACGGGTACTCTTGTCCGCTGTTAATCCACTATTCACAAGCTAAATGAGAGCTTGTCGTCTCTTTACAACATCGTGCTTGGTGACAAGTGCACGACCGACTTCACAACACTGTGCTTGGTGACGAGCGCACAACCAACTATAAAAACTGATATATTTTTTGAACTTGTAACCTCTTTACAACTCTGCAAACTAAAGACTCTAAATCGAACATGATGTTACTAGCTTTGGCTAAGAGATGTATATGTAGAATATGAAAGCTTTAGATCACTTGAAAAAAATACTTTGAAAGATAGATAGAAAGAAGAATAAATGAGCAATTAGAAATAAAAAATTATTCTCTATTTATAGGTGTTTTTTCTGACTGAACTCGGGTAGAGTTCAGGCAGAGTTCGGATGCTAAGATCTCGTAAACGAACGTTGTATGCAGATTTGGAGGCAACTGAAATTCAAATTTAAGTTGACCGAACTCGGAACGAACTCGGCCAGAGTTCTGCCAGAGTTCTGTTACTCCAGAACTTAATTTAAATGGCCAAATTGCATAGGAATTTTGGGCTTTTTGGATATGTAGGGTTTTTGAAACATATGTAAGCTTTTTGAAAGGTGGACTGGAGTTAACCTAAGCCAGTAATAACCGATCAATTTTACATTTCATATCCTAGACTCAATAAAGATAAAATACAGAAGAAATGTAAAACTTGACTCGATATTAATTCTGGTACAAATCGCTTTTGGATGATGACTTGAAAGCTTATTGTAGATGTAGTCCATTCTTTGGTATTGATTTTACTGACCTGAAACATTAGTAACAGTTCGTATATTTTGCGTATCGACTTAAGTCGTCGTTGATTATCAAAATCAGGTGTGACCATTAGGCAATGAGCCAACACTCATTTGTTGTAGAAATTATGTGAAGCATACAGTACAATTAGTGAACTTTCTAGTCATCATAGCCAATTTTATATAAGCGGTTGATAAAGCATAAGCAAGATAAATTATGCTAGAACTTACCTACGGTAGGGCGTGTCGTTGCAGTATAAAACTTACCATAGTGTTTCTTGTCAGTTTTGTTATCAATAGCTAAAAGAGTGTGTATTCTGGAGGTCATTGGTGTTGACTAACCATCTTAGATATAGCCTGGTTAGACGGGATCCTTTCAATGCAAGTAGCGAGCTCCACTGAAAGTCGCTGAATTATCCATTACTTAAACCTAGCTCAGCTATATCGTGTCTTCCCTAGGCCGAATCGGTCTTGTGGCCTCAGGATACCATTCGAAGAAACATCGCTTTTGTGCACAAGTTGTCCATGACTATGCTAGACTAAATTTGTTACTCAAGCACGATCTATAATTTCATATAAAACTTAACCAAGTTTAGCATGTCCCGCCTTATCATCTTGCAATGTTCATTCTTTGATTCATTTCCTTTATTTAACACAGTTCTACAGAAGGCATGACATAAGTAAGCATGTGGACAGTTTTATGGTATATATAGCAGTTTTACACAATATAAACATGTATAGTTATATAGCAAGTGTACGTAAGGAATCATGCAACAGTTCATGGAAACAATTATTCACGTTCATGCATATTCAACTAAAATTCTATCGATTGGTTTGAGGACAAGAGGGTCAAAGGAAAGAAGGGTCCAACTACTCACTTTGATTGTCGAGACGAAAGGGAAAAATGTCGATTGTGCTAGAGGACGTCTATGTGATCACCTGAAACCACATAAGCAACAAATTAGCACTTTACCCTTCTACTCCGAGTACGATATGGAATACGAAGGTCAAAGAACGCAAGCAATGCAATCCATCGAAAACATTCACGAAAATACATTCATAAAACCAAAGCCAAAGGAGCAAGTGCAACATAAAAAATAGAGCAATGAGAGGTCTCTCCTGATTCAGGTGCAAAGTCCATCCTCGAGGCACAACCTGCTGAATATGGGACTTTATTCCGAAGAAGCCATTCCATAACAAAAAAATGACCTTAACAATCGGTGTCGATCAATCGATAGCGACATTGTTTCGTAATTGCACTTTCTGCGAACAAGGAACGAGGCACGATATTGGGATGGGGCACTACAGGTGTAAAGTACTCGTATGATAGTCGTCATGCCTCACCACAAGACATGCCATATATCTATTACCTACTCGATGATAGCAGTCGGTGCCCCACACACACCGATGTGCCATATTATCCCTAACAGTCCACATATTAAGCGACATATTCCAAGTGACACAAGTTACACATTTACTATTGTTGTTGTTATTATCTTTCCAGTTGTACCATATATGTCATCGCAACTTGCCTTGCTGTACTCATACTCTTTGATACCATTGTGTACATGATATTGCTTCTTTGAGTCTTTATATTAGTGTTTATTGTTTAGTGTGTCTTTCATTTGCTTATACTTGCTCACTCCTGACTATAGATATTTACTTTGACAACTTTGGAGGAGGATATATATCCTACACATTATGGGCCTTCAGAGGGTCAGGTAGGTGAGTTTATGGAGGATGTGGAATCCATCCAAATGAGGACACATTGGCTAGTTATCTTTTATTTTATTTAGCGGGTTTGTTCCCGAATTTCTTATTTATGGACTTGGAATTTATAGAATTTACTATTACTTTTATTTGGGCCTATGGTTTCATTTGAACCATATGATCATTAATTAATTAAATAAATGATTGTGGACCTATATTATGCTCTCATTCATTTTCTTCAGTATAGATATTGTGATTGATTTTTATTGTGTTAAAAAGTTATAAATGCTAGATGATCATATTGGTCAAATATATGTCTTGTGATTATGTTATGATGGTTTAGTTATACCCATCTTGATTGTGGAATCATATTCATATTGATTATGAAGGTATAAAGGACGTACTACCGCCAACCCTGCAGTGCAGGCTTGGCTTGGCTACGTATTCGTACCCAATTATTTGAGAGCGACCATGACAAAATTTTAAGGTGGCCTATGCAGGTCGAGATCAAGGATTTAAAAATTAATGAATTAAGGGAGACATAGGTCAAGATCTAGGTTAGACGTATGTATATGACTATGATTAAAGAAATATGAAGGAACTTAGGGAAGTTAGTGATAGACTATGTTAATTATTCACAATTAGGGCCATCTCTTTCATTATATCTATAATTTTTGACCTTCTTGTCTTTCAAATTCTTTTCTTGAGGTTACTTAGTTAATCATTCTCTCTTCTTGTCCATCTTCAGAATTGTTGATACTAGGAGAAAGACTCACACCCCTTATACCGAAGGGTCAGCGTCTTGACAGTTCGAGACACATGATTTTATGACTTCCCTACCATCTATGGACGATACCATAAGAACGGGCGCTAATAGGAGTGCTGTAGCACATAATGGAAGCCCAAAGAAATCAGTCATGTATTTTATAATAGACCACGGACAGAGTGACTACCTAAAGTCGAGGGTAGGAAATGTGAAGAGCGTAGTCGAGACATGTATAATTTTATTGAGTTAAAAATATATATCATTTTCTTATTTTTCAGACATGTAAATATTTTATTTCTTCATCAAAACTTTTTTTTCTTTGAATTGACCAAAATAGTTAGAATAATTTATTTTGACTAAAATTTTGAGTTAACTTTATAACCAAAATTCCTAATCCTAAATTATCCTAAATCTTATAACCCTAACCTAAATCCGATAACCCTAACAGTAAAACTAACGTGGCTATATAAGCCACCCAGCCGTTCGAGGGAGGATTCGAATCCAAGACCTGTGCTTTGATAACCCCCAACAGTACCACTAGGCTGCAAGCTTAGGGACCCGTCAAACTATATTGTGGAGTCTTTTTTTCCAAATTCTTCTTCCCAAAATTCTCTCTCTATAGAAAATATTAATAAATATATTATGTTGCGAAATATTGTAGAGGACAACTATATCAAAATTCCTTTAAAATGAGTGCTCCCTGTGCAAATACCACAATGCCCATTTCCCAATCCATTACATTTGTCTTCTTCCTCTTCCTCCTCCTCCCTCCTCTTTTCTCACTCGTCTGTATTCTCATTCTTGGTTTCATCTCCCAACCAAGTAACCAACGACTCTACCGAGACTCCCCCCCACCACAATAGTAACTACTCAAATTCTTCTTTCACAAAATTAGCAACAAATGATTAAGAACTAGAAGAGTTGAAGCACTCATAGATCACTTCAAGAAATCTGAGGTTAGTGGAAGAACACACTCATACTCTTCTTCTACTTCTTGTAGAAGTTCTGTTGGGCTTCAGCTCAAATTTCACTACTATAGCTTATGTTGATGGGTCTATGAGAAAATTTCAGTACTCCTATGGAGATTATGACTGGGATCGCAGCTGCGGAGCTGGAGCACTTCCGTTGCTGGGCATCTAACCTCTTGTCGAACCAAACCGTATACAACATTCTTCCGGCGTCGAGCAAGGTGAAGAGTATGGTTTCTTGGTCTTGGATTTTGTTTGTTTTCGTCGCTCAGTGTGCTTAAGTTTTCCCTACTACTTGCAGGTCTCTTTCCTAGATGCAGAACTTTCTGTGGAACAGGCATTCCATGTCATGTATGAAGAAGTATGTTTCCTTTGATTCCGTCGTTGCTGCTCATTGATGACTATAATTGTTGACAATTTCTTCAGATTTGTCTCGTTTTTATATAATGTTGATTTGTTACTAAAAGCTCAAGACTATTGGGAGCATTGGTTAACTAATGTGGTATCGGAGCAATAGGTGCTTTGTGGAAGATAAGGCGAGGAAACTATTCCCCAAGAACTGCACTTTGTGACGGGGCTCCAACACCAGCGACTAACCGGTGGTGGCCGGCTCTTGCAAAGAACTCAAAGATCGAAAAAGACATATAACACAACACTTACGTGGAGAACCCTGATCGGCGAAAACCACTAGGGGAGCAAGATCACTATTAAAACGAGGTTTACAAGTCTATTACAAGATTGCTACAACTTTAGAACCCTAATACAAGAAAACTACACAAAGAGAACTCAAGAAAATACCAAAGATTATACCCAAGAAGATTAGTGAAACCAAATCTTCCTCTTCTTCAACCTCGTTCTTTCTTCTCTCTTTCTCTTAATCTATTGATGATTGCCCAACACCTCAAGCACCGAGATATCTCCTAAAGGTCTAAGGAATACACGAAAATTAAGAGTTCTCTTTAGCAACAAATGAAGAAAGAACAAATATTGAACAATGATAACACAAGAACACAAGATCTAATGTGGTTCAACCAAAGATTGCCTACTTCCACCGTTCCATGGAGTAAGGGGAAATATCTTTATTGAATATGTAGAAAAAATGTTACAAAAATTCCTACAATCTCCTGAAGGGTTTACTCCCAACCGACTGGAGAACCTGCAAGGCTGCAAGTGTGTATATATAACCTATAGTTGATTTTCTCTTATCCTAGTCACCAGCAAAATCTGCATCCACATATTTATGCAATTGATTCGTTCTATCTTTTGATTTGTAAAACAAAAAAAAAATATTATTATTATTTTATTAATATCAAAGTATCCACTTTACCGCTCCCAAATGAAGCTTTTTTGGATTTGACATGTACCGACTGACTAAACTGAACCTATATGATAAGTTCGATTGAATGCATACCCTAACATACATGAGTGATACCACTGCACTAGCATATGGTACTCCAGACATTTTTTTCCTTATTCTCTATGTTCGGACAATCCTTGAAGGATAACTTGAAATAATCGATGGTAGGGGTACTCATCCGTCTTGAGTCCTTCATAATAAATCTCTTCTGCACATTCTCAACCTATTTTTTGTGTGTGATAGCCATAGCTTTCTAATCTTCATGTCTCGATAAATTTCCATCCCAAGTATCCTTCTTGCTACCTAAATCCTTTATGCCAAATTATGCACTCAATGAAGCTTTGAACGCCCTTATTTTCGTCATACTCTTAGAAACGATCAACATGTCATCAATATATAAGAGGAGATATATCGACGAACCATCCTTTAGGAGACTGCTTGAGTTCATAAACATAATTCTTCTTGCTTCCATAAAATATTCGTATTGCCTCATGAAGATTATCTCTTCAATCTCACCATGCAGAAAGGTTCACATCCATTTGCTCCAACTTCAAATCCTCAAACGTTTCAATGCCAATAAAACTTGAATAGATATATGCTTGACGCCTTGACCACAAACAAGAAAATCACTTTATAGTCAATCTCTTCCTTCTGAGCATAACCCTTTGCAACCAATCTTGTTACTTATTTGCTCATTATCCTTTTTCTGAATAATCACTTGCAACCAATCATCCTTTTACTTTTTTCCTTTAGGTAGTACAACAAGTTCTATGTAGCATTCTACCAAAGTGATTCTATCTCCTATGTCATGGCCACTATCAATGGATCCCTGTCCTTTTGCCCTATGTCCTCCTTATAGTCCCTTGGATCTAATGTTTTCGTAACTAGAACAAATGAAACTATTTCTTCGAAATCATACTTTATTGGTGCTTTATGTAGATGTCCTGATCTCCTTAATGCTACTATCTGTAGGTCTTACTGGTGGGTTCTACTGGGTTGGTTCTCATCCTTCATCTCCGTAATATGCTCGTCTATCTTCGTATCAATAGAGTGTAATGATGCTTTGGTGTCCATATCCTTTTGAGGCGTCAAAAACCTCCACCTCCACCGAATCATTATCACTTGATTTTCCATTCGTCTCCTTTGACTCTAATCTGACATATTTCGATATGGAAACTTCAACGAAGAACATATCTCGGCTAGTACCACCTTTGTGATTTTCGGATCCATAACAACTTGTAGGCTTGGACTCCATGTTTGAACCCCAAGAAAATGCACATTTTTGACTTTGACTCAGACTTGGTTATGTCCTTACTCATGAATGAATAGGCAGGGCACCCAAATACACCTAAAGAATCATAACTGGCTGGTTCTCCTTCATACATCTTCAGGAATATGAAGATCTATGGATCTAGATAGTAATATGTTAACAAAATAATACCATGATTAACTGTCTCCGTCCAAAACTCCTTTATAAGGCTTGCCTATAGCCGCATACTTCTCACCCTCTCTAATAGTGTTATGTTCATGAGCTCCTCTACCTCGTTTTACTCTGGACGTCCTAGAATTGTCCATTGCATTTGAATACCCTATTCCTTACAATAATCTTGAAACTCTGTCGAGGTGTATTCATCTCCATTATTTGTCCATAAATATTTTACTGTTCCTCCATTTTGTTTCTCCAAGGCCATTTTTTCACTCCTTGAATGGAAGAAATACTTCTGACTTGTTTCTGAGGAAATGACCTATACCTCGTCAACGAAAATGATGTAATACTCTAAACCTCCTTTTGACTAAATTGATAGTGGCCCATGTGTCTAAGTGGAGGTAGTCACGAAATCCTTTAGTCTTTTGCACTGCCTACTTGAAGCCAACTTTATGTTGCTTTTCCATCATGCAATACTTGCATAAATTTAACTTGTACTCCATACTTCCTTTTAGCAAATTTTTTTGTGCAACTCATTAAGGCCCCTCTTACTCATGTGGCCAAGACGCATATATCATAGATTTGCGGTATCCTCTACCCGTTTCTCTATAATGACGATTGTCCCGCTCCGCACGGCGTATTACACTGAGGCGTTGACTCAACGAGTCACGTTGACCGAATAAAATGTATCGATGCGAATCGATACAAAAGTTACGTTGTCCCGAGCAATGCATCGAACTAAGTCGATGCGAAGAGTTGCCTTGTCCCAAAGTATGCATCGAGTTGAATCGATGCGAAGCGTTGCGTTGTCCCGAAGGATAAGTGCGTTGAGACGGCTCGAAGATTCTAAGAAATCGAATCGACCAAGGCACAAGTCCGAATCGATGCAAGTATTGATTTTAGTTGGTTTCATGTACAGGCTATACGTTTACGCTGAAATATTAGAGATCGACATTTTGCCTTATTCAGTAAGGGGTCCGCGAAACTAAATCGTCGCCTTGCGACGGACTGGGACTTGGGCACGGTAAGCCAAATCGGACGTATAATTCAATTAAGTACGGAGTGCTTGAATGGCTAAGTCAGGAGAGTTGGCCGTACAACGAAGTTATGAAATCGAGCCGCATCGGCTCGGCAAAACGACAAGGCGTATCGACTCAAGGTGGGAGGATTGACTCTTCTTTTTACTCCTTCATGCCTAAGTTAGAATATATCATTTGTATGCTAAGTTAACCTATCGGCGCCACGGACGTGATCCGATCGGAAGATAAATCATAGTGTGTGTCGAACACTAGTTAGAACAATTGAAATAAAACGTGCATCAAATGCACGAGTCGCTATAGAACATTAGATATCGCAAAGGCGAGTGCCTCGGTGCGCAAGCTGCAAGAAACACGAGATAACTGTATTTGGCGAGTGCCTTAGTGCACGAGCCATTTCGTGCCTTCGTGCACGAGTTAGAAAGGCTAGAACATTGAAAGATAATAGACGAGCGCTCTAGAGTGCAAGCCACGAACATTGAACACTAAGGCATAGAACATGGAAATACGGCTTCGATGCGTGCAACAAGTGTGTCACGACCCGCACCCACTGTGAGGGTACGAGAGCGTAACAACGCCCAGCCTACGCCGCAATGTCGGCGGTAGAACGCTGTTCTAGGTCATGAACTATAACTAACATAATATGAGTACTCTCCATAAGGAGGCCAACACAGAGGTACAACTCAATCACAATCTAAGGTAGAATGTAGCATGATGGAAAATAGATAAGAAATCCTCAACTGAGGTACAGCAGAAAGAAATAACAAAGTCTTAACATCTCTAAAATATACAACTCTGAAAATAAGACAACAGCTAAACATGAAAAGAAAGGACAGTCTAACCTATCTACACTATACAAGGTATCATCCTGAGCAGCTGCCTGAACCTCCCCAGGGGTCCAGGTCGCGAGTGTCAACTAGGCAAACTCCAAGTAAGGGTGCAGGGTTCCTCATCATCCTCTGTAAAATTTTCAACAGGTCCAGTCAGGACGGGAGCGAGCACAAAACATCTTACGCAGTTCATATCATGTTAGGAAATGTAAAGCATGCAATAGAGTAAGGTACATGAAACGCTGAAAGAAGAATGTATATGAAAACAGCAGAGATTTGATAATGGAAAATATTTATATATGATAAGTAAGAACTGTAAGCAACATGTGATTTAGAGCACAATATGGTTATGTAAACGGGTTAGGTTATACAATAAAATGGGACTCCTTTGTACGTGGGTGTACAATGGATATATACAATTTCTTATACAATAGGATTGATCACATAACCAATTTTACTCTCCCTCCCCAATTAATACACAAGGATCCAATTCAGTTACGTTACATTATACAATGGCTTGTACAATGGCTTATACAATGGCTTGTACAATGGCTCAATGTGATAATGAGAGTACAATATGCACAATGAGTGTACAATGATAAGGATATTCAATAAATACAATATGTAAGTGAAACGCACATCACAATATGTATTTAGTGAATACTAGGAGATAACATCTCAGAAGAAGATCCACATAGTACTAATCCGTGATAATGATCGTGTCAGCATCAAGTACAGTAATCTAGAGCAAGAATGTAAATCCAGACAAGTATGAAACGGTCAGAGAATGTACTCGCCTCGTATCTGAATGTCTGAAGTAAATGTACTGTCTGAGATGAGGTACCTGACTCCTAGTTAGAGCAACACAAGTCAAGATGTATACAGGGGATGATAATAGTAATCTATAATGCATCTGCATGCTGTCTAGATCAAACTAGGCTAAAGTCAACACTTGGTCAACTCTAGTTAACCACACTAGTCAACTAGGTCAAGTCCTAGCCCAAACAAGTCTAATAAGTCTCACTGGGCCTAACCAAGCCTAGGCTAGCAGTCACACACCAATCACAAGGCTATACAAGCCAACACAAGTCACACATCAATATACATCACTATCATGCATATTCTATATTATATATATATATATATATATAAGAGAAAGGAACTAACATGTAAAGCTATGTGTGTGTGTGAACATGGAGGTGTACATGAAAAGAGAAATCAACACTAGTTATGAGTTTACACTACACATGGCACAAAGCTAACCCATCTACATTACACATGTATTATACTTAACATGCATGGCTACAAGTATACATCTATATACATTAGAGTAGAGACTATTTAAGTTATAACTAACATGCATCTATACTTTACATAAATCTATATATATTATAGCAATCATTTAGAGAAGGGTTACATGGCATGGTGGTTGATATAGAGTGGGGTGTCCTTGTGCAGAGGGTGAAGTTCATTCTCAGTTTAGTTCCACATTTACATATAAACTAAAGTGAGCTATCCCATAAACTGGTGTAACTAACCACATAAAATGAACCATGTTATCTGAAATCTGCCATTAAGCCAACATCCCATATGCATACAGCTCATGCATTGTCTAATACTGAAATTAACTAACATTTCGAATTAAGGGGTTGAAGGTTAACATTACATTCATAGACATTCCACTATATTGAAAACTAAAATTGGCTTGGCAATATGAAAAGGAAGGTATATAGGCTTACATGGACAGTTCAGTGTTCGAACAACCTAAAATGAACTAACATTAAATCTAAATATCAGCTATGCATTGGTTCTATGTCTACATATGAAATCTGATTTTGCATTTACAATATTTATACATTATGCATTCATATCTATCATTACATATATACCTTGCATTTATATCTAGCATTCATTATATACTTTCATGCATGCATTGTATATCATTCTTTCATTCATGCATTTATGTATTGCTTACATACATTACATTAATTGCATTCCTACATGCTTGCATTCAACCATATATATACATTAATGTAAAGAGGATATATATCATATATATATATATCATTTCATTCATCTAACATATCATGCATTACATCTATTATTACATTACATTCATGCTTGCATTCATTCATCATTCATTTATTCTCTTGCACCACTATATGCACCATACATTACATACTATGGAACCTACATATTCATCACAAGCCATACTTATACATGCTTACATTAGATAGGATACTTACACCTCATACATCATTTATTTAACCATTTACTCATGCTTGCATTCTTTATTTAATTACATAATGTATATACATTAACGTGGGTTAAAATCAAATAGAATATTATATTACACACAAGGGTGCACAAGATGCATATGCCGAATAGTAACTCCTACTACTAATCAATACTGTACCATCTCAGCATGAATTAAAATTTAGGATTAAAGTATGTTATAGATCTATGTGTTAGCTTTCCGAAACTTCAAACGGATCGCGTTTTCGTTTCCGAAAACTCCCGGAATCGCGAAAACACCGAGAACGCGTTTGTCTTTCGTACAACTGACACTCAAATAATTCTCCAGAAAGTTACAGAAAGAATTAGGCCTATTAATACATGTTTTTGGAAAGCTAACTTCAATATGCTTCTTTTAAAAAAAAACGGAAGATAAATCGGAGTTTTAAGCTAAAAGTTATGACATTTCTAAGTTAGGGCTGAAATTAAAAACATGGATAAAAATCATGACGGATTTAGGTAGTTTGAGACAAAAGAACACAAGTATATAACATAATATATCAAGAACTCACTCTCTACACTATATTATATATATGAGACACTATAGAACACATCTCCAATACAAAAATATGAGATTAAACATGTAACAATTCATTCATACATAACAACAACACATAGTGTGTCCAAATTTGGGATTTTTCCACATGGACACAACCACAACACAAAGGACACTCCAATGACCTCCAAATGGACACGAAATGGACACAAATGGAGATACAACCATGGGGGTCATTCCTATGGGTTCAAAATAGACCTATATGCATGAGAAAATGAAAAGGAGAAGAGATTTATACCTCCCGGTAGATCGAATCGAAGAAAAGCCTTCCCGGAGCGACACCGACACGTAGAGATTCCAAAAGGACACGAACGAGTTCCGAATCCTCCCAAACTTGGGTAGCTTCCTCCTTGGCTAGAATGGAGAAGAAAAGAAGAAGATTTGGTGGTGAAATGGAAGGATTTGGTGGAGAAATTGCTAGGGATTGCTCTCTAGGAATTTGGGGAAGAACAAGAGAGAGAGAGTGTGGATGAGAATAATGAAATGAACTTGAGCCTATCCTATCCCAAAGTGGCTGGCCATATGGGACTATTTGTCCTATTATGGTAAGGTCCAAAATGCCCCCACTAACCTATTCTATGAGTATTAGGAAAGGGCTAATTGGTTGGGGCTAAATTAGTCATTCTAAAGTCTCTAATCACACTAACCTTATCCATAATAATTAGTCTAACCTCTAACTAAAATATTTCTATCATGTGGACTAAAATTAATATCATGTGGGTCATGCCTAACTAGTGTGTGGGTCCCACTAGAGTCAAACTACCCCCGGGTCCCCGTTTCAAGTCGGATTGAGTTGAAATTCGAACCCAACTCAAATAACCCCAAAACAATATCATAAATAATAAAATAATATCAAAATAATTCAAAAAGGTCAAATGCAAAAAATATTCTTAGGCCAAAAATGATATTAAAATATCATAATCACATGGTTAGGCTCTAGGTCAAACAGTCTCTAGGGTTTCACTAGCAAAACGTCAAAACCACAAATCATTGATTTAAATAATTTTAAAATGATTTAAAATCACCAAAAATCATATCATAAATTGAATATCATTATTAAAATAATTATAAACACAAAATTTCAAAATTACCCTCATTTGGAAAACTGGGTGCTACAAAGTGCACGACGCGAAAGAAAGATGATAAATGTGTCGAAACGTACCTACGTGCACAAGATCATAAAAGATGGCTTCGTTGCGAAAGAATACAGTTGTGGCATGAATGTGACGGAACTGTTAGATATGACATGATGCCTCGAAAGGTGTTCGGGACCTTCGGGTCGTTCGGTTGACGAACATTGAGTTGAGGCATAATACTATTGAACATTGAAACGAAGTATGAAACATAGAAAGTTAACGGAAGAAATACGAGATGATAAAGTCTGAGTCTCGGACTCAAGACTATGCTTGGTTGTTTGAATAATAGGGCGTTGCATGGTCGAATGGAATGGACGAGAGATAATTGAGATAATCTTCCGTGCACGAAATGTTCCCTCCGAACGGGCTGCGTCGGGGAACTGGGACCGTTCGGCCTAGGAGGGATATAATCTTTGATAGGCGCACATCCGTAAGACGATTAGCGACCGCTTAGCGAGATGTGAAAGCCGCAAATGATGGTATGCAGCGGTAAGTTTCGTTTGTTTGGGATAGCAATCCAACCCGTGAAACGTCGGGCTACCCAAATTCGAGAAAGAAAAGAAAGAGAGAAAAGAAAGAAAGGAAAAGATAAAGAGAAACACCTTTAGTCCATTCCGACACGGATACGCCAAGACCTCCATATAGTTAAGGAACGATGGGTTGAAAGAGTAGGCACGTATGTGTCCCGCACACATAGATCCTGCTTAGAGATGTACTTATAACATGACAGGAAAGGAGTGGGGCATATTCACCTTGCGTCAGTGCAAGGGCGAGTGCGTCTATGTGGTAAGTCGCGCCACGAAACAAACACGAAATTGCTTGCTTGTTTGCCTATTCAATTCGAATAACATGCTTGCCATGATAACATACTTTACGCTTTCGAATATGCCATGAAATCAACCCTAAGGAGAATATAGCAAGATCATAAGCTAAGTTGCATGATTGAACATAAACACTAAAATGTCGGTTTAGAAGGAAGGTTTCTTCGTCAGTACATGCGAGGACGAACGTACTGATCCCCCACCAGCTTTCATGCAAGGTGCAGGGAATGGATGGCTTGCGGCGAAGCTTCGCTTGATCGCGTTGAGGCTTGGAATGCCGAAGCGTATTGAAGCGTGCGATTGCATTGACGTTCGGACTTGCAACAAGATTGATGCAGCCGAGATATAGAAGGCATGATGTATGGAACGGCGAAATCCTTTGTGGGCAAGAGAGAACCTGAGTGTTGTAGCCAATCTGGCATATATTGTTGGGCTATCAAAAGCCTTAGTAATCTCAATTTTCAAATATCAATAAAGAGAATTGTTTCGTATACTCTGTTTTTCTTTCGTTGTTAATATTAACTCAAAGATAACCATTTGAGAACTTGGTATCTTGCCTTGTACGAGCGCAACTCCAGGCTCGTGCGGCATCACGTCCCCTGCTAGGACGATGATTCGGGTAATTCCGTGTCGGGACGTGACACCGTCCATCTAATACAAGTTTGACGAACTCTCTCTTCCTTCATAACCAACATGTTACCTTTAAATATATTTATAACTGTATTATAGCCAACAAACTTGCATTATGCCGCGTCCAAAATTTCAAGAGAAATTAGGTTCTTCTTTAATTCTAGAATGTGCTATACGTTCATGAATGTCCGCATCACTATTTAAAACTGTATTATAGCCAACAAAGTTGCATTATGTCGCATCCAACACTTCAAGAGAAATTAGGTTTTTCTTTAATTCTGGAATGTGCCATACGTTCATGAATGTCCGCATCGCACCATCAAATATGCGAATTTTGATGTTCCCTATGCCTATGGTTTTGTGTGATGTATTGTTTCCTATAAGGGCAATGTTACCACTGAACTCCTTATAGGTGTTGAATACTCCCTGTTTGGACACATGGTATGAACATCCCAAGTCAAGAATCTACGCTTCCAGTAAAAATATCATTCTCGCTATGTACTATAGATGTACAAAAATTAACTCATTAGCTTCCGTTGCAATACTAGCTTGACTCGAATTGCCTTAAGTGGCACTTTTACTCTTTTTTTTAACCAATGCTTGTACTTTGGACATTGCTTCATGTAACCTGGCTGCTTGCAGAAGTAGTATGTATCACCATCAGCCATGATGCTTTGGCTTTTTCTCTGTTGCTTTTGCCTCCATTATTATTATTATTCAATATTCCCCTTTCACTGATAACCACCCACATGACTCCTTCGATGGATTCAGACCTCTCATTATCTCATCATCGAGAAGTGTAGTTGTAACCTTCTCATCTCGACGCTCTCCTTCCCATGAAGGATCACTGTTTGCAAGTAGTCTTATGACAATAAGAGCGAAGATGGGAGCAAAAGTGTTGTTTCCTCCTTTAACTTTACTTCAAGACTAAAATAAATCGTTTACCACCTTATTGAAGTTGATTGGATGCTCTAGAATTAGGGTCCCTTCCTTCATGCATAGACTGTAGTGTTGCTTCTTAAGGTACAGCTTGTTTGGCAATGACTTTATCGTATACAAGTTCTCTAGCTTCCTGTCACCACCACATTCTAGAACAAGGATATTTTGGTAATTGTGATTTTTTTTTGATTATTTTATTATTATTTAAATTGATGAATTGTATTATTGTCTTGTTAAGTGAAACCTTAGAACTACATTGATTAGAGGTTATTCATTATCATAGAAACTTGTTAGAGAGATTAGACAACTTAAGTTAGACTCTAATCTAGCTAGAATGACAATCAGAACCTATTTAGTGATTTAAAACATTAGCCACATTGGACCTTTCCCTTAAGGGGCCTTAAATTACATGTTAGGAAGGTCTTTTAGCCAATTTTATCAAACCCTAACCCTAGGGCAGCCCATGGCCGGCCACAAGGAGCCTCCCCTTGCCTATTTAAGTAAACATAGCATCCTTCTTCTCCCTTTCATCGAAACCCTAATCCTAATTTGTGTTCTTTCCCAAATTTGCCCCCTTTCACCAAATCAATTCCAAATTCATCCAAACCAATTGCAAACTACTCCTCTTGAGGAGAGGATGTCTCTATTGGCTAGATAGGAAGGATTTGGAGCAATTTGACCATTGGATTTGGTGGGAGAACTTTTCAAGAGGATTTTCATTGGGATTACAACTCCCAATTGGTAAGACACTCTAAATCTATTAGATT
This sequence comes from Iris pallida, assembly GCA_029216955.1. NCBI lineage: Eukaryota > Viridiplantae > Streptophyta > Magnoliopsida > Asparagales > Iridaceae > Iris > Iris pallida. The sequence continues at coordinate 175,094 of JANAVB010002860.1, forward strand.
TCAGTTTTATTATTGTAGATGCATTCATTTAGGGTCCCCCTAGCCCTAGGAATGATTTGGGTTTAGTTCGTGTCCATTTGAGGTACGTATCATGGGCGTATCACTCGTATTGGAAAGGTATCTCAAGTGTTCGACGAAATGTCCCATAGGAAGTTTTTATCACCAATTTCTGATGTGATTACATTTCTGGATAGGTTATGATCTGTAGATTGCATTTGTGATTGACTGAGGTAAATTTGATGTCGTTTGATGTGGTTATTTGGACACGGGGACACGTGGCTAGCACTACACTGTGCACAGTAGCTTCCCCTGCTACCGCAGGCCTTGTGCACACTCGACACGACACGACACGATTCCACTTCTTAGTAACTGTTTCGGGTAGGGGCAGTGACTGACATCTAACCCTGGTTATGTGGCTTCATATGATGGTGATTTTGGTCTGAGGCATTAGCCACAGATCCTGTTCTGCGCAGTCGGGGACACACAGTCACATTAGCTGCACTGCTCTGTTGCATTGCACACTGCTCGTGCTGCATGACACTTGGACACCATAGTGACACTCCATTGGCACATGTTCACATGTCTGCTACACTTGCCTTTGCATGGACACTCATTCACACATTCACTCATCCTCACACACTCGAACACTATACACTTTGTGACATTCGAACACCCATGTCACATTGTTCACTTTGTCTGACACATGCTCAAATTCAGTTATGACACATGATTGACACAGCCACTTGACACTAGTTCACTATTTGACATGCCTGCACACTGGCTTCGACACACACTTGTATTCACACTTCACTGAACACACATGTTCTGATACGTATTGTCACACTTGCCTATCACCACTGCACTTTGCTCTGCCACACATCATTCACCTTCACTGCATATCCCAAATTCACCCTCTGTTGCATTGCATTTTACATTGTCTGCAAACACCCCTACATACATCACTTCATGTCATTCACTGCAATCTTCTAATTGCCTGCATTTAGATGTCCTGCAAACCCTTCAACTCAGGGTTTTAGCAGCTAGAATCAGAGGGTATTAGAGCAGCCCCTTGTTCAGATGATATACTCATCTCTACAGGCACTCAGTTGCAGCCTTGGTAGATAGGGAAAGGCCATGTATTATCCTCATGCATATACCAATTAACTTAGAGCCATCCTTTTCATCCAGTCCTAGGATATTCCAAATTGGTTCAGTCCACTCTCTAATAGAGTTCAGTCGATTCCTTAACACCCAGTTTGTAGTTATCTTTGAAATGCAATCCCTATATCTAACTATTGAGTCCCATATGCTTGTGTCCTGCCCTGCACTCAGTTTCAGTTGCCACTCTTTATTTCCAGACCTCTATGTGTCAGTTCTTTGATAGTTGGGTTGTGTCGACCATGGATTTGGTCATCCCACATATATATAAAGAAGGATACCTGTGTTGCATTTAAAAGTTACTGGGTTATGTTAGTTGTGAGTGTGAAGATGAGTTCATGGCCCATTAGGAACAATAGTTATCTGTGGACTGCTATCTATATGTTTGTGTGTCATGGGGCTTTGAGTGAGTGTAGGCATAGGCAAGTGGGATGTAAGAATTGGGGTCATGAGTTGCTTATGCAGGACAGAATAATGAAAGCCTGTGCCTAGGTGAGTGGGTGTGAGGGAGGTCTAGTGAATGAGGAAACAATTTAGTGTATCAGGAAAAAGGGGTAAGAGTATAGATGCTAGGGAGTAGATGGTAGTATAGGTTAACCAACAGAAAAAAAAAAAAAAAAAAAAAAAAAAAAATATATATATATATATATATATATATATATATATATATATATACAAAAAAAAAAATATATATATATATATATATATATATATATATATGTGCTATATGAGTATATGATACCCATATATATATGCATACTCTATATGTATGTTATACTCATGTGTTATATATTTGATAGATAGGTTGCTATATGTGGATTTGCATAGAAGGGTTCATGCCTAGGATATGATACGTATATAGGTGGATTAGATATGGCAATATGTATTATATTGTGAGTTGTATGTTTAGACTATAGGTTGATAGTATTTATATGCTATAGATATATGTATATATGTTAGCCTATATGGTATCCTAAGTATCCTAGTGTACATTAGCCTATGACTAGGATTGTGAGTTAGTATGACCTAAGATGTTGACCACTAGTCTAGGTGACATTGTTGACTAGTCTAGGTTTGACCAAAACCCTAGATAATTGACTTTGACTCTTAGTTTGACTAAAGTTTGACCAGAGTTGATTTCGACCTAGAATGACCTAGAATCATGTAGATTGTATTATAAACTTCAATTATTATATATTGAACACATTATAACCTGTATTGCTCTAAATAGGACCTTGTGACTCTAGTTCGGACATCTGTATACATCAGTCGTTCAGGGTATCAGGCGAGTACATTCTCTGATAGTTCTTTCATTTACTTGATGATTACTGTATTTCAGTTCTAGTTAGTTTTATTTGATTCTCTGTCATAACACGGATTGGTATTTCTGGATCCATTGCATGCGACACTCATACCTTGTCTGGCCTCTATTATTGGAATCACCCTACTGGAATCACTTACTGGCATCACATTGTTCTGACTGGATTTGTACTCGATTTACGTGTCGGTTTATGGATTCACTTATACTTGTCGGGCGGGAAAATACTCGAGTAAGACATGTAACCATTTCCAAGCGTACTGAAATCACCCCTACTGGTCTAATCTGGAATGATAGCAGTCGCACACTTGCCAAGTGTGTGATGAGCCGTATTTATCCCTAGCCGTTTACATGTCGAACTCGGTATTTCAAAACACACTGGTTAGTGTCTTGTACTGGACTCACACTGGGATCACACTTGACTACATTGTACTGTCTGGACTCATATCACATTGCTCTAGTTCAGTTAGCTCTATTTTACGGTCTTCGTTGCCATGCTCTCCTGATTCACTGTATTACTTTTTTTGTTCTTTAAATTGTTGCTCTATTTCATTACATGTCTCAAACTTTCCATGATTTATCAATATAATTGTCTATAACTGCTTTATAGTCTTTGTCATTTACTTGGGATTGCTAGCTGAGGTGTGCTCGTTCCATTCTGATTGGATATATTCTTCAGATGTTTGTCCTGAGGATACGCGTCCTACTTGCTATGGATCTGAGGAGGGTATAGCCATCCCGTGTCCAGATTTTCAGGAGTGACTAGTAGACTAGTATAGAGGACTTGTTTTAGATTTCATGTTTGAACTTCAATTATAATAAGTAGAGATTTTGACATTGTATTTGAAATTGTTTTCAGATATTATTATTTAGTAGTTTATTAGTTGTTGTTTAGTCTTATTAGTTATCTAAACTTCTGTGATATCTTATCGTGCTTAGATTGTGATTAAATATTGTCATATCTTATACTTGTCCTCCATTCGGAGTTGAAATATATGACATGGACATTATATATTTGCTGAGTTGTTAGATAGCGACCTAGAACAGCATTATACTGTCGATTTTGCGACATCGGCTGGGCGCTGTTACGCACTCGTGCCCTATACCGGGTACGGGTCGTGAAACTTCGACCATAAATCTAATGCAGAAGTTTCAGTCTTGACATTGTACGTCACCTCATCTATAATATAAAACTCTAACGTGCATCACGCCGTCTGATTTATGTTGTTCCATGCATTATCTGTCATGTCGACAAGTTTCTTTTCATTACGACATTGACCTTGTGTTGTAATTGATTGATAATTTTATTGATAGTCCTCTTGGCTTTATATAACTTTACAATCAATATTACAATGATGGAATATCCTGTGGCATATTTTGGCATACCAAATATGTCCGCATGATATTCCAATATCCTTTATGCTAATACAATCTACTAAATATGACATACTAAATATTCCAACACTCTCCTTCAAGATGGGCAAAAGATATTCACTAAGCCCATCTTGTCACATCCTCTAATCATGCTCACAGAAGTAAGTCCCTTGGTTAGTCCGTCTGCTACCTGATTCCTGGTCGGAACGTGGCCAAGCTCCAACAATCCGTTATCCAGCTTCTCTTTGATGAAGAACCTATCAATCTCGATGTGTTTGGTCCTGTCATGCTGTATTGGATTGTTGGAGATACTAATAGCAGATTGGTTGTCACACCACAACTCCATCTTGGCTCCTTGATCCAGCTTCAGTTCTACCAGCATGTTCTTTAACCATAGTAGTTCTGTAACTCCCAGGGCTATAGCTCTGTACTCTGCTTCCTCTGTCGATCTGGCCACCACAGACTGTTTCTTACTCCTCCTGAAGACTAGGTTGCCTCATACGAATATGCAATATTCTGAGGTAGACCTTCTGTCATCGGTACAGCTAGTCCAGTCAGAATCACAGTAGCCTTCAATGCTCACATGATTGTTCTTTTGAATATCAGCCCCTTCTCGGGGGGCACTCTTCAAATACCTCAGAATCTGGTACACTGCATCCATATGACCCTTCCGTGGGTCGTGTATGTAGTAGCTCACCATACTCACTGCAAAGCAGATATCAGGTCGTGTGTGGCTCAGATAGATCGACTTGTCCATCAGTCTCTGGTATCTGTCTCGATCTCCAGTCTCGGCCTCTAACTTGAACCTCTGGTCTATTGACGTTGCTGCAGGTTTGCACCTCGACATCACTGTCTCTGTAAGAAGGTCCAGTGCATACTTCTTCTGAAAAAAGAACAATCTGTTCTGTGTCTCGAGCGATCTCTATCCCAAGGAAGTAGCGAAGAAAACCAAGGTTCTTCAGCTCAAATTTCCTGCCAAGCTTCCCCTTGAGTAGGGCGATCTCCTGCTCATCATCTCCTGTGATAATTATGTCGTCCACATACACCGTAAGCATGGTGATGTGGCCTCCACTCCGTCTGAAGAATACAGTATGATCAGCATTGATCTACTGATATTCCATCCCTATCATCGCCTTCCTGAATCTGTCAAACCACATCCGAGGAGACTGCTTTAGTCCATGAAGAGACTTCTTTAACCTGCAGACCTTGCCCGCTGTCTGGTTGGTGTCGAATCCTGGTGGTATCTCTATGTATACCTCCTCCACGAGATCCCCATGAAGAAATGCATTCTTCACATCCAGTTGGTGTAACTTTCATCCACCATTCGCTGCCAAAGAAATCAGTGTCCTGACAGTACTTATCTTTACGACTGGTGCAAATGTCTCGTCATAGTCGATATCGTACGTCTGACTGTATCCTTTTGCCACCAGTCGAGCTTTATAGCGCTCAACCTGTCCATCTGGGTTCTGCTTTACAGTAAAGACCTACTTGCATCCGACTGCGCTCTTTCCCTCTGACAGTCTTACCAGCTCCCAAGTGTGGTTCTTCTCAAGAGCTCCTAACTCCTCGAACATTGCCGCTTTCTACTTTAGATCGTTTTTGGCAACCTACCAATTGTTACGTACAATAATACTATCCAAAGATGCAATAAATGCTCCATGAGAAGAGGAGATGTGGTCATAAGAAACAAACTGAGTAATGTCCCAACCAATTCTGTCCGAAGGATTTCTCACATTGCTGCGAGTGGTCCTCTGTACTGATAATGGTGTAGGAGGAGTAGGGAGAATGATATCACCTGAAGGGGATGGTGGTGGTAGTGTAAGTGTCTAAGGAGTTGACACGGACGCAAGCAAGGGACTTGACACTGGCACTGTAGGTACTGGTCCTACAGTTTGCTTTTCTCTCTTGTTGTAGGTAAGTAACTCCCCCTGAGCCGTAGGCCTAACACCTCTCATCTCCTCCCCCTGTTCCGTTTCACCTTCCTGCTCCTCCTCAACCGTGCCTCCATGCCAAACTCCTAAATCGGTCACCACCGAGCTCTCCTTCTCCCCTCTCGCCTCATACTGGCAGTATTAGGCGTGTGGTTTGAAGTTTCCTCCTGACGATAGTATGGCTCATGCTCCCGGAAGTGGACATCCATACTTACAAACTTCTTCTTTTCCACCGGACTCCAGCACACGTGCCCCTTCTGAGTCGTCGAGTAGCCCACAAAGATGCACTTGACTGTTCTAGGATCAAGCTTTCCAACTAACGGCCTGTTGTCCTTCACAAAATATACGCACCCAAACACCTTCAGTGGGAGTATCCCACTATTATTACCTTGCAATATTTCACATGGGAGCTTTCATCCCATGACCTTCAAAGGCATTTTGTTGATTAGTTGAGCTGCTATCAACACTGCATACCCCCATAGACTCTGTGGGACATTCATGTCGATCATCATGCTTCTTGCGACCTCAAGAAGGTGTCTGTTCTTCCTTTCTGCTACGCCATTTTGCGCAGGTGTGTATGCACGTGTGGTCTGATGCTGTATCCCGTGTGTTGACAAGTATTCTTCAAGTGTTCTGTTTGTATATTCCTTTCCATTGTCAGACCTCAGTACCTTCACAATTGTCCCATACTAAGTCTGGATATGTTTGTGAAAATTTCGAAAACAAGTAGGTACATCACTCTTATTTTTTATCAAGTACAACCAGGTGACCCGAGAAGCACAATCAATGAAGGAAACAAAGTACTTATAACCATTCATAGTATTAGTGACACATAGACTCCAAATATCAGAGTGTACTACCTCAAAAACAGAAGAGCTCCTATGAAGCGTACCAATATATGAACTTCTAGTAAGTTTGCCTAACTCGCATGCATCACATACTAGTTTCTCTTTATTTGATTTTTCATAAATGTCTGGATACAATTTACTTAAAGTGTCAAAGGAGGAATGTTCTAACCTCCTATGATGGAGTATCAAAGTATCCTCGGCCCTCATCTATAGTCCTCCCATACCAGCCTTCTCTACCATAGACATTAGTACCGAGTCCAGTCCTTCTCGATCCAGGTACCACAGTCCCTTATGCCAAGTGCCAGTCATAAGTCTTCGTCCCGTCTCTTTCTCCTGGAAGATCACCTTAGGGATATTAAAAGAAACAATATATATAAGTTGAAGGATTATAGAACTAATGGACAAGAGACTGACTGGAAAGGATGGAGCATGTAAAACATTGGATAATTTTACTGAACATGTACAATTAACAGTACCCTTACCGACCATTAGTTGGAAAGTGCCATCAGTTGTTTGAATGTTGTTTGCTGATGCTAGGTGAGTGTAGGAGTAGAACTCACTAGCATTCTTCGTCACATGCTGAGATGTCCCCGAGTCAATAATCCAGTCTGACGATTTAAGGGAAGCAATTGATGCAAGAGCAAGTGAGTCGTTAGTACCTTTTGATGGATGTGCATACATGGCGGCGTTGCCTCCAGCGAAGAATGAGGTAGACGCCTCCTCTGTTGCGCTCCTCCTGTCTCTATCATTTGACGTTTGCTGCTTCCTCCTGAGCATCTCCAGCATGTCCACCAGTGCCTGATCCTCCTCGGTAAAGGTGACGCCAGCTCCTCCATCTCATTTTGCTACTAGCAGGTTCGTCCGATAACCTCCTCGATCGTCTGGTCGACCCCTACGACCACGGCCACATCCTCCAAAATGTCCTCGTCCACCGAATTGTTTTCGTCCACCACCTGAATCTCCCTCCTTAGGTGGTTTGGTGCAAGCATACCGATGGTGGCCCATCTTTCTGCAGTTGTAGCACTGCCGGTTGTGCTGCCAGGCCTCTCCCTTAGGCCCTGTGTCGCCTGAGCTGGTGGCCGTCAGTGCTGACTTTGCTTCAGGAGGACCACCTGTCCCTGCCTGCAGTCTGATACATGTCCCCTCCTGGATCATGGCTGAGATAGCCTACTCAAGAGTGGAGATCTTCGGTTGGGCGAGAAGTAGGGCCGTCCTCTGAACGAATGCTGCAGTCAGTCATTTGAGGAATTTCATCGTCCTCTTCTGCAGACATATCTGTCTTTCTTTACACTTCGGGTCCCCGCAACTTGCCCGATCTGAGGTATGATTGTAATCAAGCCACAGACGTTCCAACTCCGTAGCATACTCCTGCACCGTCTTCTCTTCCTGTACGGTGTCATCGATTTCCCCCTTGATCTGGAAGACTCGTAAGTTGTTTCCCACACCATCATAGGTCCACCTCAACTTCTCCCATACATCCTTCATCATCTCATTACCGTCTACTGTGGCGGCAATAGACTGGACTAAGGAGTTGAGATGCCAGATGTAGATCACCATATGAATGGATTTTCACTCGTCGTGTCTTGTCGAGCCCTCGTTCGGCTCTGTCTTCTGGCCCGACAGGAACCCCTCCAGGTTCTTTCCTGCAAGGGTTCGCCACACCCGTCGTGACCAACTCAGATAGGTAGCTGATCCATCCAGCTTCAGATCGAAGGAGGGAAGCTCCAACCTCGTCGACGTTCGTGTCGTGCTCTCACCAGCCGACATCTTCATCATCTTCATCAACGTCGCAACCTCTGCATGATCCAGCTTCTTGATGATCTCCTCCATCGATCCTCTTCTTCGATGATCACGTCACACCCGTCACACGACTCACGCTCGTCCTCATCGTCCGCTTCTAGATCCGAACATATTTTTATCAGATCTAGGCCTTCGGTGTCAACTTTCGGAACGATCTGAACAGCGGTGACGCGAGTGCCATCACATGCGTCAGTGTCGGCAACAGCCGCAGGAGCTGTGCGCACCGTGGGGGGGAGGGGGGGGCGTCCGGCGTGCGTGCAACAGCGCCGCAACACCAACAACATCAGCAGCCGCGGGACGCGTGGGGAGCGCGGGGGTTCTGGCCGCGCGTGCGTGGGTTCTGGACGCGTGTGGGAAAAAGGGGGGGGGGGGGTAGCGGCTAGGGTTTGGGTTTGGTAGGAATAGCGGAGGGTGGGTCGGTTGATGGCGGCTAGGGTTAGGGTTTGTGGAAACTTGGCTCTAATACCATGTTGTAATTGATTGATAATTTTATTGATAGTCCTCTTGGCTTTATATAGCTTTACAATTAATATTACAATGATGGAATATCCTGTGGCATATTTTGCCATACCAAATATGTCCGCAGGATATTCCAATATCCTTTATGCTAATACAATCTACTAAATATGACATACTAAATATTCCAACACCTAGAATAATCCTTCTTTCACAAGGATTGCCTTAACCCTTCTATGCCACATCGAGAAGTTTCCTTTACAATTAAACTTCTCCACCTTGAACTTCATGCTATTGACTTTGTTATTTGCCATCCTTAATTTCGAAGTAGATTTCTCCCTTGGATCAATAATTTCAAGAATCGAGATTTAAGAACCTTCAGTTCTCTTAGCTTTGATACCAATTCTAAAGAACACACGAAAATCAAGGGTTCTTTTTACTGACAAATAAACAAAAAAAAATACCGAAAACGTAGCAAAAACATAAAATCTTACGTAGTTCAGCCAAAGATTGGCCTACATCGATGGGACGGACAAGGGGATAATATATTTATTGATATTGAGAGAAAATCTTACAAGAATTCATTTAATTGAATACCAAATAGATAAATCCTTACGAGATTTCAAACGAGTTCACCACATGTTTCCTCTCTATTCCCTTAGTTTTTCTTATGCATGAAAAGCCTTCAAGCACACCCATATTAGGTTAGACAAAACCTAATATAGGCTTTCCTAAAACTTCATAAAGTTTGGAGTAAATCTGGACCATCAAAGACCTTACCAAAAACCAGACCCATATATGCTAGAATCCTCCCAAAGAAGAATTTTGGTTCTACTGCCTACTATGTATCGGAAAACCCGGAATACTGGTTTGGAAAACCGGTATGCCGGTCTAGTGCGCACTACACACTAGCTACTGGAAAATCCGGTACACCGATTGGGCCAACCGGCATACCTGTTTGGGGCATGTTTGATTGCTTTGGCTCCAAATAGAGCCCAGCCTATGCTTTGATTCCAAGGTTTTTGTTAGTCCCGGAGCTTGATCAAAGATGGAAAAACAGATGCAATCGAGATCTGAGATGTCCCACAAAACTTTGCAGTGATCAAACTCAAGATCTACGATGGTACAAAAAATCAAATAGTCAAATTACAATCTGAAGGAGGGAAAAAGAGAAGAGAAGATCTCTCGTTCTTCCTTGCAAACGTGTTGCAATTGGGACAGAACGAGTTACAATAAAACTAGAGAGAGATGAGAAGAAGAACAATGCTGGGGTGTCAAAACACCGTTGCTCAAAGCAAGATTCGCCCCACACGATCTGCTTCCAGGAACCAGCAAGTTGAAGAACTTGTGGAACGCTCGAAGTCACCTCTGTTCAGACTCCTCGGATGGACTTGCAATGGCGGCAGCAACTCTCTCTCTCTTTCTCCTTTTCTGACTTGTAATTTTCGTAGTTATCACAAAGGAGGCCAGAAGAGAGTATTTATAGAGAGAGGGTGGAAACCCTAGCCGCCTCTTCAGTTATGGAAAGATTGAATCAAATCCCAAAAGATAGCAACGAGATTTAATTCAAATCCCACGAAATTAATTCAAATCCCACAAAGATAGGATCTGAATTAATTCAAATCCCACAAAGATAGGATCTGATTTAATCGCATTGATTCAGCCTTTCTATAACTGATTTGTAATCTGCACAGTCAGCGGATCCCTCCATGCGGCAGCAGCAGCAGCCTGGCCGCATGAGCCTAATGGCCGCATGGACCGCATGAGCCGCATGGACCGCATGAGCCGCATGAGCTGCATGGACCGCATGGGCCGCATGGACCGCATGTGCCGCATGAGCCGCATAAAGACCGCATGACTGCTGACGTGCTAAGTGCAAAGTGCGCCAACAAAACGCCACATTACGCCTCATGAGCCCATGAGCCCGAGTCCGAGTCCGAGTCGCTAAGCCCCTTTGGGGCTTAGCTCCAAATGGAATTAATCCAAGAGAATGACAAAAGCATTAATGCTTAATCCTTGGAGCCTTATTCTTACCTTCTTGTAAAATCACCCACATGGTCCCTCCTTAGGGTAACCACCCCATGTGCATCTCTCAACAACACACCCAAGTATATATGTTGAGATAACTCATGGTGCATTTCCGATGTGGGACTAAAATTTACAAGGCATGTTGAGAGCAAGCTCTCTCCATGTAAAGAAAGCACCAACAATCCCCCACATATCACAACATATATATGTGTCCAGAGTTGAGCGTTCCCCACAGTAACTGTCCATTTTGCATTAGGATAGATGTCGCTGACGACTTGAATCTTTCCGCATGGGTTAAATAACAATGCGATACAAGAATGGACTACGCCTTGAATTTTGCACCACAATTGTAATTCTTCCCACTCACAAAGTGTAGTTACGTGTGCTTCTGGCTGCACATTAAAGGTCCTGTGCCAGCCTGGTTTCAGTGTATAATTTTGGGCGTCTACAAGTTTATCCTCAAGAAATGGCCTGATATCTCTTTCCATACACTATAGGTGAGTTCTTTATTAAAGAGATATGGCATGAAGCCTTGCGCTTCCTTGCGGTGCTACGCCGCTATGACATGGCCTGAAGCCGAGGCATTACCTCTACCTGGGAACCTCATTGTAGTGTCATACTACTGTAGCATGAGGTCACAAGCCTCTTTGTAGTGCCAAACTACCCAGCATGAAGCCTAAGGCTTCCTTGTGGTGTTACGCCGCAACGACATGGCTTGCAATGCCGAGGCTTTACCCCTACCTGGGTACCTCATCGTGGTGTCGTGCCACTGTAACATGGGGCCATCCTCCCCTTTGTAGTGCTGTCTACAACTCTTTAATTACGTCATACAGCATTAGGCTACCTGCCTATTTGCGGTGCTACGCCGCTGTGACTTGGCTTGCAAAGCCGAGGCATTACCCCTACCTGGGAACCTCATGGTGGAGTCACCCCACTGTAGCATGGAGTTTCACTCCTTGTAGTGCTGCTCTACCGTGCTTCCTGTAAAGCACATCAGGCATTCACTCTGCCTGAGAACTCATTAAGGCGTTTAAGCCAACCTTCCACAGGATCAGTTTTTTCCGCAGAAAAAATACATAGTAGACAACAGTGGTTATGGGTCCGTATCCCTTCCATGTTCCAGAGAACAAGTACCCACTGCTACCTGATAGTTTTCCAGTCAGTGATCCTCCTTTGAACCAAAAGTTAGATGCCTAGTAGATTTCTCTTTGAACTAATAGCATAAAACTTTATGGTAGGATTACAAAGACACACTATCAGAATGCCTTCAAGCCTATTTTACAAGCTGTGTCATCGACCAACTGGCGCTTGAGGCCTTTCGTAAACGGATCTGCCAGGTTCTCCCGACTCCGAACATCAATCACTGCAATTACACCTCTTTTGATAAGATCGTGTACTGCCCTGTGCTTCAACCGCACAGTCCTCTTCTTCCTGTTGAAGAGGTCATTTGATGCCACCGCCGCAGTCGCCTGGTTGTCACAGTATATCGGTATCGCCGGTATCTGAGCCCCAACCACTGGAAGATCATACATGAGCTCCCGAAGCCATTCTGCTTCATCTGCTACAGTTTCAAGTGCATAGAATTCAGATTCCATGGAGGAACGAGAGAGTATAGTCTGCTTCTTCGACTTCCACGATATAGCAGCTCCACCCAAGGAAAAGACATATCCACCTGTGGACCTCTCGCTCTCCACTTCTGAGCACCAGCTAGCATCACTGAAGCCTTCCACTACTGTCGGATATCCGTTGTAGTGCAGTGCATATGTCTGAGTTTTCTTGAGATATCTCATCACCCGCTTCACAGCTTTCCAGTGCTCAACCCCTGGGTTGCTTGTGAACCGACTCAGCATTCCCACGGCGAAAGCTATGTCAGGCCTTGTGGCAGTGGTTGCGTACATCAAACTTCCGATAACGCTAGAATACTCCAGCTGCCTGACGCTTTTCCTTGAATTTGGCTTCAGCTTCTGATCACACCTGTATGGCGTATCGATCCCTGGAAGATCCTTATACCCATAGCATGTGAGCATCTTCTCAATGTAGTGAGATTGTGACAGCGCTACTCCAGTGTCTGTCCGGATGATCTTTATGCCCAAGATGACATCTGCATCCCCCAAGTCCTTCATACTGAACTTGGTTGAGAGGAACTTTTTTGTCTCTGTGACACAGCCTATATCCGTACCTAGGATTAGCATGTCATCCACGTACAGACAAACGATGACTCCTCTTCCATCAGCGAACTTTGTGTAAACACATTTGTCCGTCTCGCTGACTCTGTAGCCGTTTGACCTAATAACTTTGTCAAACTTCTCATGCCACATCTTGGGAGCTTGCTTCAAACCATACAATGATTTCACCAACTTGCAGACTTTGTCTTCAAGACCTTTGACGACAAATCCATCTGGCTGTTGCATGTAAATCTCTTCGGTCAGCTCCCCATTCAGGAATGCAGTCTTTACATCCATCTGATGTATCACCAACTTATGTATAGCTGCAAGAGCGATTAACATCCTGATGGTGGTCATCCGGGCTACTGGAGCGTACGTGTCGAAGTAGTCTATCCCCTGTTTCTGAGAAAAACCCTTGGCTACCAGCCTGGCCTTGAACTTGTCAATAGTTCCATCTGCCTTACATCTTCTTCTTGAAGATCCATTTACATCCGATGGGCTTTTCTCCTTCGGGTAGATCTACCAACACCCATGTGTTATTGGAGGTGATAGAGTCAAACTCGTCATTCACTGCCTCCTTCCAGAAGATAGCATCTCTGGTCTTCATCGCCTCATCATAGGTAAGCGGATCTGCTTCCACATGATAGGTGACAAAGTCATCTCCGAAGTCCTTCGGTCTCCTCGCTCGCTTAGCTGACGGCTCTGCGAGTTCTGGTACAAGAGTTGTTTCATCAACAATAGCTTCTTCTTGGACTACTGGCTCATATGAAATTTCAGTCTCATTTGCACCTACATCATTTTCCGGAATGTCCGAAAGAACAATGTTTTTGTCTTTTGCAAACTTGTCTTCAAAGTATTCAGCATCGCGAGATTCGATGATATGATTTGACTCAATATCAAGAAATCTCCGAGCATGACTCTTCTCGGCATACCCCAAGAAGATTGCCTTCGTAGTCCTTGTCCCTAGCTTCTGAATCTTCAGATCTGGGAGTTTCACATACGCCAGACACCCCCACACTCGAATGACATTCAAGTTTGGTCTGACTTTGAACCAGAGTTCATGAGGAGTTACGTCCGAAGTTGCATGTGGCACTCTATTTAGAATAAAAGTGGCCGTCAATGCAGCTTCTCCCCAGTAGCATTTAGGAAGACCCGCGGTAAGCAGCATAGAGTTCATCATTTCTGTCAATGTTCTGTTCTTCCTCTCCGCTACTCCGTTGGATTGAGGAGAATATGGAGCAGTAGTCTCGCATATGATTCCATGTTCTTTGCAGAACGATGCGAATTCATGAGACCTGTACTCCCCACCTCGATCACTTCTTAACCTCTTGAGTTGTTGTCCAGTCTGCCGTTCAACTTCGGCCCTGAACTCTCTGAACTTCTCGAAGGCTTCGTCTTTAGACTTGAGCAAGTAGACGAACGCGTATTTTGAGAAGTCGTCGATGAAGGTTATGAAATACTTCATCCCGGCCTTCGTGGAGAAATGTTTGAAGTCACAGATATCGGAGTGCACCAACTCCAGAAGATCTGTACTTCGATTGACCCGATGAAAGGGTTTCCTTGTGATCTTCGTCTGAGCACACACCTCACACTTCTCCACCTTACCCCCACATTTGGAGATAAGTCCTAGACTAGACATTTTGTTAATTCTTTTACAATGAACTTGTCCTAGTCTATTATGTCACAACTCAAGAGAATAATCAGAAAATGCAACTGCATTAATGTCTTCAAACTGGTTAACAAGCTGAATTTTAAACATTCCTTCGGTTTGATAAGCCTTCCCGAAGTATGTTCCTTTCTTGGACATCACCATCTGACCAGCATTGATGTCCATCCTCAAGCCTGCGTTGCAGAGCAGGCTCCCAGAGATCAGGTTCTTGGCAATCGCCGGAACATGCTTCACACCTTGAAGCGTCAGAGTGTTCCCAGAAGTGAGTTTCAATTCCACGGTCCCGATCCCCAGAACTTCAGCTTGGGCCTGGTTCGCCATGACGACCTTCTCAGATATCGGCTGGTACGTGACGAACCATTCCTTGCCTGAACAGACATGGCACTGCCGCATGCACCCCTTCTCTCACTCTCACCAATGTCTTACATGCTCCGTCTTTTCCTGTCAATCTTCTTTCTATTAGTGCCATTATTCTTAATATGAACTGTACTGTTTCCTTTGACATTCCTACGGTGACTTTTCAGGAGAAGGGGACAGGACGACGACTAGGAACTGGCACATGGCATAAGGGACTGTGGTACTTGGACATGACTGGATTGGACAAAGCATTGGCATCTTTGGTAGCAGACACACCACCGGAAGATTCACGACGCAGTGTAGAAGATGAATTGCTACTCCACCACCAGCGTGTCGGTCATTCTTCTTTTAAAATTATTAGTCGAATGTATCCGTCCTTATACCAAAGGGCACATAAAGAGAAGTTATTTTGTATTGCATGTGAGTTGGGTAAACATACCAGAAGCACGTATGTGAGTTCAGGAAGTCGAAGTTCAGCTGCATTTGATATGATACATTCGGACGTATGGGGCCCTTGTCCTACAATCGGTGTTAACGGTTTCCGATGGTTCGTCACTTTTATTGATTGTTATACTCGCGTAACATGGGTTTACCTTATGAAGCATAAAAGTGACGTCTTTGAGGCGTTTCGAGACTTTCATCGCCGGATAGAAACACAATATGGCACTAAAATTAAGTGCTTACGGTCTGACAATGGGACGGAGTATACAAATAAGACGGTTGCTGAGTACTTATCCACTCATGGAATACTACACCAAACTTCATGTGCCTATACACCGGCACAAAATGGTGTGGCCGAACGGAAGAACAGACACCTGCTGGGGTTCACACGGACGATGATGCTGGCTATGAATGTCCTGAAACACTTATGGGGGCAGGCGGTGTTAACGGCCTCTTACCTCATCAACAGAATGCATCTCAGGTATTGGACTGGAAGACACCGTTGAAGATGCTTACTGGTGCAACCACGTACACTGTTCCACCAAAAGTATTTGGGTGTCTATGTTTTGTCCAAGATAATAGGCCAGGAGTTGGCAAACTGGATCCTAGAGCGGTTAAATGTGTCTTTGTCGGCTACACGGCAATTCAGAAGGGATACGCATGTTGGAGCCCAGTTGAGCGGAAGATGTTTGTAAGCATGGACGTTACATTCAGAGAACTGGAACCATATTATGGTTCTGATGACGGTTCAGCGTTTGGTGACACACCTAGCACAGAGGGTATTAGATGTGAGGGGGAGAAAATAAGCCCATCTGTGGTGGTCGGATCAGTCCCATGCCCGGTCGTGGAAAACTGGACGAAAGGGGTAGAAAGCAGTGACTCCGATACAGAAGATGAAGAAGATACATATGTTAAACATGGGGAGCAGCAGACAATAGAAAAGGAGCTCCAAGTCTACAGAAGGAGACAGCAGAAGTCCAGTACTGTGCCTATACCGTGCCCTGTGCCTACTGTACCAAGTCCCTCGTCTACTCCTGCTCCAACTCTTGAAGATGTTGCCCCCGCACAGAATCAATCTGATTTTGATGCGGATCTCTCTGACTCTGATGGTATGATCTCTCCACCACCTATTGCTCCCTTAAGGAGATCTTCTCGCATCAATGCGGGTAAGGCTCCTAGTCGTTTTGATGATTATGAACATGATATTGCCAACTACCTGTCTTATTCTAACATTTCTTCGAATTATCGAGCCTTCATTGCATCATTAGACTCTACTTCGTTGCCCAAAAGTTGGCAGGACGCAAAGAAAGATCCAAGGTAGAAAGCTGCAATGATGGAAGAACTTGGGGCACTGGAGAAAAATAAGACGTGGGAGCTGGTTCCATTACCCAAAGGGAAAAAAATTGTGGAATACAAATGGGTGTACACAGTAAAGGAGACGTCAGAAGGAAAGGTGGAACGATACAAGGCGATGTTGGTGGCAAAGGGATACACACAATCATATGGCATCGACTATGATGAGACGTTTGCTCCAGTAGCGAAAATGAGCACCGTAAGAACTCTGGTCTCCATTGCAGGAAACTATGGGTGGAAGCTATACCAATTAGATGTGAAGAATACCTTTCTCCATGGGGATCTACAAGAAAAAGTGTACATGGAACTCCTGCCACGGTGCTACGCTACAGAATCAGACGGAAGGACGTCGCATGGAAAAGTGTGCAAACTAAAGAAGTCGCTATATGGGCTCAAGCAATCTTCTCGAACCTGGTTTGACAGATTCAGAAAGGCTGTTACAAGCATGGGATACCATCAAGCAAATGCAGATCATACGGTCTTTCTTCAGCATGCAAGAGGCCACATCACAATACTTGCTGTATACGTGGATGATATAGTAATCACAGGTAATGATGAAGCCGAGATCGCTAAACTGAAGTCAAAACTCGCGAAGGAGTTTGAAGTGAAGGATTTAGGAGCAATGAGTTACTTTCTAGGTATCGAGGTGTGTGAAGGCGAACAATGAATTGTTCTCTCACAGAGAAAATACACACTAGATCTGCTGAAGGAGACATGGATGCTGGGATGCAAAGCAGCAGTCACTCCAATTGACCAGAAGTGCAAGTTGGGAGCAGAAGCAGGAGAGCCAGTTGATCGTGAAAGATATCAACGACTTGTAGGGAGATTGATTTATCTGGGGCACACTCGTCCTGATATCTCATTTGCGGTAAGTGTAGTAAGTCGCTACATGCATGATCCAAGAATGGGTCATATGGATGCAGTGTTTCAGATCTTGAGATATCTGAAAGGGACGCCGGGGAAAGGGCTATGGTTCAAGAAGAATGGTTGTATAGAAGTCGAGGGATACTGCGATGCAGATTGGGCAAAGCTGTATAGACGATAGAAGGTCTACCACGGGATATTGTGTCTTTGTTGGAGGAAACTTGATCTCATGGAGAAGCAAGAAACAGTCTGTGGTAGCACGGTCTACAGCTGAAGCAGAATACAGAGCAATGGCTTTAGGAGTGTCGGAGTTGCTGTGGGTGAAAGCGTTGCTGACAGAGTTGAAGCTGGACAAGGGAGCACCGTTACGTCTTCTGAGCGATAGTCAAGCTGCAATAAGTATAGCTAACAATCCAGTTTAGCACGACAGAACGAAGCACATCGAGATCGATCGATTCTTCATCAAAGAAAAGCTGGAACAAGGGATACTGAAGATTGATCATGTTCGCTCAGAAGAACAAGTGGCAGACTGTCTGACTAAGGGTCTTAGTTCAGTAAGTCTGTCGAAGCTATGTAACAAGATGGGAATGATTAATATCTATCGCCCATCTTGAGGGGGAGTGTTGAGAACTAATAAGGGATTTAGTCCCACATTGGAAAATGTAATATGAAGAGGACCTAGACTCCCTATAAGTAGTGGAGTAGTCCATCAATAAAAAACACAACAATTATTCTCTACAAATCCAAAGTATTAATTATAGTGCATGTTACGTGTTTATTTATAAGGAAAGTAGCTATTGCTCATTGGTGTAGGTCGGTCAGCATTGGTCTAGTAAGTCCTCCGGGTCAAGCTCAGTTTTTATATGATGTCTAAAGGGAAAGTGTAGTAGCTATATGATAGTGACCAAAGACAGAATCTTACGTATTGAAACAGAGCATGGAGGAAAGTAGAGTTGTAACCAATTGGAGTTTCTGTAGCTATTGAAGTAGTTGTTTTTGTTAGCTATAAATTATTGAGTTAAAAATTATTCTCTTCTATCCTCCTCCATACGTAATTTCAACAAGAAGGTCATTTTGATGCAAACCGGGTATTTGAATGGTGGATCATTTATGCTTTGCCATTACTTGGCAAGACAAATGCATTGGATAGCTTGATTACTTCGAAAATGATACATTGCATACACTTAGAGAAAGTGTATTGTGCTAACTTAATTGACTAAGCTTAATCGGGAAATAAAATAATACAACCCATTGATGCCTCCTCCTGAAATCTTTCATGACCTTGGTATTATTGAATCCCTCTATTGTTTGGAGAAATTCCTTGAGAGGGTGGTGAGAAAGAGAGGAGTGAACATATTTAGGGTGGGGTGGGGATTTTTTCCATCTTAGTTGAGCTGTTTACTCACCACTTATTTAAGGAAATGTTATACAGGAACATCTACCTTATAGTTTCCCGCACCAGTATTTTACATATATCACAAAAGGTTTTTAAGTCATAGTCATAGAGTTGCAGTGAGTAAATACCACACCCCCGCAGGTCGAAGACCCATTTTGGGCAAAGAGCTGGATTCAGTTTCAAACCTGGGTATAATTTTTCTAACACGACACAGTCTCTGTATAAGTTTCTAAGACTGCCTCAGTATAGTTGCTTGGTAAAATCCACTTAAAATGCTTACCGAAGAAGATTCAAACCTGCATTGCTCTGTTACCATGATAACATCCCTGCCATTTCAAGAAAACTCTGAAGTCGTAGTGAGGGGTTGAGGGTTATATATCTGTATTATTCTAACATTCTTCTTTAGAGATTGATGCATTATTTTGTTACCACAGTATTTCTGCAGATAGAGAATATATCTGTTTTAATACTTAGTTTTATTCAGTATGTGTTCTAAATTTTCTTTTATAGTGGTAATGAAGTTTGATGCTTTTGATTTATTATACTTTATCCTTATAGATTAATTAATAATTTATAGGCTATGTAGTAATTTTTACTTCGCTTTAAAGTGACTCTTTCTTTTCTTCAGTGCCTGGCTGTTGCCCCTGTATCTGGTGATCACGAAAAAACTATAACTTCGATGCTTACTGCTTCTGACTTCATATTAATCTTACGTCAGGTTGGGCCATCTCTTTGCTTGGACTATCTTATCAAAATTGTGATCAAATTTTGGGTGTACGTTGTTGGGAAAGAAACGTGGAAACCTTTCCCCAAACCGGAGAGTACCTGCGAGAGGACCGAGCAATACAACGCACGAACCCAAAAACAATCACACAAAAACAATCCACGCAGACACAGAGAATTTTTGACGTGGAAACCCTTGCGGGAAAAAACCACGGGACGATCGGAGTCCAACCCTGAGAAGCCTCCACTAATGGAATAGAAGAATTACACCCTCTACAAACTCCTCCCGATCCAAATCGGATCCCCACAACACTCAGAGATAAGAACAATGATTACAAGGCTACGAAGAGCGAGAACGACGAGTAGAGATTAACCGAAACACGATCTCCTTCGAAAACGACCTTCAATCCTCCGTCTTCTTCTCCGAAGTTGTAATGGCACTCTTGCCTCCTTTCTCTCTCAAACTTGTGTTACTTGCGATATGTTGCACTTCTGAATTAGGGTTGAGAAATCTCAATATAACTCCCTAATCCCGCAACCAACCTGGACCGTTGGATTAGATCCAATGATGAAAGCTCATCCAGAAATCCGCTTCAGTCCCCGACGACACAGAGTTCGGCCAGAACTCTGTGTGGGGCAACCAGCACCTACTCGCCAAACCCTGGAACGGCCAGACCGAGTTCGGCCCGAACTCGCCATGGGACCGAGTTCGGCCCGAACTCGGATCCCCTGCTTCCAGCAGCTCCAGCAGCAACAGCAGCAACTCCGTCGCCTACTTCCCGAGCTTCTCCGACATCGGACGGCGCTCGTCGCACTCCGGGGCCTTCTCCACATAGGTTGGGAACCCCACCCACTCCAACAAATCTTCCCCTTCACAACTATGGGGAGGACGTCGTCATCCCGACGATCTGCCTGCAGTACTCAAACTTTCCCCTTGGTAGAATCTTCGTGAACATATCAGCTCCGTTGTCATCTGTATGCACCTTCTCAAGCTCCGCGTCCTTCTTCTCAACCACATCCCGTATCCAATGATACCGGGTCTCGATGTGCTTGGACCGGCTATGAAACGTCTGATTCTTCACAAGGAGGATCGCACTCTGACTGTCGCAAAGCAAAGTATACTGCTCTTGCTTCAGTCCCATTTCCTGCAGCAGCTTCTTCATCCACAACAGCTCCTTGCAAGCCTCCGTCGCCGCAATGTATTCCGCCTCCGTCGTCAACAAGGCAACACACTTCTGCAACCGCGACTGCCACGACACTGCTCCTCCCGCAAACATCATCACGTAGCCCGAAGTCGATCGCCTCGTGTCTACATCTTCAGCCATATCAGTGTCGGTATACCCAACCAGCTTCGGCTCGTCACCACCAAAGGAAAGTCTCCAACCAGCAGTGCCCTGAAGATAACGTAGAATCCACTTGACCGCACTCCAATGTACCCTTCCAGGATTTGAAAGATACCTGCTAACCGTACCAACTGCATGAGCAATATCTGGCCTCGTACACACCATAGCATACATCAGGCTTCCCACAGCTGAGGCATATGGAACCCGCTCCATATCTTCCTTTTCGTCCTCGGTAGATGGACACTGTTCCTCAGTGAGCTTAAAGTGAGCCGCGAGGGGGGAACTCACTTTCTTCGACCCGTCCATCCCGAAACGCTGAAGTACCCGATGAATGTACTTCTTTTGGGACAAGTGTAGCAGTTTGGACTCTCTCTCTCGGCTGATCTCCATCCCAAGAATAGTCTTCGCTGCGCCCAAATCCTTCATAGAGAAGGCCGCGCCCAGCTGGCGCTTCAACTCCGCTATCCTAGTGGCATTCCGACCCACTAATAGCATATCATCAACATAGAGCAATAAGATGATAAAATCATCATCGGCAAAATACCTCACAAATGCACAATGGTCCGACGTCGTCCGTGCATAACCATGCTCTCCTATAAACGACTCGAACTTCCTGTACCACTGCCTCGGAGCCTGCTTCAGACCATACAAGCTCTTCCTCAACCGGCAGACCAAATGTGACTTGCCCTTCTCACAGAATCCCTCTGGCTGCTCCATGTACAACTCCTCCTCAAGATCACCGTGGAGGAATGCCGTCTTCACGTCCATCTGCTCGACCTCCAAGTCGAAACTGGCTGCTAATGCTAGCACCACCCGGATAGACGAATGCTTGACGACAGGCGAAAAGATCTCATCATAATCCACGCCTTTCCGCTGACCGTAGCCTTTGACTACCAGCCTCGCTTTGTATCGAGGGCGAGTAGCATCATCCGTCTGCTTCACTCTGAACACCCATCGATTCTTCAAAGCCTTCTTGCCCTTTGGCAACCGCACCAGATCATAAGTGGAATTGGTGTGCAAGGAACTCATCTCCTCCTGCATAGCCACCATCCACTCCTGCCTGTGTTCGTCTTCCATAGCCTCTGCGAAACTTTCGGGCTCTCCCCCGTCAGTCAATAGCACATACTCATCCGGTGAGTATCTCGTAGATGGTCGACGATCCCTGTCACTCCTTCTCAGTGGAGCCACTGGTGCTGGCTGTATACCGACAGCCTCCGCCCCTTCAGGAACTACCTCTCCGGCATGCTCATCCTCCTGAGGGATACCCTGACAACCATCAGCAGGCTGATGATCAAGGTTGGGAGCAACTCCATGTACCGGCTTCTCCATAACTGGATCCTCTGCGATGTCCTCTGGAAACTGCTCGAAGCGAAATGACTCTAACTCAGGCAATTCCTCAGCCTCAGAAGGCGTCTCGGAATCCTGAGTGTTGGTCATGGTCTGATCCTCGACGAACACCACGTCCCTGCTTCTGTAGAGCTTTTCTTCCACTGGGTCGTAGAGTCTATAGCCAAACTCATCCCGACCATAGCCGACAAAGACGCATCGCCTCGTCTTCGGCTCAAGTTTGGTCCTCTCGTCCTTCGGTACATGCACGAAGGCTTTACAACCAAACGCCCGCAGGTGATTGTATGACGGCTCTTTGCCGTACCATACTTTGTCAGGCACATCACCCTGCAAAGGAGCACTAGGAGACAAATTAATAATATAAGCAGCTGTGAGAAGAGCCTCACCCCAATAACTGTCCGACAAGTTTGCTTCTGACAGCAAACACCGCACCCTCTCCATCAGTGTCCTGTTCATGCGCTCCGCTACACCATTGAGCTGAGGTGTCTTTGGCGGAGTCTTCTGGTGTCGTATCCCTTGCTCTCTGCAATACGCATCAAAGGGACCGATGTATTCGCCGCCATTGTCGGACCGAACACACAACAACTTCTTGCCCGTCTCCCTTTCAACAGAGGCCTGAAACTCCTTGAAAGTAGGCAGCACCTGATCCTTGGTCTTTAAGGCATAGACCCAAACCTTCCTGGAACAGTCATCAATAAAAGTCACAAAGTAAGAAGCACCACCAAGAGATTTTACCTTCATAGGACCGCAGACATCCGAGTGAATCAACTCGAGCAACGCCGGCTTCCTCGAACTTGGGTGACTTTGGAAAGACACCCTATTTTGCTTTCCAGCTAAACAGTGCGTGCAGTTCTCCAACTTTGTAGACTTGAGCCCCAGAATCACTTTCCTGTTCACCAAGTAGCTCATCCCCTTCTCGCTGATATGGCCGAGCCGTCTGTGCCACAACTCGGTAGACGCATCACTGACTGCATTCACCTCCTGTGCCCCCTCAGCGCTCCCCTCCATATAGTAGAGACCGGACTTCTTGCTTCCTCTGGCAATCACCATCGAACCTCTGGAAAGCTTCCACTGACTGTTCCCGAAGAGACTGAAGAATCTCTCGTCATCCAACCTTCCAACCGACACCAGGTTGAAACGGATATCAGGGACATGACAAACATCCTTGAGAACAAGAGCCGCACCCGTCTTCGTTCTCAAATGCACATCTCCAACGGCAACCGCCTTCGACACATCTCCGTTGCCCATCTTCAACACGCCGCAGTCGCCTGTTGTGTAAGTGGCAAACAGTGCCCTATTGTGAGATACATGTGCTGAAGCCCCTGAGTCCACCAGCCAAGAATTGTCATCGCAGGCGAGGTTAGTAATGACCTCATCACCTACGACGATCACATCGCCTCCATGCACCGAGGCCGCCGCTGTAGTGTTCTCTTCTTGCTTCCCCTTATCGCCCTTCTTCTCTCTCTTCCAAGCGAAACAATTCCGCTTGATATGGCCCTTCTTACCGCAATGGTAACACTCTGAGTCCTCGTAACGACCCTTGGACTTCCCCCTGCTCTTGTCTCTGCCACCACCTGGACCCCTGCTTTTGCCCCTTCCGCGGCTCTCTGAAACAAGTGCCTCTGAGTGGTGGGATGTGGATGAAGTGCCCTGAGAACGTCTCCGCATCTCTTCATTCAACACCCCGCTCTTGGCAAACTCCAGACTGACCACGCCCTCTGGAGCAGAAGCGATCATAGATACTCGTACGGTCTCCCACGAGTCTGGCAATGTACACAGCAGCCACAGTCCCTGAACTTCGTCGTCGAACTTGACTCCCATAGAAGATAGCTGGTCAACCACGCCCTGGAAATCACTCAAGTGATCCGTAATAGACGCCCCATCTTTGTACCGCAGACCCATCATCGTCCGGATCAGGAACAACTTGTTTACCCCGGTCTTCTTCGCGTACAAAGATTCCAGCTTATCCCATAACGTCTTCGCGTGCTCAATATTGGCAACGTGGTTGTACACGTTCTCGTCAACGAACTGCCTGATGTATCCGCACACCTGTATATGCTCGAATTTCCAGTCCTCCTCGGATTTAACACTGGGCTTCTCGGATGCAAATACGGGCAGATGCAGCTTCTTGACGAACAGCAAATCCTTCATCTTGCTCCGCCAATAATGATAGTTTGTGCCGTTCAGATTCACCATGCACACCGGCTTCGCGTCCATCTCTCCTCTCTGGTTCCTCTGTCAACTCCTGACACCCTTTGAACCCAAAGCTTTGATACCACTCTGTTGGGAAAGAAACGCGGAAACCTTTCCCCAAACCGGAGAGTACCTGCGAGAGGACCGAGCAATACAACGCACGAACCCAAAAACAATCACACAAAAACAATCCACGCAGGCACAGAGAATTTTTGACGTGAAAACCCTTGCGGGAAAAAACCACGGGACGATCGGAGTCCAACCCTGAGAAGCCTCCACTAATGGAATAGAAGAATTACACCCTCTACAAACTCCTCCCGATCCAAATCGGATCCCCACAACACTCAGAGATAAGAACAATGATTACAAGGCTACGAAGAGCGAGAACGACGAGTAGAGATTACCCGAAACACGATCTCCTTCGAAAACGACCTTCAATCCTCCGTCTTCTTCTCCGAAGTTGTAATGGCACTCTTGCCTCCTTCCTCTCTCAAACTTGTGTTACTTGCGATATGTTGCACTTCTGAATTAGGGTTGAGAAATCTCAATATAACTCCCTAATCCCGCAACCAACCTGGACCGTTGGATTAGATCCAATGATGAAAGCTCATCCAGAAATCCGCTTCAGCCCCCGACGACACAGAGTTCGGCCAGAACTCTGTGTGGGGCAACCAGCACCTACTCGCCAAACCCTGGAACGGCCAGACCGAGTTCGGCCCGAACTCGCCATGGGACCGAGTTCGGCCCGAACTCGGATCCCCTGCTTCCAGCAGCTCCAGCAGCAACTCCGTCGCCTACTTCCCGAGCTTCTCCGACATCGGACGGCGCTCGTCGCACTCCGGGGCCTTCTCCACATAGGTTGGGAACCCCACCCACTCCAACATACGTGCGCGCACGTGCATGTGCACGTGTGTTTGTGCGTGTATGCTTGTGTGTGTGAACTCATATGAGATTGGGCCATTTCTATCTGTTAATATGTCAATATGTAAAAAAATAAGTGTTTGGGAAGTTCTCCCTTATACTTAATTTAGTAAGGATCTCCTTGGTTTGTTTTCTGCAACATCTTAGATTATTCATGAAAGGGAAGATCTCATCTGTTTTAGCAAGGACAGAAGTTCAAGCTTTCTTTTTCTTCTTCTTGAGATCAGGGTAAGCACTCTACCAGGAATGCCCAACCAAAACAAAATTTTATGTTATACTAGGAAAAAAAAAATACTTATATTAGCTTTTGATAATGCTCCTGAGCTTTACCTACCTTCTCATTATTTTGACTGAACCACTGGGTTGTACCAACCCATTACTCCTTTCCTTGTAGATTTGGTCAACAGAAAGCCTAATAGCTGAGCCTGAGTTCCCCCTTCTATTCATGCATTCTAAGTTCTAACCTCAAGCTTGCCTAGTTAGAAATAGCTTTCTGTTAATCTGTGTTGTATACAGATTATTTATGTTGTCTTAACAGATACGTGCACAAGGTCTAGCGTTTTTATCATTAGAGTAAGAATCAATATACATTATGGTACCCTATGAGGAAAACACATTCATTTCAGTATTACAGCCTTATAGGGCCGGAATTGCCATGATCAAACTAAAGAACCGTAGATGGTCCACATGTTTGAGGTCATTGAAGTCCTTATCCTATTAAGGAAATGGTATAAAAACAGTTCAACATTTGCATTTCAACAACTTTAGGGATAAGGTAAAGTGAAATATAGCAGTGTAAAAGACATGATTATCATCTAATAGCAAATTACCAACAATATAAATTAAACTGCATTGAAGAAAATAAACACATTAGTTCATGCTGTTTTAGAAATTAAACAATGGGGTTGGGATCGATCTGGTAGTGTTTGTGTCGGCTCATTATTGCTATTGTGTTCTTCAATGGGAAATTCACATTTATTTATGGGTGTTGTTAAATGCATCCCTATTTTTATTCACTTTGTGTCGACTTTGTTAAGTTTACTTTGTAATTTTTTTTAAGTTTACCTTCTTTCTCTTTACCTCCTATATTCCTTAATTCCTTCTCTTGGTCGCATCTTTCACCCTCGTCTATGCTGTCCGTCTGTTCGCAAACCAAGGGTGGTCCGACCATTGACTTCCTTTCTGTCATTTGTACCATTCTCCAATCTTCCACGTCATATGTTGACCTCGTTTTCCAAGGTTGCCGCACCATGTCAGCTTGCAGGCATCTTCCGAAGCTTCAACAGTTTAATCTTAGACCCCATGCGTATTTGATTACTTGTATTAAGGATTTCTTAAGTGATTCCATGCCACATGAAATAAAATGATCATTAAGGCTAATTTTATGTCAACAAGATGATTGCATTATGTACTTATTTGTTTTTATTTTAGTGAAGAAGATATGAATAAGAATAAGTAGACAAAATCCAGTCTCCGAAGAGAGTAATAGTTGAACGTCACGATTATAATTAATCTGCATTGCTGATGAATATAATTATTCTTTGCCGCGTAAAAACAAAATTATAAGCAAAGTGGCCATATTATTTTCAAATTTTCTTCTCTCAATATAGTTGTAATAGCTCATTTATGTACTGAACATCTTCGAGTGTAAAAAGGGGAACTCACATCTATTTTCTTTTATATAACAACAATAAAGGAAAAATGATTAAATCAAAGCACTTCTTTCGATGAATTTTTTTTACAGCCACCTCCGCCCATGATGCTTCTATATATTTCAACTTCCAAAGCGTCTAACAACCATTGGTCATCTTTTTCGAGACTGTCCTTATCTTCACCAAGGATAGAACGTTTCGACATGTTTTTATTACAAATTTCACTGATGTAATCTAATAAAGAGAAGGTTTAGTTTTTTTTTTCCTTCTATTTTTTAAGGAAGAAAGACTATAGACATTCGTATAGTTCTGTTGTAATTGATTGATAAGATGATTTCATTGATAGTCTCATAGGCTTTATATAGCCTTTACATCATGGAATATCCAATGGAATATCCTGTGGCATATTCTAACATCCCAAATATGTTCTCAGGATATTCCTATACTAAACATAACATATTCTCATACTAAATATAACATATTCCTATACTAAATATACAAACACTCCCCCTCAAGATGGGCGAAAAATATTCACCAAGCCCATCTTGTCACAGCCTCTAATCATGCTCACAGAGCTAAGTCCCTTGGTGAGTCCGTCTGCTACCTGATGCTTGTTGGAACGTGGCCTAGCTCCAGTAGCCCACTAACCAACTACTCCTTGATGAAGAACCTATCGATCTCGATGCGTTTGGTCCTGTCATGTTGTACTGGATTGTTGGCAATACTAATAGCTGACTGGTTGTCACACCACAGCTTCATCTTGGCTCCTTGATCCAGCTTCAGCTCCACCAGCATATTCTTCAACCAAAGCAGCTCTGCAACTCCCAAGGCCATAGCTCTGTACTCTGCTTCAGCTGTCGATCTGGCTACCACTGACTGTTTCTTACTCCTCCAAGAGACCAAGTTGCCTCCTAAAAATATGCAGTATCCCGAGGTAGACCTCATGTCATCAGCACAACTAGTCCAGTCAGAATCGCAGTAGTCCTCGATGTCCATGTGATTATTCTTTCTGAACATCAGTCCCTTCACGGGGGCACCCTTCAAGTATCTCTGAATCTGTTATACTGCGTTCATATGACCCTTCCGTGGGTCATGCATGTAGCGCCTCACCACACTAACTGCAAAGCATGTATCTGGACGTATGTGGCTCAAATAGATCAGCTTGTCCAGCAGTCTCTGGTATCTGTCCCGGTCAACTGGTTCTCCAACCTCAGCATTCGGCTTGAACCTCTGATCGATTGGCGTCGCTCCAGGTTTGTATCCCAACATCCATGTCTCTGTGAGAAGCTCCAGTGCATACTTCCTCTGGAAGAGAACAATCCTCTCTGCGTCTCGAGTGGTCTCAATCCCAAGAAAGTAGCGAAGAAGACCAAGGTCCTTTACCTCAAATTTCTTACCAAGCTTCCCTTTGAGTCGGGCGATTTTCTGCTCATCATCTCCCGTGATAATTATGTCGTCAACATATACCGCAAGTATGGTGATGTGGCCTCCACTCCTTCTGAAGAATACAGTGTGATCAATATTGATCTGCTGATATTCCATCCCTATTATCGCTCTCCTGAATCTGTCAAACCACGCTCGAGGAGACTGCTTCAGTCCATAGAGGGACTTCTTCAGTCTGCAGACCTTGCCTGCTGCCTGATTTGTGCCAAATCCTGGTGGTATCTCCATGTAAACCTCCTCCACTAGATCTCCGTGAAGAAATGTATTTTTCACATCCAGTTACTGTAGCTTCCATACACCATTTGCTGCCAAAGAGATCAGGGTCCTAACAGTGCTCATCTTTGCAACTGGTGCAAAGGTCTCGTCATAGTCGATGCCGTATGTCTGACTGTATCCTTTCGCCACTAATCGAGCTTTGTAGCGCTCAACCTGTCCATCTGGGTTCTGCTTCACGGTAAAGATCCACTTGCATCTGACTGCTCTCTTCCCCTCCAGCAGTCTCATCAGCTCCCAAGTATGATTCTTCTCAAGAGCTCCTAACTCCTCATGCATTGCCGCTTTCCACTTTGGATCGTTCTTGGCAACCTACCAATTGTTAGGTACAGTAATACTATCCAAAGATGCTATAAATGCTCAATGAGAAGAAGAGATATGGTCATAAGAAACAAACTAAGCAAGATCCCAACCATATCTGTCCGGAGGATTTTTCGTATTGCTGCGAGTGGTCCTTCGTACATATAGTGGTGTGGGAGGAGTAGGAGGAATGATATCACCTGAAGGGGATGGTGGTGTAGGTGTCTCAGGAGTTGGAACGAACGCAGGCAAGGGACTTGACACTGGCACTGTAGGTACTGGTCCTGCAGTTTGCTTCTCCCTCCTACTGTAGGTAAGTAACTCCCCCTGAGCCGTAGGCCTAACACTTCTCATCTCCTCCCCCTGTTTTGCTTCACCTTCATGTTCCTCCTCAACTGTACCTCCATGCCAAATTTCCAAATCAGTCACCACCAGGTTCTCCATCTCCCCATCTTGCCTTATACTGGTAGTATTAGGCGTGTTGTGTGAAGTTCCCTCCTTGCGGTAGTATGACTCATGCTCCCGGAAGTGGACATCCATAGTGACAAAATTTTCTTCTATACTAGACTCCAGCACACATACCCCTTCTGAGTTGCTGAGTAGTCCATGAAGATGCACTTGACCGCTCTGGGGTCAAGTTTTCCAATTAATGGTCTGTTGTTCTTCACAAAACACACATACCCGAATACCTTCAGTGGAAGTATCCCACTATTATTGTCTTGTAATACTTCACATGGGAACTTCCATCCCAGGACTTTCGAAGGCATCATGTTGATGAGTTGAGCTGCTGTTAACACTGCATGTCCCCATAGAATTTGTGGGACATTCATGTCGATCATCATACTTCTTGCGGCCTCCAGAAGGTGTCGGTTCTTCCTTTCTGCTACTCTATTTTGTGCTGGTGTGTATGCACAGGTCGTCTGATGCTGGATTTCGTGTGCTGACAAGTATTCTGCAAGCGTCCTGTTGGTATACTCCATTCCATTGTCAGATCTCAGTATCTTCACAACTGCGTTGTACTGAGCCTGGACATGCTTATGAAAATTTCGAAAACAAGCAGGTACATCACTCTAATTTTTCATCAAATACAGTCAGGTGATACGAGAGGCACAATCAATAAAGGAAACAAAATACTTATATCCATTCATAGTGTTAATAGTATATGGACCTCAAACATCGGAATGTACTACCTCAAAAACAATAGAGCTCCTATGACCCATACCAACATATGAGCTTCTAGTAAGTTTTCCTAACTTGCATGCATCACATACTAATTTCTTTTTATCTGTTTTTGCATAAATATCTGGATATAACTTAAGGTATTAAAGGAAGAATGTCCCATCCTCCTATGATGAAGTATTAAAGTCTCATCAGTTATCTGTTGCAGTCCTTCTATTCCAGTCTTCTCTGCCATAGATACCAGTGCTGAGTCAAGTCCTTCTCGATCTAGGTACCACAGTCCCTCATGCCAAGTGTCAGTCCCAAATCTTCGTCCCGTCCCTTTCTCCTGGAAGATCACCTTAGTTATATCAAAAGAAACAATGCATTTAAATTGGAGAATTATAAAACTAATAGACAAAAGACTGTCTGGAAAGGATGGAGCATGTAAAACCTTGGATAATTTTACTGAACCTGTACAATTAACAGTACCCTTACCGACCACTGGCTGAAAAGTGCCGTCTACTGTCTGAATGTTGTCTGCTGATGCTAGGTGAGTGTAAAAAAGAAAACTCACTAGCATTTTTCGTCACATGTCGAGATGCTCCCGAGTCGATAATCCAGTCTGACGTTTTAAGGAAAGACACAGATGCAAGAGCAAGTGACTCGTCAGTACCTTCTGATGTTTGGGCATACATAGCGGCGTTGTCCCCAACGAAGAATGAGGTGGATACCTCCTTTGTTCCAATCCTCCTGTCTTCCTCAGTTGATGCTCTCTGCTTCCTCTTCAACAGGTCTAGCAGTGCCTGATCCTCCTCAGTAAAAGTGCCAACAGCTCCTCCATTCCCTTCTGCTACTAGCAGATTTTTCCGATAACCTCCTCGGCCATCTCGCCGACCCCCTCGACTACGACCACGCCCTCCAATATATCCTCGTCCACCGAATTGTTCACGTCCACCACTCGAGTCTCCCTCCCTAGGTGGTTTGGTATAAGCATACCGATGATGGCCCATTTTCCAGCAGTTATAGCACTGCCGATTATGCTGCCAGGGTTCTCCCTTGGACCCTGTGTCGCCCGAGCTGGTAACTGCTAGTGCTAATTTTGCTTCGGAAGGACCACCTGTCCCCGCCTGCAGTCTGATGCGTGTCTCCTCCTAGACCATGGCCGAGATAGCCTCTTCAAGACTAGGGATCTCTGGTTGGGCGAGAAGTAAGGCCGTCTGCTGTGCGAATGCTGCAGTCAGCCCTTTGAGGAATTTCATCGTCCTCTCTTGCAGACACACGTCTCTCCTTACACTTTGAGTCCCCGCAGCTCGTCCGTTTTAAGGAGTGATCATAATCCAACCACAGACGTTCCAATTCCGTGGCATACTCCTGCATTGTCTTTTCTTTCTGTACGGTGTCGTCGATCTCCCCTTTTATCTGGAAGATCCGTAAGTTGTTCCCCACACCATCATAGGTCCTCTTTAACTTCTCCCACACATCCTTCACCATCTCAATGCCATCTACTGTGGCGGCAATAGACTGGACTAAGGAGTTGAGAAGCCAGATGTAGATTACCATATGAGTCGACTTTCACTCGTCACGTCCTGCCGAGCCCTCGTCCGACTCTGTCTTCTCGTCAGTCAGGAACCCCTCCAGGTTCTTTTCTGTGAGGGTTCTTCTCATTCGTCGTGACCAACTCAAATAGGCGGCTAGTCCATCCAGCTTCAGATCGATGGAGGGAAGCTCCAACTTCGGCGACGTTCGTGTCGTGCTCTCACCAGCCGACATCTTCATCAACTTCATCAACGTCGCGACCTCTTCAGAATGCAGCTTCTTGATAATCTCCTCCATCGATGCTCCTTCTCTCTGATCACGTCACGTCCGCTCTACGACTCACGCTCGTCCTCGTCGTCCGTTCCTAGATCCGAACATGTCTGTTTTCATCAGATCTAGGCATCGGTGTCCTCTTTCGGAATGATCCGAACAATGGCAACAAAGGCGCCATTGTGTACGGCAAGGGGGTGGGGCAGCGCGCACGTGGGGGAGCGGTCGGTGCTCGTGCCACCATTGTAGCAGTCGCAGCAGCAACAACAGCAGCAGTCGTTGCAGCAACAGTCACAACAGTAGCAGCCGCGACAACAGCAGTCGCAGCAGCAGCCGCGCGGAAAGGGGGAACTGCTGTGACCGCGGGGGAAAGGGAGGGCTGCTCCGGGTTAGGGGTTTGGTGGCAGGGAGAGAGAGGGAGGAGGGGAAAGGTTAGGGTTGTCACGCTCCGATCCCGCAGAGTCCTTTCGTCCTCGCTTCGGACTCTTTGAGACCGATCGTCCTCGCTAAGGCGTGATGCCGTGCAAGCCTAAGTTGCGCTTGCACAAGGCCAAGATCTGAAGCAAGACAAGATAGACAAGGTTGACAATACGCAGCGAAACATATTACAGATATTTGAAGCAGCAGCGAACATTTTGCAGAATACATGCATTGAACACATTGGTAACAAGAAACAATTCTCTTTATTGATATTCTTTGAAACAGATTACAAGCTCTCGTTTCTCTATGAATAAAATGTTTACATTCTCTCAGAAACATTACAGATTATAATGATTCCGTTCCCATACATTACATCCCTTTATATATAAACCAACTCTTGCAATAGATGTCAAACTCTTTTAATTTTTGGCTCCTGAGGATGAGGCTCGGGCTATCGCTTTGGACTATCCTTCTCGATGTATATTGCACCTGCATGCAGACTGATGGTGAGTCAGTATATCAGCATACTGGTGATTGTGAATAAAGAGCTACATTTGTCTGAAACGATCACTGTTCATTTAGTGAGAAAATATTTCTTGTGATGTGATCTTGCTACTTTTACCTATATTCATTTCATGCATACAGAGTCAGCTTACATTCTTTGAAAATATCTTTGAAAAGCCACAATTCATTTCATTTCATTTGAAGCATACAAGGGACTATTCAATTCAAGCACGATGGCTATTCTTTTCTGTGGAGTGCACAGCGTGTTTCATGAGCATATTCATTTCTCTGTTCAAATAACTCTTAGGGACAATTATAAGCACGATATCATATCTTTTCTTTAATGGAACAAAGCATTTCTTTGCAATGGATTAATCTCTGCAAGCAATTCATGTAGCAAACTCAAGCAATACATATGTATCACTTTTAAGTGATTCTTACCATAGCCGACGGTCCATCCCGCACAAGACAAGGATTAGCATAAACATAATTAACCAACGTTCTCATTTCCTGTTCGTCTCTGCATCGTTAGCTTTTAGCATTCTATTATAGACACATGCAGACTCAATTGGCAGTTGTGACACATGGGTTCAGCTCTGCACCAATCAACATATATCCATATGATGGTCCATGGGTATTCCCATTATTAGCCGCTGTGACACTTGGGTTCAGCTCGTCGCTAGTGGACATTGATGCAACACCCGGGGTTTCTTGTATCTCTAGGTGTCTAGACAATCTCTCCTAGGCCGATCGGCTCCCAGTGCCCTGGAAACCGTCGAGAGATCTAGTGACCTTGTATACAAGTTGTCCGAAACCAATGCATGAATAGAACATCTAGTAGATAAACTCTTTGAGGGACTGATTCATCTTTCTCTATGTCAATCTTTGTAACAACAGAGCTATGACTCTGCCTTCTCTCTTTGTAACAACAGAGCTATGACTCTGCCTTCTTTCTTTTCTGTGATCTTAGAGCCGAAGCTCCTACATAATTCTTTTCCTTTGCAACATATACAAGTCCGTCTGTAAATGTCTAGCATTCAGAGCATATTTGAGGGGCAACCAATCATTTATTTCTTTGAAACATAAAACAGTTCTGTTCAAATTAAGCATAAACATTCTTTCTTTACAAGTATACGAATTCAGGACATGTGAGCAATATCTTTTCTCTTCTTATTAAACATGGCAATAGTTCTCTCTTTTTTGAGACAATATCTCTAACTTTTTAACATGGCAGGCATCTCGTTTGATTTAACATAGCAAACATTCTTTTCTTTTTATCAGGCAATAATCTTACTTTTGCATACCGGTTATCTCTTCTCTTGTTCTTAGCATGGCAGCATGTGGATTCTCTTATAAGCATACTCAATGATTTACCATCTTGTTATTAACAATAGCATTCAATCAAAAACTCAGATTCTTATTAGGCGTAAGCGAATCAGCAAATGAGACTTCGTCCACTCACCCAGATCAATTGCCTTCTGTTGTAGAACCAGCAATCCGATATTTCTGTCTATTTAGTGCCTTCGCGGAGCGGGGCACTACATAATTACCTATCGCGAAGAAGTTTCGTCCTCGAAACTTAAGAAGAAACTTACGATATCTATAGCAGCGATAGTCCTCATCCTTCGCCATCATAAATTCATGAAATCACGATTCATTCCATATCAAAAGCTCATGTTCAATAAAACATCTCAATCTCAATCGATCAATAAAACATATGTCGGCGTCATTAAAATATTTATGGACTTATTGTATGGAACGTTCATCTCATTGATGATATCAAGCAGGCAAGAAAATTTTGATCAGGGAAACATCTTCGAATTCAATTGAATCAACAATTGGCCAGAGGATCGTGTTGCTTTGATACCACTTTGTCACATCCCAATCCCGCAGAGTCCTTTCGTCCTCGCTTCGGACTCTTTGAGGCCGATCGTCCTCGCTAAGGCGTGATGCCGTGCAAGCCTAAGTTGTGCTTGCACAAGGCCAAGACCTGAAGCAAGACAGGATAGACAAGGTTGACAATACGCAGCGGAACATATTGCAGATATTTGAAGCAGCAGATGACATTTTGCAGAATACATGTATTGAACACAATGGTAACAAGAAACAATTCTCTTTATTGATATTCTTTGAAACAGATTATAAGCTCTCGTTTCTCTCTGAATACAATATTTACATTCTCTCAGAAATATTACAGATTACAATAATCCCGTTCACATATATTACATCCCTTTATATACAAACCAACTCTTGCAATAAATGTTCAACTCTTCTGATTTCTGGCTCCTGAGGATGAGGCTCGGGCTATCGCTTTGGACTATCCTTCTCGATGCATATTGCATCTGCATGCAGATTGATGGTGGGTCAGTATATCAGCATACTGGTGATTGTGAACAAATAGCTACATTTGTCTGAAACGATCACTGTTCATTTAGTGAGAAAATATTTCTTGTGATGTGATCTTGCTACTTTTACCTATATTCATTTTATGCATACAAAGTCAGCTTACATTCTTTGAAAACATATTTGAAAAGCCACAATTCATTTCATTTCATTTGAAGCATACAAGGGACTATTCAATTCAAGCACGATGACTATTCATTTCTCTGGAGTGCGCAGCGTGTTTCATGAGCATATTCATTTCTCTGTTCAAATAACTCTTAGGGACAATTATAAGCACGATATCATATCCTTTCTTTAATGGAACAAAGCATTTCTTTGCAACGGATTAATCTCTGCAAGCAATTCATGTAGCAAACTCAAGCAATGCATATGTATCACTTTTAAGTGATTCTTACCATAGCCGACGATCCATCCCTGCACAAGGCAAGGATTAGCATAAACATAATTAACCAACGTTCTCATTTTCTGTTCGTCTCTGCATCGTTAGCTTTTAGCATTCTATTATAGACACATGCAGACTCGATTGGCAGCTGTGACACATGGGTTCAGCTCTGCACCAATCAACATATATCTATATGATGGTCCATGGGTATTCCCATTATTAGCCGCTGTGACACTTGGGTTCAGCTCGTCGCTAGTGGACATTGATGCAACACCCGAGGTTTCTTGTACCTCTAGGTGTCTAGACAATCTCTCCTAGGCCGATCGGCTCCCAGTGCCCTGGAAACCGTCGAGAGATCTAGTGACCTTGTATACAAGTTGTCCGAGACCAATGCATAAAAACATCTAGCAGATAAACTCTTTGAGGGGCAATGATTCATCTTTCTCTATGTCAATCTTTGTAACAACAGAGCTATGACTCTGCCTTCTCTCTTTGTAACAACAGGGCTATGACTCTGCCTTCTTTCTTTTCTGTGATCTTAGAGCCGAAGCTCCTACATAATTCTTTTCCTTTGCAACATATACAAGTCCGTCTGTATATGTCTAGCATTCAGAGCATATTTGAGGGGCAACCAATCATTTATTTCTTTAAACATAAAACAGTTCTGTTCAAATTAAGCATAAACATTCTTTCTTTGCAAGTATACGAATTCAGGACATGTGAGCAATCTCTTTTCTCTTCTTATTAAACGTGGCAATAGTTCTCTCTTTTTGAGACAATATCTCTAACTTTTTAACATGGCAGGCATTTTATTTGATTTAACATAGCAAACATTCTTTTCTTTTTATCAGGCAACAATCTTACTTTAGCATACAGGTTATCTCTTTTCTTGTTCTTAGCATGGCAGCATGTGGATTCTCTTATAAGCATGCTCAATGATTTACCATCTTGTTATTAACAATAGCATTCAATCAAAAACACATATTCTTATTAGGCGTAAGCGAATCAGCAAATGAGACTTCGTCCACTCATCCAGATCAATCGTCTTCTGTTGCAGAGCCAGCAATCCGATCTTTCTGTCTATCTAGTGCCTTCGCGGAGCGGGATACTACAAGGCTTTGGTGGCGGCTAGGGTTTGTGGAAATGTGTCTCTGATACCATATTGTAATTGATTAAGATGATTTCATTGATAGTCTCATAGGCTTTATATAGCCTTTACATCATGGAATATCCTGTGGCATATTCTGGCATCCCAAATATATCCTCAGCATATTTTCATACTAAACATAACATATTCTCATACTAAATATAACATATTCCTATACTAAATATACCAACAAGTTCTCTCAAAAAAAGAGAGAATTGATTACATTTAGTCAAAAGTTAAAAAACATTTTTTAAATATTGGTTTAATTTTTTCCAAAATTAATTAGTTGTGGGGTTAAACTAATAATTTAATTTTTGGGAAAAAATGTAAAGCTGGTCAAAGTTCCTAAAAATAAGGATGGAGTAATCATGATGAACATGGGTGCTTTATAACACTGGGACGATCCAAGTGAGAAATTCTATGAAGTTATGTTACTTCCCGAGGTCATCTGCAGACTTATTCCACAAAGCGAGATTTATGTAACCTCCTTTTCGTGCATATTGGGCCAACGGGCCCCACTATGCTTGTATGGCATGTGGGCCATACCAACAATAAGTACCATTTAGTACATAGTCTTCTAGCTAACTTTTTTTATGGCTAGAGAAGGGATTATTATAATAGGTCAAGGGCAGAAATATTGGGTTGCTGAATGGAAGAAAAGGATCCATGTAGTCTTATGACTGGATAACGGTTGTTATGTCTGTTATTTTGGTGCCATGTATTGGGATATAATTCCTAGTTCTTTTGAAAAATTTCCATAAGTTTATAAGGAAAATGTTTCACAAAAGGATTCCATGATGACAATGTCTTATCGCGAGCAACAATCTTAATGGTCATAACTTCAGCTGCTTAACTTGTTGAACTTTTCCTTATTGATTTGATCGAATTGACTTGAACAGTTATCATAGCATCTTGTATTGCTTTTTTGTCTCTTGATTCCTTGGGCTATGATTTGACTTCTCTGTTCCACTATAGATCACTTCTAATTTAAACAAAATTTTGGATTTGGATAAAATCTTATATTTCACATCTATACCTACAGAATCTTATTGTCTGCTGTGTAAACTTGTTCTCTATGTAGCTGCATAATAATGTACAAATGCTGTCTAATGGAAGGCTTGAAATGACTTCAATTTCTTCCTGGAAAGGAGCAAAGGTGCAAAATTCTATTACACCTAATGGATCTGTACAAACTTATTTACGGCCTTTGGTTTGGGTAAGTATTCTTCTTCACCAAGACAGATCATTGTTGTTATTATGAAATTTCTGTCTTGCGAGCCATCTATGGGACACATAAGAATTATCTATCAAGTAATATTGTTCTCCATGCAAACTAATCTAGAAAGAGAGGGAATTGTTGTTGCAATATCTGGTTCATGCAAAATATAGTATCTGCTTATCCAGTGCACATATGCTCCTCCGTGCAGATCACACCAATATTGAAGTTTCCATGAGAGGAACTCCAACACTTGTGTAACTTTCACTAAATAATTGTTCTTCATTGATAATAATTATTCTTCCCATCAATCCAAGTCTATTCCCATGTAGGTGACATCACCCCCATTTAACTATTGCTTGTAATTTTTATCTTTTCATGAGAATAGAAGTCGTTGTTATTATGACTCATGTTAGCAATCCTAATGTTGGTTGAATTCTAAATAAGTTATTCTTGAAAACTTGGATTGGTGGTTTAGATTAGCTGCTTTGTGTTCAAGAAAAATATTAGATGGTTAGGGTTGTTAGTGCCGATGCACAATTTTCGATGGAAAATTCTGAAACTGAAACAATTGTACACACAACGTTTCAAATGCAGCACCTTAAAGAAGATGTGCAACAGAGATCCTGGAGGATTCTGAATTACGAGGATCTAAAAAGATTCTACGTAATACACAAAAAATCTAAAGAGACTTTGTGCAAGCAACTATCGGCAGTAGAGCTTCTAAAAAGAAGTTACTGTAAAAGGCAACAGCAGCGATGACAGGCAAGAATGAGATGCTGGGGTGAATAAACCACCGTTGCTCAAAGCTTTATTCGCCCCACACGAGCACGAACAGCTTCCAGGAACCAGCAAGTTCACGAAGAACTTCTGGAACGCTCGTAAGTCAATATTTGAGACTTGAACGGGCTTCCTGGACTTAACAGACTCCCTCAACTCTCTTCTTGGTGCATCTTTCAAAGGAGGCCAAGGGGCTGTATTTATAGAGTGGAGTTGAGACTTCACCTCTTCTCCTATCCGATGTGGGACTAAAATACCAATACTCAAAAATAGAGTTTGATATTTTAGATCATCCCACAATCAGCATAGAAGTGTGCCAGTCCACGCCTACCCCCCGAACACTCCCATGCATGCACGAGACATCATGGAGTCCGTATCCGAGTCCGCACAACAAAAATTAACTTGCATCATTGTTGGATTTAATCCTTTTTCCTTCTAGGAAAATACTTCCACATGGCACAAACTTGTGCCCCACTACACCTCATGTGCACACCTCAACACAAACAATGTATTATATTGAGATACTCACCATTTGGTGTAGCCGATGTGGGACTATCTTTTCTAGTCCAAAGGCAAAAACACCAACAATCCCCCACATATCTCAATATATGGGTTGAGCGTTCCCCACAGTTACTGTCCATCATGCATTAAGAGAGATGTCGCTACGACTTGAATCTTCCCGCATAGGTTAAATAACAACATGATACAAGAATGGACTAAGCCTTGAATTTTGCACCATAACTGCAATTCTTCCTACTCACATAATGACATCAACTGTGCTTCTGGCTGCACATTGAAGGCCTTGTGCTAGCCTGGTTTCAGTGTATAATTTTTGGGCGTCTACAAGTTTACCCTCAAGAGACGGCCTGATATCTCTGTCCATACACTATAGGTGAGTTCTTTATAAAGAGTCATGGCATGAAGCATTGCGCTTCTTTGCGATGCTACGCCGCTATGACATGGCTTAAAGCCGAGGCTTTACCCCACCTGGGTACCTCATCGTAGTGTCATACTACTGTAGCATGAGGTCACAGGCCTCTTTGTAGTGCCAAACTATCCAGCATGAAGCCTTGCGCTTCCGTGCGGTGTTACGCCGCTATGACATGGCTCGCAAAGCCGAGGCTTTACCCTACCTGGTACCTCTTCGTGATGTCATGCCACTGTAACATGAGGACATCGTCCCTCTTTGTAGTTCTGTCTACTTCTCTTTATTACGATTATCATACAACATTAGGCTACCGGCCTATTTGCGGTGCTACTCCGCTGTGACTTGGCTTGCAAAGCCGAGGCATTACCCCTACCTGGGAACCTCATGGTGGAGTCACCCCACTGTAGCATGGAGTTACACTCCTTGTAGTACTGCGCTACCGTGCTTCCTGTAAAGCACTCCAGGCATTCACTCTGCCTGAGAACTCATTAAGGCATTTAAGCCAACCTTTCCACAGAAACCATTTTCCGCAGAAAACAATAGTAGACAACAGTGGTTATAGGCCCGTAACCTCTCCATGTCCAATAGAACATGTACCCACCGTTCCTGATATTCTTTCGATTAGTGGTCCTCCTTTGAACCAAAAGCTAGATGCCTAGTAGATAAATCTTTGAGCTACTAGCATAAAACTTTATAGTAGGAATACAATAATACAATATCAGAATGCCTTCAAGTCCATTTTACAAGTTGTGTCATCGACCAGCTGGCACTTGAGGCCCTTGGTGAACGGATCCGCCAGGTTCTCCTGACTCCGAACATCAATCACTGCAATAACACCTCTCTTGATAAGATCGTGTACTGCTCTGTGCTTCAACCGCACCGTTCTCTTCTTCCCGTTGAAGAGTTCATTT
Organism: Iris pallida; assembly: GCA_029216955.1. Lineage (NCBI taxonomy): Eukaryota > Viridiplantae > Streptophyta > Magnoliopsida > Asparagales > Iridaceae > Iris > Iris pallida. Next base: position 216,105 of record JANAVB010002860.1, read on the forward strand.
GATGTCACTGCTGCTGCTGCCTGGTTGTCACAGTATATTGGTATTGCCGGTATCTGAGTCCCAACCACCAGAAGATCATACATGAGCTCCTGAAGCCACTCTGCTTCATCTGCAGCAGCATCCAATGCAAAGAATTCAGATTCCATGGAGGAGCGAGATAACATAGTCTGCTTCTTCGACTTCCACGATATAGCAGCTCCGCCCATGGCGAATACGAATCCACTTGTGGAATACTCGCTCTCTATATCTGAACACCAGCTAGCATCACTGAAGCCTTCCACTACTGACGGATCTCCGCTGTAGAAAAGTGCATATGTCTGAGTTTTCTTGAGATATCTCATAACACGCTTCACAGCTTTCCAGTGCTCAACGCCTGGATTGCTAGTGAACCGACTCAGCATTTCCACTGCAAAAGCTATGTCAGGCCTTGTGGCAGTAGTAGCATACATCAAGCTTCCGATGATGCTAGCGTACTCCAACTGCCTGACGCTTTCCCTCGAATTTGGCTCCAGCTTCTGATCACTCCGGTACGGTGTATCAATAAAAGGAAGATCTTGATACCCGTAGCGAGTAAGCATCTTCTCAATATAATGAGATTGTTACAGCGCTATTCCAGTGCCTGTCCGGATGATCTTGAGCCCCAAGATTACGTCGGCATCCCCCAAGTCCTTCATACTGAACTTGGTCGAGAGGAATTTCTTTGTCTCTGTGACGCAGCTTAAATCCGTACCTAGGATTAGCATGTCGTCCACGTAAAGACATACGATTACTCCTCTTCCGTCAGCAAACTTCGTATAGACACACTTGTCTGTTTCACTGACCCTGTAGCCATTTGACCTTATCACCTTGTCAAACTTCTCATGCCACATTTTGGGAGCTTGTTTCAAACCATACAGAGACTTCATCAACTTGCAGACTTTGTCTTCCAGACCTCTGACAACAAAACCTTCTGGTTGTTGCATGTAGATCTCTTCGGTCAGCTCGCCATTAAGGAATGCCGTTTTCACATCCATCTGATGTATCACCAGCTTGTGTATTGCTGCTAGAGCAATTAACAATCTGATGGTTGTCATCCGAGCTACTGGAGCATAAGTGTCAAAGTAGTCGATCCCCTGCTTCTAAGCAAACCCCTTGGCCACTAGCCTGGCCTTGAACTTGTCAATGGTTCCATCTGCTTTCATCTTCTTCTTGAAGATCCATTTGCATCCGATGGGTCTTGCTCCTTCTGGCAGGTCAACCAATACCCATGTGTTGTTGGAGGTGATTGAGTCAATCTCGTTGTCTATCGCCTCCTTCCAGGATACAGCATCTCTGGTCTTCATCGCCTCATCATAGGTAAGCGGATCTGCTTCCACATGATAGGTGACGAAGTCATCTCCGAAGTCTTTCGGCCTCCTCGTTCGCTTAGTTGACGGCTCAGCGAGTTCTGGTTCAGCTGGTGTCTCCTTGACGACAGCTTCATCTTGGACTACTGGTTCATTAAAGACTTCTGTCTGCTTTGTACCCTCATCATTCTCCGGAAGATCCGCGAGAACAATATTCTTGTGTTTTGCAAACTTGTCTTCAAAGTATTCAGCATCGCGAGATTCGATGATATGGTTTGACTCGATATCAAGGAATATCCGAGCATCACTCTTCTCGGCATACCCCAAGACGATCGCCTTCGTAGTCCTTGTCCCCAGCTTCTGAATCTTCAGATCCGGGAGCTTCACATAAGCCAGACACCCCCACACTCGAATGACATTCAAGTTAGGTCTGACTTTGAACCAGAGTTCATGAGGAGTTATGTCGGAAGTTGCATATGGCACTCTGTTCAGAATGAACGTTGCCGTTAGTGCAGCTTCTCCCCAGTAATACTTTGGAAGACCCGCAGTCAACAGCATGGAGTTCATCATCTCTGTCAACGTTCTGTTCTTCCTTTCTGCTACTCCGTTGGATTGAGGAGAGTACGGAGCCGTTGTCTCATTTGATGATTCCATGTTCTTTGCAGAATGATAAGAATTCATGAGACCGATACTCCCCGCCTCGATCACTCCTTAACCTCTTGAGTTGTTGTCCAGTTTGCCGCTCAGCCTCGGCCCTGAACTCCTTGAACTTCTCGAATGCTTCGTCTTTAGACTTGAGCAAGTAGACGAAAGCATACTTTGAGAAGTCATCGATGAAAGTAATGAAATACTTCATCCCGGCCTTTGTAGAGAATTGTTTGAAGTCACAGATATCTGAGTGAACCAACTCCAGAAGATCTGTGCTTCGATGGACCCTGTGAAAGGGTTTCCTTGTGATCTTCGTCTGAGCACATACTTCGCATTTCTCTACCTTACCCCCTCACTTGGAGATAAGTCCTAGACTAGACATTCTGTTAATCCTTTTACAATGAACATGTCCTAGCCTATTATGCCACAACTCAAGAGAATAATCAGAAAAAGTGATTGCATTTATATTATCATGCTGGGTTACAACAAGCTGAATCTTGTACATTCCTTCAGTTTGGAAAGCTTTCCCGAAGAATGTACCCTTCTTGGACATCACCAACTGGCCAGCATTGATGTCCATCCTCAAGCCTGCGTTGCAGAGCAGACTTCCAGAGATCAGGTTCTTAGCAATTACTGGAACATGCTTCACACCTTGAAGCGTCAGAGTGTTCTCCGATGTGAGTTTCAGCTCCACCGTCTCGATCCCCAGCACTTCAGCTTGTGCCTGGTTTGCCATTATGATCTTCTCTGAAGTTGGCTCATAAGAGACGAACCAGTCTTTGTCTGAACAGACATGGCAGGTCGCACCAGTGTCTATCCACCAGTCCAAGTCAGCCCCCACAGTTGCAACCTGTGCTATCATGGCAACTAGATTAGTAATCATAGAAACCTTACTAGGCTCACCTTGTTCTTTGGGCTTGGACTTGCATTCGGATTTGTAGTGGCCCTTCTTGCCACAATTGAAGCAAGTCACATGGGACTTGGACTTCTGCTGCTTGAAAGCAGGACCCTTCACTTTCAGATTCGTGAAGTCCTTCTTTTTGCGATGAGAAGCAGCCTGCTTCCCCTGGTATTCTCTGGTTTGGACCAGATTTGCCTTCGCCAGTTGTTTGGACAAAGTATCCATCTTCTGTTGAGAGTGCATCTCGTCATCAACATGAATCTCTTGCAAGAAATCTTCCAAGCTAATTTCCATCTTCTTTCGATGCATCCTTGCATAGAAGTTGCTCCATTCTGTAGGAAGTTTCGCGACGATCACTCCAACGACAAACTTGTCGACGAGGGGCATGTTCTCGTCTTCTAGTTTCTGACGCAACTTCAGAAACTCTTTCACTTGGGGCAGCATCGCCTTCTCGTCTTCGAAGGTCCACTTGTGGTATTTTTCTACCATGAAGATCTTGGACCGGTTCTCGTCATCTTCATAGAGCTTTCCCAAGGAGTCCCATATCTCTTTGGCAGATGTCTTCTTGGAGTAGGACTCTGCCAGAGAGTCTTCCATGGAATTGAGTATCAGTAGTTTGCATATACTGTTTTCTCTCTTCCACTTCGCTTGCTTGGTCGTAGCAGCGGCCACAGCCGCAGCAGATCCAGTAGTTGGAACGATCGGTTCTTCTTCTGACAGCACGTGATCAACATTCACGAGTTGAAGATTTAAAGTGACCTTTCGTCTCCATATCTGACATGACTATCTTCGAATGAGTAATTCACCTTGGGCCACTGAGCTTCTGTCTGCTTTTGTTTAGGCTTCTTGGTTGTACCGGTGACTATAGCCTGTTTGCCTTTATTGTCCCGGTTATTGGAGGTGCCGTCAGTGTTGTTATTGGAGGTGGTACCAGGACGTTTGCTTTTGACCTCTCCATCCGGGATGTGTAATCCTAGCTGGCGAGCCTTCTTTAACTTCGCCTCCACATTGGTGGCACTTATGATGAAGGTCGTCTAATCCTTGAACTGATCTTCACCCATTCAGAGGCTGATTGCATGGAGCAACTTCTTCTGGCAGATTTCGATCAAGGAGCTTTCGGGATTGCCTTGGGACAACCTCATCGCGGTTTGGCGAAACCGCTCGATATAGTTCCTTGTTAGCTCCCTCTTCCCTTGAACGATGTCCATGAGGGATGACATTGTCACATCATATCCCATTTCGTAGAATCTTTCTAGGAACATGTGCTTGAAGCCGTCAAAAGAATGAATGCAGTTGTTTGGAAGGTTGCGGTACCAGTCGAACGTGATTCCCTCCAATGCTCCGATAAACAATCGTGTGAGGATGGCGTCGCTATGCTGCAAATGGTCGGTTGTGACCTCGAAATAAGTCATGTACCGACTAGCAAAGGTCTTTCCGTCGTACGAATCAATATGAAACGGTTTGTACCGTGGCGAAAAAGGAACATCTCTCCACGCAGCGGGATACGGCTGCCGTATTCTGAGGTCTCGGGAGGAGTCTCGGGCATTGAACATTGCTCGAAGCTCCTGGACCTCCCTCCTTGCCTCTCTGGCTTCGTCTGCAGCTGAAGGAGCGGATGGCCCTAGAGGATTGTCACCCAAAGGAGGAGCTGTCGTGTTGAAAACCGTGTTGACTGCGGGTCCCAAGCTTGTTTGTCCTGGCGTCCTTGTTGGTTGGGTCGGCAAGACAGCTTTGATTTCGTCTACTGACTTGACCAAGGACAAGAGCATGGCTTCAAGTACTTCTAGATGTTGTCAGTCAGTAGGTGATTCATGATCATCGTCGGCCATAAAGACTGTCCGCACGTGGGTAGACGTGGAAGGGAGCGTAGCAGAGGTGCTCTCTGTGTCGTACCCTCGTACCGAGAAATCGTCGGAGAATGTCAGAATGTCTTCCTCCTCGGACTCGGAAGGGGTACTACCCCCTGTGCAGGAAACCGCGTCGTCTTGGCGAAGGCGGTCATCCTCAGGGACATCCACGTCTGTTGCGTAATTCCAGTGGATCGCTACCCCCTGTGTATGTTCTTGGAATACCGGGTTGTCGCATACTTTGAGGGGACTGCTACCCCCGACCTCATCTACCCCTAGGGTGGTCAAGGATGTACCCCTAGGTGTTGGGAGCTTCTTTTTGGATTGAGTGCCTAGGTCGACACCCCCTGTGGCTGTCGGTGGCAATCCTCCATATAAGAGTTTTCTTGCAGTGCTGGCTAAGATTGTCGGACTGGAAGAGCCTGTCTTCTTTCCTCCTTTGCCGGAAAGAACCTTCCTAGTTGAATTACAGGAGGCGAAAAGAAATTCCTCGTCTCCCGGAATTTGCACCTGTTTTTCAAGTTGTTGTCGGAAAGGTGCTGGCTGGTGCAGTCGTTGGAAAACGGACTGCCGATCATCAGGTGATGCCGACTTGTCGCAGTAGCAGTTGATGATGACCTGGGTGCAACGACGTCCCGAAAAGGGCTCATCACATGCCAAGGTTGCTTATTTCTCCTTGCGTTTGTGAGTAATCACCTCTCGCAAGTCGATTGCAGGCTGATCTACCTTTGCATCCAATTTGTGAACTCGGGTATCCCGAGCACACGGGTGCGTAGGTATCATGTTTGCTCCCTGATCTGAGGCAAGTAAAAGTACTTGCTCTCGATCGTTGGAGGGAGACTTTTGAGACCCACCCTGTCCGTTAGCCTTTGGGGACTGGACGCGGGTAGTTCTGTACAACTTTCCATCAGGGGCCCGTATAGCATTTAACGGTGCCCGCTGACGGTCAGCAACTTGGACAGTTGACTGGGCTTGTTGGGCCCGCACTGCCCTAGACTTCTTCAATTTAGCACCTGAGGGCGCATAATAAGAAGAGTCCATATTGGAATATTCCACATTCTCAATGGGCCGCATAGAGTCGAGCCCGCATGAGAGACGGTCGAACACAAAGCTTCTGACAGGGCCACATGAGACACTCTGTCTATGGCCAGGATTGGCTGCCGCATGGGCCATTTTCCTGCGTCCGGAGTTAGCTGCCGCATGGGCGATCTGCCTGCAGCTAGAGTTGGCTGCCGCATGGGCGATCTGTCTGCGACCAGAGTTGGCTGCCGCATGGGCCATCTGCCTGCGGCCAGAGTCAGCTGTCGCATGAGTCATCTGCCCATCTCTCTTATGCGGCTTCTTCCTCGTCCGCATGGATTTTCCTTGTGTCCCCAAAAACTCAGCATCGTAGTATTTTTCTTTGCTGGATTTGGGGACAGTGGGGTTCTCTGCGGTCGGAAGGAAGGCCGCAGGAGAGTCTTGGTCACCGTCTTGGGCCGCAGAAGGAGCTTCTTCGAGAACCTGGTCGGTGGCAACAGTTTTGCGCTTCGACATCCTGCGGATTCTCTTTGGGTTGGCTCGCTTCTGCAATGGACTGGCGCTCCCTTCAGAGAGCATTTCTTCGAATGCTCGTTGGTCAAATCGAACCACGAGATTTGCTGCGTGGAGCCAAGCTTGGACGCGTCAGATTGCGTCACCAACTTCTCATCAGAAGAGAAGAATGTCCCCAGCAGAGTCGCCATCGTGTTTGCCATTAAATATCAAGAACAAAAATTACAGAGGAATTGAACTTGATTGCAAACTCGCTTGTACAAGAGAAAGCCTAGAAAGAAATCCTAGAAAACAATCTAAGTACAATTGTTTCGTTTTGATTCTGGGGGGGGGGTGACGATAGAGGCTCGGGAAAGTATAGCAACTCTGCCTTACTTCTTGGACTATCTGACGCGATCCTCGCTCTTGAAGAAATTGCCCTTCGTAGGTTGCCAGCCTTTTGCATGGGTGTGGTACCCTGCTATTTATAGTGATATATATTTTGAGCCGCATAGATGGGCACGTGGCCACGTGGCTATAACAGCACATAAAGACCCGCTCTTGGGCCGCCAGCTGGTGACTTGTTGAGATATTGTTGCAACAAATCTGGGTAGTTGAGACTTGGTCAGCCTGCCACGTGTCCCATCGCAAGATAGGATCAGTCTGCTTGAGTCATTTTGAGCCGCATAGGCCTTTCAGTGTTTGGTCATGCTGGGCCGCATAAGACTCATGCGGCTTTAAGTCGCAGTCTCCCTTAGTCCGCATGTAGCTTGGGGACTTTTGAGCCACATAGGTTCTATATTCTGGGCCGCATAAAGCTCATGCGGCTCAGATTGCAGTTACTTTTGGCCCCGCATGAAGCACATAGATTGAGCCGCATAAGGTTCATGCGGCTCGGGTCGCAGTCCTTTTGGCCACATGGCTATGTCCAGTCTGGTGACGTGACATTTTGTTCTGATCATGTCTTATCTTCTTTTTGTCAGAGAGTCAGAGTTGTCATAGCTGTCAGAGCTGTCGGAGCTATTAGTTTTGCCAATTTTGACAGAGTTTGTCAGCTTTATCAGGAAGGTTGATCAGCTTTGCCGCATAAGTAACTATTCTTTCTGCGGCTCATCAGTCTGGGGAAGATGGGCCGCAGGGGGCATACTGAGTCTGTCATGCGGCTCTTCTTCATGCGGATCAATTTGTTCCAAAGTACTCATGCGGTCAGTTGTGATCCGCATGAACCCTATATTTTTCATGCTTCTACATGGTCGAGATCTGACCAATACTTCAGCGCAGCCGCATACTCGAAGATGGTGTGATCTTCTTGGACCACCTTATCAAGTTCATCCTGCAGTTGGAAGACTCTCATAGGATTGCCCTTCCCCGGGTACATGTCCTTCAGCATCATCCAAATATCACCGGCTCCCTCCATTGCCTCCACGTTATCCGACACTTGGTCGGTCAAGGAGGCTGTCAACCATCATGCTACAACTGTTGACGATCTCCCACACAGCAAACTCCCGTGAGGAGTGATCTTCAGGTGCCTTAGTTTGGCCATTCACATAGCCCACCAAGCCTTTTGCCTTCAGAGTCTGCATCCCCTGACGCGACCACTTCAAATAATTAGAAGTACCCTCTAACTTTACTTCCAGTTTCTCCAACTTTGCCATTTTGTAAGGTGAAGGATCCACATCTGTGTGTACAGGACGGGAGCTAGTCTCGGTCAGCCTCCTGGAGAAGAGATCGTCCACCAAAGCCTTCATCTCTTTGGCCGTCAGCTTGCCGTAGATCGTCTCCATCATCTTCGTCTTCTCCTCTTCCATCAACAAGATAGATCGAGACCGTCTGTGTCACGCCCCGATTCCGTCGAATCGATAGTCGTCCCCCGAGCGTGATGCCGTGCAAACCTAATTTGCGATCGCACAAGGCATAGTCATAAGGTAATCCGAGACACGAGATCTAAGAGAGTACGTAGACAAATTGGTTCACACAATAAGTAAAGGAAACTTGATCTTTATTGATAATGAACATCTTTTACAGACTCCGATACAAGACTCATTGCCACACGGGCTACAACATGACTCGATTACAAAAGAGTGCCGATGAGATAGCCATTCCATACATTGCACACATCCCTTAATATACAACAAGGTACTCCAGTGACCTGCATGGGAGGGACGCTGAGTCATCTTCCTTGGACTGTCGAGAGCCTTCAAAATGGGAGTCGCAGAGAAGGTTTTCGACGCACGGCCGAAGCTTCAAAATTCACGAACGTCGCCGAGCTAGTTGGCGTGTCCTTCCTTGTTCGCGAGACCTGCAAAGAGTGAGGATCAGCACAAAACACATGTACTGACGAATAGCTAATTAAATCCAAGCTCTGCATTTGATTAAAGAAGTTTCTTAAACATGTTAGCTAGCTATTTCAATGATCTTTCTAACCATCCTGCTCGATTTGCATGTTAACATGTTTTGAGGCAAGCATTCTAACTGTATAACATTAAGCCACTATCATATTCATCCCGTGTCCCGTGCACTTGTTAAGCAGTGAAAATGGATGTGAAGGTCACTGGCAATGTCAAGCCATCGCGGACTATAGCATTGGTTAGACGACGCCCCTCTCGCGTCGGGTAGCGAGCCCTGTGCGAAAGTGCCTACATAACTCACGCCGATGAAGGGTTGGCGCTTGCTATTCTCGTTCCTCCCGGGCCGAATCGGTCCCTTGGCCTAGGCAACCGTTCGAGGAAACTACACCTTGTCGACAAGTTGTCCAATAACTGTTTTGCTTACTTAGCCGTATCGTTGCGATAAACGTTAATCGATTCATTCATTGCTTTGCATAGGCTAAGTGGATTTGCATAAGGAACATGTTTTCTATTTCCAATACCAGCAGTTGATAACAAGTGTTTCGTGAAGAATCGTGCTACGATTTCTTTGATTCTACACTATTATGACAAGCATTCATTTTACTTCACATATTGAGTTTTGAAGTAGAGGGACGTGGCGAAGGAGGTCAGCCACTCGCCTTAGGCTTGCTTCAAGCGAGCGACCGGTTGGCTGCACTGACGTCGCCTACGCGATCACCTGCAATCGCATAAGCAACTGATTAGAACACTGTATAATTCAAGGATATTTGATATGAATGCGAAGCTCGAAAACGCGTCACGAAAACCCATCGAAAACATTCATGAAAAACGCATTCACGAAAACCAAAGCCAAAGCCAATTCAAGTGCGGCATGAAAACCAGAGCAACGGGAGGTCTCTCCCGACTCAGCCGCAGAGCCAATCCTCGAGGCGCAACCCGCTGAATATGGGACTTGGTTCCGAAGAAGCCATTCCATAACGTAGAATGGATCTTAATTCAACCGTTCCCGTTTCGATCGACTCGGCCGATTCCGACCTATCGGTCCCGACCGAATCGATAGCGACAGTGTTCCTTTCTCGCGCACCTCGTGGACAAAAACGGGGCACGATGTAGAGACGGGGCACTACAGTCTGCACCTTTGGTCACCGTTCTCCCCACGTCTATTGTTCCTCTTTCAGCGGTAGCGGCGTCTCTGAGAGCCGCTCCTCATGTCCCATGCCGGGTTGCGACTGGAGGTCGCATGGCCGGACGAGAAGGAGAAGGGCCGGTGGGGGGGGGTTGGAGGCCGATGTGAAATGAGAGGGTGGGGTGACGGTAAGGGGCGGCGGTGCTGGCGGCGAAGGAGGGGAGGCGAGCGGAGGTGGGGCGGTGATGAGGGGGGAGGGTAGGCGGGCGGAGGCGGCGCGGTAGGGGCGGAGAAGGTGGGAAGGGGTTGGGGGTGGCAGCTAGGGTTTTGTGGAGTAGGGTTAGGGTTTTGTAGAGATGGATGGCAGCTAGGATTTGGTGGAGAGAGAGGTGGTGGCTTTAATACCAAATAGAATTTAGTAGAATATTTGACTTATTTATTATTAAGGTAGAACTACACTTATATAAGAGAGACTAACCCTCTCCCTATTATTCTACCCGATATGGGACTAAAAGCCCATTAATACTCTCAACAAGGAGAGATAAGCTTGTTTCTACATTATGACGATGACGTTCAGAGTACCCATTGTGTTCATGAGTGTGTAGGGGTGAGGTTAAGTGGGAGATCCCATTATAACTGAGATATGATGAAAGAGCTTGATATTCCTCCTATTGTCAGAATAAAACGTGATGATGTTTTTATTGAAGTAATTCTCCAATAGTGATTTAAAGAAAAAAACGTCATATGATTTTCTTTTAAGTGGATAAAGCCATATGTATTTTGTAAAATGATCAACGAAAATAACATAATATTTGAAATCATCAATCGAACACACGGGTGAGGTCCACACATCGAAAAATATTATTTCAAGCAGAGAAGTTGAAACAAGAGTGGAAATAGTAACGATAACTTGTGACTTTTATTGCATTGACATGCATTACAATTGAAATTCAGAGGTGATGGACTTGAGACTTCTAATTGAAAATCAGAAACAATATGCCTAAGAATTGACAAAAACGGATGACCTAAGCGATGATTCCACTCGGACGAAGTGGTCCTGACGTTGGAGAAAGCAACCAATGTAGAAGACTTGATAGAACGGAACGACCATTCATACGCATAGTCTGTCCTTGTAAAAGTGTTGCCTGTTGAATATTTTGTTATGATTTCATTGATAATTTCATAGCTATATATAGCCTTACAGTCCTCCTCACTACATTAAACCCTTTATGGAATATCCTGTGGCATATTCTGACATACCAAATATACTAACAGGATATTCCAATATTCTTATTCTAATATAGCAATACCAAATATACCAACACTCCCCCTCAAGATGGGCGAAAGATACTAAGTCCATCTTGTCACATCCTCTAATCATGCTCACAGAGCTAAGCCCCTTGGTCAGTCCATCTGCTACCTGATCCTTGGTTGGAACGTGGTCTAGCTCAAGTAGTCCATTATCCAACTTCTCCTTGATAAAGAGCCTATCGATCTCGATGTGTTTGGTTCTGTCATGTTGTACTGGATTGTTGGCGATACTAATAGCTGACTAGTTGTCACACCACAGCTTCATCTTGGCTCCTTGATCCAGCTTCAGCTCAACCAGTATATTCTTCAACCATAGCAGCTCTGCAACTCCCAAGGCCATAGCTCTATACTCCGCTTCAGCTGTCGATCTGGCCACCACTGACTGCTTCTTACTCCTCCAAGAGACCAAGTTGCCTCCTACAAATATACAGTATTCCGAGGTAGATCTCCTGTCATCAGCACAGCTAGCCCAGTCAGAATCACAGTAGCCCTCGATGTTCACGTGATTATTCTTCTTGAATATCAGTCTCTTTTCGAGGGCACCCTTCAAGTATCTCAGAATCTGGTACACTGTGTCCATATGACCCTTTCGTGGGTCATGCATGTAGCGGCTCACCACACTTACTGCAAAGCAGATATTAGGACGGGTGTGGCTCAAATAGATTAACTTGCCTACCAGTCTCTGGTATCTATTCCGGTCAACTAGTTCCCCAGCCTTAGCAGCTAGTTTGAACCTCTGATCTATCGGCATCGCTGCAGGTTTGCATCCCAACATCCCCGTCTCTGTAAGGTCCATTGCATACTTCCTCTGGGAAAGAACGATCGCCTCTGCTTCTCGAGCAATCTCAATCCCAAGGAAGTACCGAAGAAGGCGAAGGTCCTTCACCACGAATTCCTTGCCAAGCTTCCCCTCGAGTCGGGCGATCTCCTGCTCATCAACTCCTGTGATAATCATATCGTCCACATACACCGCAAGCATGGTGATATGGCCTCCACTCCAACGAAAAAACACAGTATGATCAGCATTGATCTGCCGATATCCCATTCCTATCATCGTCCTCCTGAATCTATCAAACTACGCTCGAGGAGATTGTTTTAGTCCATAGAGGGATTTTTTTCAACCTGCAGACCTTGTCCACTGTCTGATTGGTGCTGAATTCTGGTGGTATCTCCATGTGCACCTCCTCTACTATATCTCTATGAAGAAACGCATTCTTTACATCCAGTTGGTGTAGCTTCCATCCACCATTTGCTGCCAGAGAAATCAGGGTCCTGACAGTGCTCATCTTCGCTACTGGTACAAAGGTCTCGTCATAGTCAATATCGTACGTTTGACTGTATCCTTTTGCCACCAGTCGAGCTTTGTAGTGCTCAACCTGTCCATCTGGGTTTTGCTTCACAGTAAAAATCCACTTGCATCCGACTGGTCTCTTCCCTTCTCGCAGTTTTACCAGCTCCCAAGTGTAGTTCTTCTCAAGAGCCCGCAACTTGTGCATCGCCGCTTTACACTTTGGATCGTTCTTGGCAACCTGCCAATTGTTAGGTACAGTAATACTATCCAAATACGCAATAAATGCTCCATGAGAAGAGGATATATGATCATATGAAACAAACTGAACAAGGTCTCAACCATATCTAACAAGAGGATTTTTCTCATTGCTACGAGTGGTCCTCCGTACTGATAATGGTGTGGGAGGAGTAGGAAGAATGATATTACCTAAAGGGGATTCTGGTGGTGGTGTAGGTGTCTCAGCAGTCGAGACGGACACAGACAAAGGACTTGGCATTGGCACTGGCACTGGCACTAGCACTGGCACTGTAGGTATTGGTCCCGCAGTTTGCTTTCCTTTTCTGCTATAGATAAGTATCTCCCCCTGAGCCGTGGGCCTAACACCTCTCATCTTCTCCCCTTGTTTCTCTTCACCTTCATGCTCCTCCTCAACCGTGCCTCTATGCCATACTCCTAAATCGGTCACCAGGCTTTCACCAATCTCCCCATCTCGCCTCATACTCGTAGTATCAGGTGAGTTGTTTGAGGTTCCCTCCTGACGGTAGTATGGCTCATGCTCCCTGAAGTGAACATCCATGCTCACAAACTTCTTCTTCTCTACTGGGCTCCAGCATACATACCCCTTTTGAACCGCCGAGTAGCCCACGAAGATGCACTTGACTGCTCTAGGATCAACATTTTCAACTGATGGTCTGTTGTCCTTCACAAAACACACGCAACTAAACACCTTCAGTGGAATTATTCCACTATTATTTCCTTGTAATATTTCACATGGAGACTTCAATTCCAGTACCTTCGAGGACATCCTATTGATTAGTTGAGTTGTTGTCAAAACTGCATGCCCCTACAGACTTTATGGGACATTCATATCTATTATTATGCTTCTTGCCACCTCCAGAAGGTGTCTGTTCTTCCTTTCTGTTACTTCGTTTTGTGCTGGTGTATATGCACAGGTGGTCTGATGCTGTATCTCTTGCGCTGACAAGTATTTCGCAAGTGCTATGTTGGTATACTCTGTTCTATTGTCAGACTTCAGTACCTTCACTACTGTCCTGTACTGAATCTGGACATGTTTATGAAAGTCCCAAAAACAGGTAGATACATCACTCTTATTATTCATCAAATACAACCAAGTGACACGAGAAGAGCAATCAAATGAAGGGAACAAAATACTTGTAACCATTCATAGTAGTAATGGCGCATGGTCCCCAAACATCATAATGTATTACATCAAAAACAGACGAGCTCCTATGACCTGTACTAGCATATGAGCTCCTAGTAAGTTTGCCTAAATCACATACATCATATACTAGTTTTTCTTTATTTGTTTTCTCATAAATAGCTAGATACAATTTACTTAAAGTAGCAAAAGAGGAGTGTCCCAACCTCTTATCGTGGAGTATTAATGTATCCTCGCCACTCATCTTCAGTCCTCCTATTCCTGCCTTCTCTGCTATAGACATCAATGTTGAATCCAACCCTTCTCGATCTAGGTACCACAGTCTCTCATGCCAAGTGTCAGTCCAAGTCTTCGTCCCGTCTCTTTCTCTTAGAAGATCACCTTAGGAATATCAAAAGAGACGATGCATTTTAGTTGGAGGATTATAGAACTGATGGATAAAAGACTGACTGGAAAAGATGGAGCATGCAAAACATTGGATAATTTACTAAACCTGTACAACTTACAGTACCCTTACCGACCACTGGCTGGAAAGTACCATCAGTTGTTTGAATGTTGTATGCCGATGCTAGGTGAGTGTAGGAGGAGAACTCACTAGCATTCTCTGTCACATGTCGAGATGCCCCCGAGTCGATAATTCAGTCTAACGATTTAAGGGAAGACATAGATGCAAGGGCGAGTGAGTTATCAGTACCTTCTGATGGATGGGTATACATAACGGCGTTGCCTCCAGCGAAGAATGCGGTGGACGCCTCCTCGGTTCCACTCCTTCTGTCTCCATCGTTTGACGCTCTCCGTTCCCTCCTGATTGCCTCTAACATACCCATCAGTGCCTGATCCTTCTTAGTAAAGGTACCACCAGCTCCCTCATCTCCTTCTGCTACCAGCTGGTTCGCTCGATAACCTCTTCGACCACCCTGTGGACCTCTACGACTATGGTCACGTCCTCCAAAATATCCACGTCTACCGAACTGTCCATACCCACCACCTGGATCTCCCTCATTAGGTGGTTTGGTACAAGTATACCGATGATGTCCCATCTTCCCACAGTTGTAGCACTGCCGGTTGTGCTGCCAGAGCTCTCTCTAGGCTCTGTGTCGCTCGAACTGGTAGCTGCCAGTACTGACTTTACTTCAGGAGGGCCACCTGTCCCTGCCTGCAGCTTGATGCGAGTCTCCTCCTAGATCATGGCCGAGATAGCCTCCTCAAGGGTAGGAATCTTCGGTTGGACTAGAAATAGTGCTATCCTCTGAGCAAATACTGCAGCCAGTCCTTTAAGGAACTTCAACGCCCTCTTCTACAGATATACCTGTCTCTCCTTATACTTCGGGTCCCCGCAGCTCGTCCGATCTGAGGAGCGATCGTAATCCAACCACAGACGCTCCAACTCTGTGGCATACTCTTGCACCGTCTTCTCTCCCTGTACGATATCGTCGATCTATCCCTTGATCTGGAAAATTCGTAAGTTGTTCCCTACCCCATCGTAGGTCCTTCTCAATTTCTCCCACACGTCCTTCAACATCTCGATGTTATCCACTGTGGAGGCGATCGACTGGAGTAATGAATTGAGAAGCCAAATGTAGATCACCATATGAGTGGATTTTCACTCGTCGCGTCCTGTCGAGCCCTCGTCCGGCTCTATCATCTCTCTTGACAGGAAACCCTCCAGATTCTTTTCTGCGAGGGTTCTCCTCACCCGCCGTGACCAACTTAGGTAGGTAGCTGGTCCATCAAGCTTCAGATCGATGGAGGAAAGCTCCAACTTCGTCGATGTTCGTGTCGCGCTCTCACCAGCCGACAGTTTCATCAGCTTCATCAACTTTGCAACCTCCGCATGGTCCAGCTTCTTGATGATCTCCTCCATCGATCCTCCTCTTCTCCGATCACCTCACATCCGTTCCACGATTCACACTCGTCCTCTCCTAGATCCGATCATGCGTCTCTTCTATCGGATCTAGGCCTTCAACTTCCGGAATAACTCCGCGAGAGACTTCGGAAATCGCGGCTTCGCGATGGTGGGGCGGTGGCCGACTAACAGGTGAGTCGACGCCGTCGGGCAGGTGTCTCCGAGCAGTGGCCATCGCGAGTAGCAGCAGCGGCAACAGCCGCACGCGTGCGGCGGAGGTACCCGCAGAGCAGCGGCTAGTGACGGCGAGGTCGGTGTGTGGCGGGGGCGGCATGCAGTGGCTGGTGGCGGTGGTGGCTGTGGTGGTGCGGATGGTGATGGTGGTGACGACTGGGTTAGGGTTTGGAAAAGGTGGCAGCGGCTAGGGTTTTGGTGGCTCTATACCTTGTTGAATATTTATTATGATTTCATTGGTAATCTCATGACTATATATAGTCTAGTCTTACAATCCTTCTCATTACATTAAATCCTCTGTGGAATATCCTGTAGCATATTCTGAAATAACAATATACCAGCAGGATATTCCGATATTCTTATTCTAATATACCAGTACGAAATATACCAACATTGCCCCCGTGCGAATATCCTTCACAAGAAATGAAGAGGATAAGAATTCGATGGATGTATTGTTAGATTTACAAAATTGAGAAATAGAAATAAGATTTTTATGTATTGTAGAAACATAAAGCACATTCCGAAGTGAGAAAGTATGAGAGTGAGTGTATAGAGATGTAGAACCAGTATGTGAAATAGGAAGACCCGTGCCATCGCCAATCACAACATCGTCGGTCGTGGAATAAGGAGCATGAGTTGAGAGATTACTCAGGTGGGTAGTAACATGGTACGATACACCACTATCAAGGAGCCAATTGGTGCCTTCGGGGTTGTCTGTCAGTGCAACATTGGCACGTGGTTGCCATGTAGCTGGAGGTTGAGGTTGCCATTGACGAGATGTTCGTTGTTGTGGATTGAATTGCGTATTTGTTGGTGCCAAGCGAAATAGAGAACACTGTTGAACCGTGTGTCCTTGAGCACGACACCTTTGACACTTTCTGGCCGAGGAGAGAGACACAAGTCCCTATACTGAAGTTCGTTGGTGCGCGTCCCGACGGCCATTGGGTCCTCGACCCATTCGGTCGAGAGTTGGCCCGAGTAGAAGTATGATTGTTGACAGTAAGAGGTTTGGTGGGTTCTTGAGTGTTGGGTATGAGAACTTTAGTGTTGTCGTTGGCCATGGGATTCAGAGTGGCAACTGTTGCGGGTGTGAGGAAGAAGGAGATAGGTTCATGAAGAAAGCTCTGATACCGTAAAGAATTTGAGAGAGAAATAGTATTTGAGAATTATAGCATATTCATTATGTTGAATCAAAATGAATATATTCAATACAACTAATCTAGAATAGGTAACTACCGATCTATAGTAGGTAATTAATCTCCTGCAATAATGCATCTAGAATAGGTAACTACTAATATATAGTAGGTAATTAATTTCCTACAAATCTTCTACGGTTATGCAATACTCCAAATCAGGATCCTATTGATTACAATGTAATAAAATCTTACATATTGACATTTATGTACAAATATCTTTATCATGAAGTGGCCATGTTGTATTATGTGTTGAGGAAATATAACTAGAACTGTGCGAGGAAAGTTATTCTGATTAGAAAATGAAAGAAATTGTTCGAAGTTTATTGACACTTGAAGATAATGGAGGAAAAATGAGATTGTGTATATATTTTGAAGTACAACCATTTTGCTACCATTTTATCAGTATCTTATCAACCTACAGACTTCCATATTTCCTTTTCTTCTATTTCAAATACAGTCACTTTTTTCTTTTAAGACCAATTTGAACAGAACTTTATGGAGCTTTTCTCATTAAAAACTTTTACCTGAAAAAAAATGTATATTTCCTTATAAATTAGAATATCTAAAATTTGTAGGACAGACCATGCTGTTTTTGAAGCTTACTTGCTCCATGTTAGTCTAATTAAAAAAAGTCCACAATGATGCTCGCACTTAAACTATCTCTATAACAGTATGAATATCGTTAAGGTTCTTGTATTTTTCAATGTTGTTTATTTCTTGAAAGTTCACTATCCATCCTAAGAGAAATATGGCTTTTATGCATTTCAGTGACATTTTTTCTTTGGCAAAAGGTGACGTGTACACTCACCATCAAGTTAGTCAAATGACTATGATTCAAGTAAGCCTGCACTTATATCTTGTGCATAGATTATTGTAGTTACTTCTACACGACAGCTTCTTAATTGGCAAATAGTTTATGTATCACTATTATTTGTTAACTAATGTATGAAATTGTGTCTTCTTTTAGTTTTACAAGATATTGTCAACTTGGTACCATGGATTTAGATGACCATATATATTGTAGTTGCAAAACAGCTTTCCTCTGTTGATAGCATCATAGCTGCTGAAGCATAAATTCCTTTGAGACTTAGAGTTGAATTGCATTAGTAACATGTTCACAGAGTCGATGTGTTGTCTCTTGAGCCAGTTATCAAGTGCTTTAGATTCGTTTTACTATTACTTTTTAACTATGTTACCTAGACTCAGGTACGGATACATATCCAAGAGTCGGGTCCTTTAAACTCATAATTGAAGGACACACAGACTCGGCTAAAAATGATCCAAATTTTGGATACGGGTACATAGATGTGACTAAGGATTTATAAAAGGACAACCTATAGTTATAAGTTACTAGTAAACTTTATTGAACTAGTTGAATAAATCCATAAGGAACCGTCCCTTTAGCTCCCCTACTACTTAACTACTAGTCTACTATATTAAAATAAACTATCTACATCACTACCACATTAAAATAAACTATTTACTTGACTACCAGTCTCCCGATTGTCACTATGAAGGATCCAATTTATCACCATGGAGGATCGGATACGGATTTCTTACCCATACCCATGTCCTATCGGGTCAACACGGGTACTTCTCCTTAAAGAGAAGAGTCCGGGTAACATAGCTTTTTAATGTTTATGGAAAATTTATTTCAACAGTATGCTGAACACTTTTGGGATCTACCATACATGCTATGCTCATCCCAAAAAATGGGATAATAGGCTTTGTTGTTGTTGTTACCATACATGCTTTGCTATGAAATAATTACAAGTTTTCTTTATAAATATTGATGTTGAAGTTATCACCATCATGCACACAACTGTTCATCTTGACCCTCTCCAGACCCTACCTTAGCAGGAGCCTGATGGCTCTGGTGGTCGAGTATTAATTAAAGGTCTAAGTTCGTTTGTTGGAAGCAAGCAAGGTCCCTTGCATTCCTATTATTCTTCATATATGTCATATTTATTGCTTACTGTTCTCCAGTATCTCCACATCATCCTTTTATACTTCTGCAATCTTCTCATTCAGTTCCCCACCTGAACATGTTATCAAAGGAGAAAATTCGTCAAAGTTCACATGCAAAAGATATAACCAAGGCGATCAGACACCTGGAGGAGACTAGCTTTCAAGCCTGAAAAGTAACATGATGGGAGGCCAATTACCTAAGATCTTAAGTGATGAGGCCATTTGAATTGCAATGTACATAGCTGGTTTGGTTTTAGTATGCTATTTTGTAGTTTGGCATTGGATGGTCTATATGATACCTGGGAGGAGTTCTGAGCCGTTTGTCACGCACAAGATTTTTTATCCCACCGAGACGGATTTGTATAACCCTCTACGAACAGGGTTTTTGCTGGAAGCTTCTGGAATCATCCGGAAGATGGAGTCTTCTTGAAGACTCATGATATTTCTAGATGTTCTAGAATCTTTCATGTAAATATCTAGGACCTAAAATAATTCCTGGAATATGTTGTTTCTAGAAGGTTCATGTAAGCTCTTTGAGGCCCTATAAATAAGTGGGAGGCTCATTTATTCCTCACCACCAAAACTTGTAAGCATTGTCCAAGTTAATAAAAGAGGTCTTTCAAGTTCCAATATTACTCCACTATTCTCTCTTACCTTAGCATTATAGCTAAGTCGTCCGGGGAACGCTTGTACCGATCTTCGAGAAGGAAGCTTGTGTGCCGCATTGGTCGAAGTGTAGGCAAAAATACTAAGTCCTTGGCGAGTTGGTGTCCCGTATGGATCTCTTGGAAAGAGTGTGACGGACGCCGAGATGCAAGTGGAGCAAAACCAGACAGCTTACGAGGAGTTCGTTCATGGGTTGGAGATGTTGGCCATGCTATGACGCTGTTCCAAGAGCAACTTCATGAGATGCAGGCCGTGTTCGAGAAGGAACGCTAAGCTGCTCGAGCAGAAATTGGTGAATTGTGTGAGAAAAGACCAAGACCGCGATCCTCGAGAAAGCTATCGCCAATTATGGGTCTTTGGGGAGGGAGGCGGTACAAAAGGTGAATTACCCGAGCCAAAATCCTTTAACAGTGTTCTAGACGCAAAGGAGGCGGATAACTTCATATGAAACATCGAGCGGTACCTTAAGGCGATTCGAATCGAAGATGAAGCCGATAAGGTAAATATCGTGTCTCTTTATTTTACTGATTATGCTATGCTATTGTGGTGCCGTAGGTGCATCGAGAAAGAAATAATTTGTGATCGATCAAGACTTGGGAGGATCTCAAGAAGGAGATCAAGTCTCAATTCTACCCGAAGAATATTGAGTTCGTGGAAAGGAGGAGCTTGCGTCAACTCAAGCACACCGGGTCGATCTACGTGGCGGTGTTCACCCGTCTCATGTTTGCCATATCCAACATGGGTGAAGAATACATCCTATTCTTCTTCGTTAATGGTTTGCAACCATTGGCAGCACAAGAATTGCAAAGACAACATGTCCAAGATTTGAACACGACCGCCTCAGCGACCGAGAAGCTAATAGAGTATCAGCGGAGCGATACGTCCAAGCCCAAGGCAAAGGCTACCACCAAAGCCAATGGTGGAGGAGAGAAGAAAGGCAACGGAAAGGGAACCCCGTCGAAGGACAAAACACATGTGAAGTCCCAGAAGGAGCGCAAGATTGAGTGCTTCATGTGCGGAGAAAATCACTTAGTACGCGATTACAAGAACAAAGGCAAGCGGGTGAAAGCAGTCCAACGCGAGGAGGCCGAGGATGAGGATCCAAGGATAGGGGCTCATATGGGAGCCTTACGCCTGCTCAATGCCCTAAAGAGCAAGACCATCGTGACCAAAGCCCCGAATTTGGAACTTATGTACGTGGACGTGAAGATCACGGCCAGAGTACAAGGGCAATGGTGGACACGGGGGCGACGAATAACTTCATCTCGGACGCAGAGATTTAGCACTTGGATTTGGTGGTAGAGAAGGACTCGAGCAAGATGAAGGCGGTCAAATCGGAGGCTCACCCCGTGCAGGGGGTGGCTAAGGGAGTGAAGATCAAGGTGGAAGACTGGATGGGAGTCACCAGTCTCACGGCCGCACTAATCGACGACTTCATGGTGATCCTAGGCATGGACTTCCTCACTTCGGCAAAAGCAATCCCAATGCCACACTTGGGAGTCGTCGGGATCGAGGGGAGGGCTCGCTTGTATGGTGAATGTTGCACGAGGCGAGTCCACAAAGGAAAAATCTCTCTCTGCCATCTAACTCAAGAAGGGTGTGAGACACAGAGCGGTGACCTACTTGGCAGTGCTTAAGGCGGAGGAGGCACCCATGCAGGAGGACTTTTCGCCTGAGATTAGCGGCATCCTCGCGGAGTTCAGGGATGTTATGCTACAAGAGCTTTCAAACTGGCTACCTTCACAGAGGGAGGTGGACCACGCTATCGAGTTTGAGCCGGACATGAACCCGTTCGCAATGGCTCCATACCGCATGACCCCACCAGAGCTCAATGAGTTGAAGAGGCAAGTAAAGGAGCTACTTGATGTGGAATTCATTAGGCTGTCCAAGGTCCCGTTTGGTGCATCCAAAAGAAGAAGGATGAGAGTCTTCGTTTGTGCATCGACTATCATGTACTAAATAAGGTGACCGTCAAGAACAAATATCCTATCATATTGGTGGCAGACTTGTTCGATTAATTGGGAGGCGCAAGATACTTCTCAAAGCTTGATCTGCGTTCGGAGTACTATCAGGTGCGTATAGCCGAAAGGGACGAGGCTAAGAAAGCATGCGTCACGAGGTACGGAACATATAAATTTTAGTCATGTCTTTTGGACTAATAAATGCTCTCGTGACATTTTGTACTTTTATGAACAAGCTCTTCCACTCTTATCTCGATCGGTTCGTCATGGTATATCTCAACGACTTCGTCGTGTATTGAAACACGATGGAGGATCACATTGAACATTTTGAAGGCGGTTTTTCAGGTACTAAGGAAAAACCAACTCTTCGTCAAGCATGAGAAACATTCTTTTGCTTAAGCAGTGTCATTCTTGAGGCATTGGATCAGGTGTGGCAAAAGAACTGCACAGCAGAGGAGACCGCACGCTTGTTCATTTTTCATGTGGTTAAGTTTTAGGGCATCCCAGAGAGCATTAGCAACGATCGAGACCTCCGCTTCACGAAAAAGTTATGGACAAAGGTGTTCAAGATCCTCAGGTCAGATATGCACTTTTCGACCAGTTTCCACCCGCGGACGGAGGGACAGACGAAATTGGTCAATTATCTACTCGAGAAGTACTTACGACACTTCGTGAGTGCCAACTAGCAGGATTATGTGCATTACTTGGACATCGCTCAGTTATGCTATAATCTCCAAAGGAGCGAGTCGTCCCACAGTAGCTTGTTCGTGTTGGTAATGGGTCGACACCCGCTCGTCCCATACACTGAGTACGGGGTTATCGTGCAAAAGCCCCGGGGCTCACCAGTTTCTCTCGAACTTCAAGGTGAAGGCGGACATTGCCAAGGCATTTTTGGAGAAGATCGCGCGCAAGATGAAGAAATGGGCTGATGCCAAGCGAAGGCCTGTCGAGTACAAGGAAGGGGACTTGGTAATGATCAAGTTTCAACCGCAAAAGTTCAAGGTATTCCGCAACGTGCACAAGAGACTGATTCGCAAGTGTGAAAGCCCTTCCCGATCCTTAAGAAGGTGGGCAAAGTTCTCTATAAGCTCGAACTCTCCGCCAAACTGAAGATTCATCCGTCTTCCATGCGAGTTGCCTAAGTCCTACCATGAAGACTTGAAGGACCCTCAACACGGAGTTTTAAAGTGACCTACGACGACCATGACCACGTCGTTCGACAAAAAACTTTGACGCAATGTTTACATATTCTTAGGGTGTTGAAGATGCATAACTGGGATGGAAATTGTTGAGAGTCAATAAGGGACTTTTAGTCCCACATCGGAATATGTAGTATGTAGAGGAGCTAGACTCCCTATAAGTAGTGAAGTAGTCCATCAATAAAATGATCTAATATTATTTTCTACATGGTATCAGAGCCATAACCTATCCACCTCTCTCTCTCTCCACAAAAAAAAAAAAAATTTAACCCCCCCTTCTCCCAGCCGACTCCAGCCCCCCACCCCGTCCCCCCCAAGCCGCCCCCCCAAACCGCCCCTTTCCCAGCCCCACTCCCTGCCGCCCCCCCCCCCCCCACCCACCGCCAGCAGCCCCTCTCCTGCCGCCCACCCCCCTCCCCCCACTCCCTGCCCCCCCACTCCCTGCCGCCAGCAGCCCCCCACCCCCCGACCACCAGCAGCCCCCCACAGCAGCACCCCGCCCCCCCCCTCCTCCCTCTCCCTCTCTTGACCTAGAAACCCTAACCCTAGCCCTAGCAGCCCCATCCACACCCTAACCCTAACCCTAGCCACCTTTTTTTTTACAAAAAAATGGCGTATTTCGAATAGAGACGGCTGTCAAATGCTTTATTTGCACCAACTCTGTTCCTCGCTTACGCCGTTTGGAACTAACAAATGCTTTATTTGTTATTCCTTTTTCACATCGGGATCTATACAGAGACTGATCATGTCTTCTCTGGTGTCCTGACGTGTTCACTTTACATGCGTGCGCTGGTGCTGGCCAAGTTAGTAGCGCATTAGTAAAGTCTCTGGCGTCGAAGAAGACGACGAAGACGACGAAGTTGGGTCAGTTGCAGACTCCGACGACGACGCAGAAGACGACGAATAGGGTTCACCGTTGCTGAAGCCATGGATTCGATCAGTGGCAAACTGACGTCCGAAGAGATGAAGGCCTTGGTTGATGATATCTTATCAAAGAGATTAACCGAGGCAACCCCACGTGTGATCCATACTGATGTGGATCCGTCACCTTACAAAATGGGGAAGCTGGAGAAGCTGGAGACGAAGTTGGAAGGAACGTCCAACTACTTAAAGTGGTCGCAGCAGGCGATGCGGACGCTGAAGGGACGTGGCTTGGTTGGCTATGTCACTGGCTATGCCAAGGCGCCAGCCGATCCCTCCGCAAAGGAGTTTGCTGTTTGGGAGATTGTCAACAACGTAGTCGCTGGGTGGTTGACTGCCTCATTAACCGACCAGGTGTCGGGCAATGTCGAGGCAATGGAGGCTGCTGCTGATATATGGCGGACTCTAAAAGATATGTACTCCGGCTCGGACAACCCTATACGGGTCTTTCAACTGCAAGATGAACTCGATCGGGTGGCCCAAGACGAACGTACCATCTCTGAGTACGCAGTCCTGTTGAAGAAGTACTGGTCTGATCTGGATCATTATGATCCTCTTGGGATGGAAAATGCACAAGTCGAACCGGCGTTCGCAAAGTACTTTCAGACGTTCCTGGCTTATATTTCGCGGCAGCGTATGATGAAATTCCTGAAGGGACTACACCCTGTATTTGAGCAGAGACGGAACATCCTCCTATCCCAACCCACGCTTTCGACCTTGGAAGAAGCTATAGCCGTCATGACACAGGAAGAAGCTCGACTGAAGTTGATGCCCAACAAGGGCTCCTACCAGGGGGAGGAAGCCGCGGTTGAAAAGTCTGCCCTTGCTGCCTTCAATCAACCTCCATCTGTGGGTGGTGTTTGCCACAATTGTGGTGACTCCGGACATTACATCCGATTTTGTCGAAAACCCTTGCGCAATCAGTCTAATGATCGAGGACGGGGTCGTGGAGGCCGACGTGGTAGTCGAGGGGGATATGCTGGTAGAAGGGGCGGACACAAAGCAAATCTGGCAGAGGAAGGGGGAGAGAATCAACTGGCTGAAATAACCCCGCTTGAGCGGGAGTTCCTTGAGAAGTTGCGAGGTACAATGCTGGGTTCGGCGGACAGTATTGGGGCGTCTTCTACCTCGGGAGATCACATCACTTTGCCCAAACCAGCACTGATAATTCTGCGCGTACTCTTGCATCTGTCCATCAGCCAGGATGGATTATGGACTCTGGGGCATCTCGCCATGTCACAGGATCCCGTGGTGCGTTTCAGGACTATACTCACCTACCATTGCCGGAGAATTCAGACCGCTGATGGTACATCCAGCCCTGTAATGGGTAAAGGCACTGTCGCATGCACCCCTTCCATCACTCTAACCAATGTCTTACATGCTCCGTCTTTTCCTGTCAATCTTCTATCAACTAGTGCCATTATACTTGATCTTAACTGTGCTGTTTCCTTTGACATTCCTACGGTGACTTTTCAGGAGAAAGGGACAGGACGACAACTTGGGACTGACACATGGCATAAGGGGCTGTGGTATTTAGACAGGACTGGATTGGACAACGCATTGGCATCCTTGGTAGCAGACGCACCACCAGAAGCTTCCTGTTGCAGTGTTGAAGCCGACTTGCTACTCCACCAGCGTGTCGGTCATTCCTCTTTTCCAGTTATTAGTCGAATGTATCCGTCCTTATATCAAAGGGCTGATAAAGAGAAGTTATTTTGTGATGCTTGTGAGTTGGGAAAACATACCAGAAGCTCGTATGTGAGCTCGGGGAATAGGAGTTCAGCTGCTTTTGACATGATACATTCGGACGTATGGGGCCCTTGTCCTACAACCGGAATTAACGGCTTTCGATGGTTCGTCACCTTTATTGACTGTTATACCCGCGTGACATGGGTCTACCTTATGAAGAATAAAAGTGACGTCCCTGAGGCCTTTCGGGACTTTCATCGACGGGTGGGAACACAATATGGCGCTAAAATTAAGTGTTTCCGGTCTGACAATGGGACGGAGTATACTAATAAGCGGGTTGCTGAGTATTTTTCTACTCATGGAATACTACATCAAACTTCATGTGCTTATACTCCGGCACAAAATGGTGTGGCTGAACGAAAGAACAGACATCTGCTGGAAGTCACATGGACGATGATGCTGGCTATGAATGTCCCGAAACACTTATGGGGGCAGGCTATATTGACGGCCTCTTATCTCATCAACAGAATGCCATCTCAAGTATTGGACTGAAAGACACCGTTGGAGATGCTTACTGGGGCAACTACATACACTGTTCCACCGAAAGTTTTTGGATGTGTGTGCTTTGTCCAAGATAATAGGCCAGGCGTTGGCAAACTGGATCCTAGGGCAGTTAAATGTGTCTTTGTCGGTTACACGGCGACTCAGAAGGGATATGCTTGTTGGAGTCCAGTCGAGCGGAAGATGTTTGTCAGCATGGACGTTACATTCAGAGAACTCGAACCATACTATGGTTCGGATGGAGGTTCAGTATTTGGTGACACTCCTAACACAGATGGTGTTCGATGTGAAGGGGAGATAATAAGCCCAAATGTGGTCGTCGGATCGGTTCCGTGTCCGGTTGTAGAAAACTGGACGAAAGGGGGAGAGCACAGTGACTCAGATACAGAGAATGAAGAAGAAGATACATATGTTACGCAGGGGGAGCAGCAGACAAGGGAAAAGGAGCTCCAAGTCTACAGAAGGAGACAACAGAAGTCCAGTACTGTGCCTATGTCGTGCCCTGTACCTACTGTACCAAGTCCCTCGTCTACTCCTGCTTCAACTCCTGAAGATGTTGCCCCCGCACTGAATCACTCGGATTCTGATGCGGATCTCTCCGACTCGGATGGTATGATCTCTCCACCACCTATTGCTCCTTTAAGGAGATCTTCTCGCATCAATGCGGGTAAGGCTCCTATTCGTTTTGATGATTACGAACATAACATTGCCAACTTCTTGTCTTATTCTAACATTTCTTCGAATTATCGAGCCTTCATTGCATCGTTAGACTCTACTTAGTTGCCCAAGTGTTGGCAGGAAGCAAAGAAAGATCCAAGGTGGAAAGCTGTAATGATGGAAGAACTTGGGGCACTGGAGAAAAATAAGACATGGGAGCTGGTTCCATTACCCAAAGGGAAGAAAGCTGTGGGATGCAAATGGATGTACACAGTGAAAGAGATGCCAGAAGGAAAAGTAGAGCGGTACAAGGCGAGGTTGGTTGCAAAAGGATTCACACAGTCATATGGAATAGACTATGATGAGACGTTTGCCCCAGTAGCAAAAATGAGCACCGTGAGAACTCTGGTCTCCATTGCAGCGAACTATGGGTGGAAGCTGTACCAGCTGGATGTGAAGAATGCCTTTCTTCATGGGGACCTGCAAGAAGAAGTATACATGGAGCTCCCGCCAGGGTGCTACGCGACGGAATCAAACAGAGGGACGTCGCAAGGAAAGGTGTGTAAACTGAAGAAGTCGCTATACGGGCTCAAGCAATCTCCTCGAGCCTGGTTTGACAGATTCAGAAAGGCTGTTACAGGCATGGGATACCGTCAAACAAATGCAGATCATACGGTCTTCCTCCAGCATGCAAGAGGCCACATCACTATACTTGCTGTATATGTGGATGATATAGTGATCACAGGTGATGATGAAGTCGAGATTACTAAGCTGATGTCAAAACTCGCGAAGGAGTTTGAAGTGAAGGATTTAGGAGTGATGAGGTACTTTCTAGGTATCGAGGTGTGTGAAGGCGAACAAGGAATTGTTCTCTCATAGAGAAAATACACACTAGATTTGCTGAAGGAGACAGGGATGCTGGGATGCAAAGCAGCAGTTACTCCAATTGACCAGAAGTGCAAGTTGGGAGCAGAAGCAGGAGAGCCCGTTGATCGTGAAAGATATCAAAGACTTGTAGGGAGATTGATTTATCTAGGACACACTCGCCCCGATATCTCATTTGCGGTGAGTGTAGTGAGTCCCTACATGCATGATCCAAGAAAGGGTCATATGGAAGCAGTATTTCAGATCTTGAGATATCTGAAAGGAACACCGGGAAAGGGGCTATGGTTAAAGAAGAATGGACGCATAGAAGTTGAGGGATACTGTGATGCAGACTGGGCGAGCTGCATAGACGACAGAAGGTCTACCACGGGATACTGTGTTTTTGTAGGAGGAAATCTGGTCTCATGGAGAAGCAAGAAACAGTCTGTGGTAGCACGGTCGACAGCTGAAGCAGAATACAGAGCAATGGCTCTGGGAGTGTCAGAGTTGCTGTGGGTGAAAGCGTTGCTGACAGAGTTGAAGCTAGACAAGGGAGCACCATTATGTCTTCTGAGCGATAGTCAAGCTGCAATAAGTATAGCTAACAATCCAATTCAGCACGACAGAACGAAGCACATCAAGATTGATCGATTCTTCATCAAGGAGAAGCTGGAACAAAGGATACTGAAGATTGACCATGTCCGCTCAGAAGAACAAGTTGCAGACTGTCTGACAAAGGGTCTTAGTTCATTAAGTCTGTCGAAGCTATGTAACAAGATGGGGATGATCAATATCTATCGCCCATCTTGAGGGGGAGTGTTGAGAGTCAATAAAGGAATTTTAGTCCCACATCGGAATATGTAGTATGTAGAGGAGCTATACTCCCTATAAGTAGTGAAGTAGTCCATCAATAAAATGATCCAATATTATTTTCTACAGAAATCCCTTGTGTTGTGGTGACAGATCTCCGATAGGAAATATTCTGAAAATGCAGCCACTTTTGGAGGGTGCCCTGGGTGAAGCAATACTATATTTGGAAAATAAAATGTAGAAATTATAAGTAAATCTGAATATATGAAAGATATTATTAAAAAATGGAAGTATAACTAGCTATTGATCAGTAACAGCATCCTTATTGTAGTTTTCAGACTAGTACTCATAGAAAGAAGTCCCTGGACTGATTTTAAGAATAGTGGGTATGATGCATGTCTACATTTGTTACGCTCTATGTCACGCCCCAGAACCAGAAAACTGGAGATCGGGGGCGAAACAAAGCCAGCTACGTATATCAAGGTACGTCAGTACCCCAATGTACGATCAAAGCTGTCTAGAAAACAAGTGGGAAGACTCTAGCATGCCACTGACGACTCCTATGGTCGAACAAATCCTATCTCAATCCAACAACAACAAGTATCAAGAGTATATCAAATATGAAAGTAAAGAGGCGTCCCAAAATACTATATCATACATGATCATGAAGCTAGTGAATACAAAATGCTACACTAGCAAGGTACCAATATACATAATCGCTATATCAGTCTAGATCTAATATAATACATCATGTTGACCGAAGTCTGAGAAAGTCTCAAAATAATAGGGCTAACACATGCCCTAACTAACACCACCAAAATGAAATGAAACACGAGCAGCACAAAAAGGGAACCCACTCGCGAGGAGGAACAACCGCAGATCTAAGCAGGCGGCGGGTCATCCAAAGAAAGGTAGGGACAATCCTCGGGCTCCAGCGGTAAATCTGGCCAAACAAAACTAGTGGGGTCAGGCCCCAAATAGCAAGTACCACAAGGAAGCTCGAGGTGCACGACAAAACCCAACAACAACACAATAACATAATGACAGAAGTAAATAAATGCGGATCGAGACTAGTGCGGTACCAATGCACATATCTCAAGAATATAAATGACTGAATGGAAATACTGAACAATATAGCTATGGAACAGAAATAATCCGATGAGCAACAAGGGGTTTAGGAACTACTAGGAATCGGAGCTACAACCCTTAAACCAAACAAGGACCGGGGTTACAGATCTTTTCCCTAGCAGAACTTAGCCTCTGGCCACTCACCGACACAAGAGCATATAAGGTAACACACAATCAAAAGTGCACGGCCAATCATTGCCTACGGCTTTCTATCATTAACTAGCTAGGGTTATCACAATCCTAATTACTAATATGCAAGTTGAGGATTTTCGCAACTACCTGACTGCAGATACCCGGATGTCCAGGGGTACGAGTGGTACATCTATTGCCCAACAAGACTGCTGGCAGATGAAATGTGTCTAGACTTGTAACATGAACAACCATATCATATACTTGTAAAAGAAAACATATAACTGACTGTGCCGCAACCCGGTACGATATGTGACTCGATCGTATATCAATACGCGCAAACTTGGTAGGTCATGGAGCCCTTGCCTAGCAGGGTTGAGCCATGCCTCATGGGGCCCTTGGAGCTCGGGGTTGGTAGTGCGAATTTCCTCCTACAATGATCTACTTGAATTTACTAGTCATTTACCTTATCATATTCATGTCAAGTTCTCAAGTCGTGGACACTCAAGAATTTCCTAAGATGACGTGTGTTATGTACGAGTAATTCGTAAGTTATCACTTACGAACATCCCCGTACTAACATCACGTGATACACGGAACAATACTCACACTCGATTGTCCAGTGCCAAGATGCAATAGATTAACATTTAACAAGCTATATCCACGGTGTCAAGGGAGAACATGTACTCATATCTCGGGTCTAGAAATCAATAAGAAAATCAAGTCATGAGTGCGCTTCTACGAGCCACTAAATCGAGCTAGGCATATACAGTAATCTGGAGTGCACCATGACAGGCCACTAACTATAATCTAGACATAGAACAATACATGAACATAAGCATGTACCATGTATATAGAGTGTACAATCATTTTTAACTATCCAAGGTCATCTAATCATGTTAAGAGTCCATTACAATCGAGAAAATATTAAAAACGGACAAAAACGGACAAAAACAGGAAAAAAACGGACAAAAATAGCCTAACCGGATTATCCGGCGGATTATTGCGGATTTCCGGCGGATTTTCCGAAGTGTCACAGCAAGTTTAGTGGTGTAAGTTCGGATTTTCCGACGGATTTCCCCGGATTTCAGACGGATTTTCCGAACCGTCACAGAAAGTTAATTTTTGAACTCAAAACTTGTTTCGGCCATAAAAACTTCGTTTTAAATCGAAATTCGGACTTTCAAAAGTCAAAATTGAATAGAATTAAATTTCCTACAACATGGAAGTATTAGTTTTCACCAATTAAAACATTTGATAGATCAAAACTTCAAAATACTCGAAAATCATATCTAGAAACTCAGATCTACGCAATATTGTCGATCAAAACTAAAAGTGCTATATACTAAAGATGTTAACAATTTAGAGGAGCATATTATAGAACAATACAACTTTAATTTGTATGGAAAACAAAATTTTAGCATGGTCATGTTACTTTTGAGCAAGATGTACTTGTCTAGGTTTTAGCAACCGAGCCTAATCTTCTACTCCACCACCAAGAGGGGCACGAAACCACACTCTAGGCCTCAAGGCCAAGCTCCCATGCAAATCCTAAGGGGGGAGAAGAGAATATGAAGAAGAGAGAGGGTGGAGAGAATGAAAAGAGAGAAGAGAGAGAAAATGAGAGGGTATATATATAAGAGGTGAATTAATCGTGACCGTTGGATCGTGATCCATGTCAAAATCTAGATCAATCCTAGGCATTGAAAGAAAACCAATTGTCCATTGGATAATAGAATGCATCTACACTATTCACGAAAATATCTAAACACTATTCATCAAAATATCCAAAATACTATTCATGAAAATATCGGAAACACTATTCACGAAAATATCTGAAATCGAAAATATCTAAAATGTAGAAAAATCTGTCCGGGCGACATGCCGTCGGTATACTCCTGTACACCGTCGGTATGCCGGTCAAGAAGAAAATCTATAATTTGGGAAAAAATTTAAAGCATTCCGAAAACCGAGGAAATACGAAATACAATACAAAATACGTATCCGTATATAAATACCGATATTGTGAGACGAGTCTCACAACTCTCCACAACTTAGAAAAATTCCGTCCTCGGAATTTCCTAAAGCCCGTCGAGCAAAATACACATGCTAAAACAATGTAAAATCATTACACATCGAAAGAAAACATCCCGTGTACAAGTAATATTTGAGATACAGAATTTAAATAAATACAGAAAATAATAAATACATACATATATAATACAAGAAAAGGAGGCATATGGAATAATATACCCCTGAGTCAGTTGAGTAGGGATTCGTCCTCGCTTGCCTACGCTGACTCACAAAGTGGACAAGGGTCAAGTTTCGAAGTAAGTCGGTACCAATGACTCAGTCGAACATATGGCTCTAATCCAGGACGCACCTACGTAGTCGAGATATACATGATAGATATCGTGTATCACAAGATACGGAGGAAGATGAGTGGTACGAAAAACTCGCGGTCACTCGCCGAATATATAAAGTCGACCAACGCATTCCGGGTATGAATGGAATACAAGGCCGTCAACGAAACCCAAGAGTAAGATAAACTGAAGGAATGCTCAAAATCTCACCTACAATCTGACTGCCCTCGGCCAACAGCTCCTGCAAGCTCATGTTGAAAGCCTGCCCACGCATCACGAGTACTCGTGTAGTCTGCTGCTGGCTCGGTCCTGCCCGCAGGGCTTGGGCATACTGTGCTGGACGCTGGTGCTGAAACTGCTGGGACTGCGTCGGAAACGGGCGCTGAACATGGGATCGAGCTGACTCTGCTGGTGCCCTCACGATCGCCAATGGCACTAGGACAACTAATGAACCCTCTGGACGCAATAGTGGACAAGACCCAATCATATGGTCAGGCGCACCACACCTGAGACACTGATGATTGGCCCTCCTGCACTGGGCTCTGGTGTGTCCTGGCTTTCCACAATAATCACATCCTGGCTGACCTGACTACCTGGACTGCTGTACTGATGCCACTGTCGGGGCTGATGATACTGTCTGACGAGGAGGTCGATGATCTGGAGTTCTGACTGCTGGAGCTGGAGCTGGAGCTGAGGACTGAATGGTAATGCCCCTCATAGTCGAGTGTGACCTCTTCTGACCTCCGGTTCTATCTGCTATCCTCTGACTGGTCATCTCCAAGGATCTAGCTGCTCTTAGTACTGTATCATAGGTGTCATAAAAATGGCCTACCATGAGCTGTTGAAGCTCCAAGTGCAAGCCTTGCTCAAACCTCTGAGCTCTATCACCATCAGAAGCCACCATGTGCGGTGCAAATCGACTAAGCCTACAGAACTCTGCCGCATACTGATCCACAGTCCTCGTCTGCTGACGAAGGTTGATGAACTGTAGCTGGAGCTGGAACTTGGCTGAGGTGTGGAAGAACTTCTCCTGGTAGCGCTCCCGAAATGTCTTCCAACTAATAGGCCTAGGAAGGCCCATCTCCTGTGCTACCCACCAGTCGCGAGCAATGTCTGTTAACTGTAGCTTCACCACTGCTACCCTATCCTCTGCTGAGGTCCTTGCTGCCTCCAAAATGGCCTCAGTGTCCTGAAGCCAAGAATCAGCTGATACTGCATCTTCGGTGCCGAAGAACTGAGCTGGACGCAGGCGACTAAAGTCGGATGCTGCGTTGTGACCACGACGACCACTCGCCTCCAAAGCTACGGTAACGCCCTGGCAGAGGGTGTTGTTGGTATGGTCCTGGCCCTGCTGCAATTGCTGGTACAACTGAACCACCTGCTGCTGGATCTGAAGCTGATTCTGATGTTGCTGTTGTTGTGCCTCCATCATGCCCCGCATCATCTCGAGTAGGGCACGCTGGTCTACCTGGGCTGGCTGTACTGAAGGGACTGACGGAGCTGGCTGAGCTGACTGAACAGGAACAGATTGAGCTGCCGACGGATGCTGAGATGGTTCGGGATTCTGATTCTGCGGAGGAGGGGTCTGATCATGACCTTCCATCTGAGCTGCCTGAGACGGCGGAGCTACTGAACCTTCGAAAGAAGAAGTAGGCGGTGTGTCCCTAAAAGATAAGGACACGAGGTATCAATAATGGACAGGAATAGAACAAGGATATGTCAATCATGTTTACAGTTCAAGGAAAACGAGAATGTGATAAGCAAAGGGAGATCAAATGAAGACAAATATAGGATTGAGATTCTAACAAGATGAATCCCCCACAAGTCTGAAGACAGACCTGCATGGGCCACCAAAAAACCATGTCACGTCCCAGAACCAGAAAACTGGAGATCGGGGGCGAAACAAAGCCAGCTACGTATATCAAGGTACGCCAGTACCCCAATGTACGATCAAAGCTGTCTAGAAGACAAGTGGGAAGACTCTAGCATGCCACTGACGACTCCTATGGTCGAACAAATTCTATCTCAATCCAACAACAACAAGTATCAAGAGTATATCAAATATGAAAGTAAAGAGGCGTCCCAAAATACTATATCATACATGATCATGAAGCTAGTGAATACAAAATGCTACACTAGCAAGGTACCAATATACATGATCGCTATATCAGTCTAGATCTAATATAATACATCATGTTGACCGAAGTCTGAGAAAGTCTCAAAATAATAGGGCTAACACATGCCCTAGCTAACACCACCAAAATGAAATGAAACACGAGCGGCACAAAAAGGGAACCCACTCGCGAGGAGGAACAACCGCAGATCTAAGCAGGCGGCGGGTCATCCAGAGAAAGATAGGGAGAATCCTCGGGCTCCAGCGGTAAATCTGGCCAAACAAAACCAGTGGGGTCAGGCCCCAAATAGCAAGTACCACAAGGAAGCTCGAGGTGCACGACAAAACCCAACAACAACACAATAACATAATGACAGAAGTAAATAAATGCGGATCGAGACTAGTGCGGTACCAATGCACATATCTCAAGAATATAAATGACTGAATGGAAATACTGAACAATATAGCTATGGAACAGAAATAATCCGATGAGCAACAAGGGGTTTAGGAACTACTAGGAATCGGAGCTACAACCCTTAAACCAAACAAGGACCGGGGTTACAGATCTTTTCCCTAGCATAACTTAGCCTCTGGCCACCCACCGACACAAGAGCATATAAGGTAACACACAATCAAAAGTGCACGGCCAATCATTGCCTACGGCTTTCTATCATTAACTAGCTAGGGTTATCACAATCCTAATTACTAATATGCAAGTTGAGAATTTTCGCAACTACCTGACTGCAGATACCCGGATGTCCAGGGGTACGAGTGGTACATCTATTGCCCAACAAGACTGCTGGCAGATGAAACGTGTCTAGACTTGTAACATGAACAACCATATCATATACTTGTAAAAGAAAACATATAATTGACTGTGCTGCAACCCGGCACGACATGTGACTCGATCGTATATCAATACGCGCAAACTTGGTAGGTCATGGAGCCCTTGCCTAGCAGGGTTGAGCCATGCCTCATGGGGCCCTTGGAGCTCGGGGTTGGTAGTGCGAATTTCCTCCTACAATGATCTACTTGAATTTACTAGTCATTTACCTTATCATATTCATGTCAAGTTCTCAAGTCGTGGACACACAAGAATTTCCTAAGATGACGTGTGTTATGTACGGGTAATTCGTAAGTTATCACTTACGAACATCCCCGTACTAACATCACGTGATACACGGAACAATATTCACACTCGATTGTCCAGTGCCAAGATGCAATAGATTAACATTTAACAAGCTATATCCACGGTGTCAAGGTAGAACATGTACTCATATCTCGGGTCTAGAAATCAATAAGAAAATCAAGTCATAAGTGCGCTTCTACGAGCCACTAAATCGAGCTAGGCATATACAGTAATCTGGAGTGCACCATGACAGGCCACTAACTATAATCTGGACATAGAACAATATATGAACATAAGCATGTACCATGTATATAGAGTGTACAATCATTCTTTAACTATCCAAGGTCATCTAATCATGTTAAGAGTCCATTACAATCGAGAAAATATTAAAAACGGACAAAAACGGGCAAAAACGGACAAAAACAGGCAAAACAGACAAAAATAGCCTAACCGGATTATCCGGCGGATTATTGCGGATTTCCGGCGGATTTTCCGAAGTGTCACAGCAAGTTTAGTGGTGTAAGTTTGGATTTTCCGACGGATTTCCGCGGATTTCCGACGAATTTTCCGAACCGTCACAGAAAGTTGATTTTTGAACTCAAAACTTGTTTCGGCCATAAAAACTTCGTATTAAATCGAAATTCGGACTTTCAAAAGTCCAAATTGAATAGAATTGAATTTTCTACAACATGGAAGTATTAGTTTTCACCAATTAAAACATTTGATAGATCAAAACTTCAAAATACTCGAAAATCATATCTAGAAACTCAGATCTACGCAATATTGTCGATCAAAACCAAAAGTGCTATATACTAAAGATGTTAACAATTTAGAGGAGCATATTATAGAACAATAAAACTTTAATATTTATGGAAAACAAAATTTTAGCATGGTCATGTTACTTTTGAGCAAGATGTACTTGCCTAGGTTTTAGCAACCGAGCCTAATCTTCTACTCCACCACCAAGAGGGGCACGAAACCACACTCTAGGCCTGAAGGCCAAGCTCCTATGCAAACCCCAAGGGGAGAGAAGAGAATATGAATGCAGAGAGAGGGTGGAGAGAATGAAAAGAGAGAAGAGAGAAAATAAGAGGGTATATATATAAGAGGTGAATTAATCGTGACCGTTGGATCGTGATCTATGTCAAAATCTAGATCAATCCTAGGCATTGAAAGAAAACTAATTGTCCATTGGATAATAGAATGCATCTACACTATTCACGAAAATATCTAAACACTATTCATCAAAATATCCAAAACAATATTCATGAAAATATCGGAAACACTATTCACGAAAATATCTGAAATCGAAAATATCTAAAATGTGGAAAAATCTGTCCGGGCGACATGCCGTCGGTATACTCCTGTACACCGTCGGTATGCCGGTCAAGAAGAAAATCTATAATTTGGGAAAAAATTTAAAGCATTCCGAAAACCGAGGAAATACGAAATACAATACAAAATATGTATCCGTATATA
Organism: Iris pallida; assembly: GCA_029216955.1. NCBI lineage: Eukaryota > Viridiplantae > Streptophyta > Magnoliopsida > Asparagales > Iridaceae > Iris > Iris pallida. Next base: position 252,726 of record JANAVB010002860.1, read on the forward strand.
AATACCGATACTGTGAGACGAGTCTCACAACTCTCCACAACTTAGAAAAATTCCGTCCTCGGAATTTCCTAAAGCCAGTCGAGCAAAATACACATGCTAAAACAATGTAAAATCATAACACATCGAAAGAAAACATCCCGTGTATAAGTAATATTTGAGATACAGAATTTAAATAAATACAGAAAAAAATAAATACATACATATATAATACAAGAAAAGGAGGCATATGGAATAATATACCCCTGAGTCAGTTGAGTAGGGATTCGTCCTCGCTTGCCTACGCTGACTCACAAAGTGGACAATGGTCAAGTTTCGAAGTAAGTCGGTACCAATGACTCAGTCGAACATATGGCTCTAATCCATGACGCACCTACGTAGTCGAGATATACATGATAGATATCGTGTATCACAAGATACGGAGGAAGATGAGTGGTACGAGAAACTCGCGTTCACTCGCCGAATATATAAAGTCGACCAACGCATTCCGGGTATGAATGGAATACAAGGCCGTCAACGAAACCCAAGAGTAAGATAAACTGAAGGAATGCTCAAAATCTCACCTACAATCTGACCGCCCTCGGCCAACAGCTCATGTTGAAAGCCTGCCCACGCATCACGAGTACTCGTGTAGTCTGCTGCTGGCTCGGTCCTGCCCGCAGGGCTTGGGCATACTGTGCTGGACGCTGGTGCTGAAACTGCTGGGACTGCGTCGGAAACGGGCGCTGAACATGGGATCGAGCTGACTCTGCTGGTGCCCTCTCGATCGCCAATGGCACTGGGACAACTAATGAACCCTCTGGACGCAATAGTGGACAAGACCCAATCATATGGTCAGACGCACCACACCTGCGACACTGATGATTGGCCCTCCTGCACTGGGCTCTGGTGTGTCCTGGCTTTCCACAATAATCACATCCTGGCTGACCTGACTGCCTGGACTGCTGTACTGATGCCACTGTCGGGGCTGATGATACTGTCTGACAAGGAGGTCGATGGTCTGGAGTTCTGACTGCTGGAGCTGGAGCTGAGGACTGAATGGTAATGCCCCTCATAGTCGAGTGTGACCTCTTCTAACCTCCGGTTCTATCTGCTATCCTCTGACTGGTCATCTCCAAGGATCTAGCTGCTCTTAGTACTGTATCATAGGTGTCATAAAAATGGCCTACCATGAGCTGTTGAAGCTCCAAGTGCAAGCCTTGCTCAAACCTCTGAGCTCTATCACCATCAGAAGCCACCATGTGCGGTGCAAATCGACTAAGCCTACAGAACTCTGCCACATACTGATCCACAGTCCTCGTCTGCTGATGAAGGTTGATGAACTATAGCTGGAGCTGGAACTTAGCTGAGGTGTGGAAGAACTTCTCCTGGTAGCGCTCCCGAAATGTCTTCCAACTAATAGGCCTAGGAAGGCCCATCTCCTGTGCTACCCACCAGTCGCGGGCAATGTCTGTTAACTGTAGCTTCACCACTGCTACCCTATCCTCTGCTGGAGTCCTTGCTGCCACCAAAATGGCCTCAGTGTCCTGAAGCCAAGAATCAGCTGATACTGCATCTTCGGTGCCGAAGAACTGAGCTGGACGCAGGCGACTAAAGTCGGATGCTGCGTTGTGACCACGACGACCACTCGCCTCCAAAGCTACGGTAACGCCCTGGCAGAGGGTGTTGTTGGTATGGTCCTGGCCCTGCTGCAATTGCTGGTACAACTGAACCACCTGCTGCTGGATCTGAAGCTGATTCTGATGTTGCTGTTGTTGTGCCTCCTTCATGCCCCGCATCATCTCGAGTAGGGCACGCTGGTCTACCTGGGCTGGCTGTACTGAAGGGACTGACGGAGCTGGCTGAGCTGACTGAACAGGAACAGACTGAGCTGCCGACGGATGCTGAGATGGTTCGGGATTCTGATTCTGCGGAGGAGGGGTCTGATCATGACCTTCCATCTGAGCTGCCTGAGACGGCGGAGCTACTGAACCTTCGAAAGAAGAAGTAGGCGGTGTGTCCCTGAAAGATAAGGACACGAGGTATCAATAATGGACAGGAATAGAACAAGGATATGTCAATCATGTTTACAGTTCAAGGAAAACGAGAATGTGATAAGCAAAGGGAGATCAAATGAAGACAAATATAGGATTGAGATTCTAACAAGATGAATCCCCCACAAGTCTGAAGACAGACCTGCATGGGCCACCAAAATACCATGTCACGTCCCAGAACCAGAAAACTGGAGATCGGGGGCGAAACAAAGCCAGCTACGTATATCAAGGTACGCCAGTACCCCAATGTACGATCAAAGCTGTCTAGAAGACAAGTGGGAAGACTCTAGCATGCCACTGACGACTCCTATGGTCGAACAAATTCTATCTCAATCCAACAACAAGTATCAAGAGTATATCAAATATGAAAGTAAAGAGGCGTCCCAAAATACTATATCATACATGATCATGAAGCTAGTGAATACAAAATGCTACACTAGCAAGGTACCAATATACATGATCGCTATATCAGTCTAGATCTAATATAATACATCATATTGACCGAAGTCTGAGAAAGTCTCAAAATAATAGGGCTAACACATGCCCTAGCTAACACCACCAAAATGAAATGAAACACGAGCGGCACAAAAAGGGAACCCACTCGCGAGGAGGAACAACCGCAGATCTAAGCAGGCGGCGGGTCATCCAGAGAAAGATAGGGAGAATCCTCGGGCTCCAGCGGTAAATCTGGCCAAACAAAACCAGTGGGGTCAGGCCCCAAATAGCAAGTACCACAAGGAAGCTCGAGGTGCACGACAAAACCCAACAACAACACAATAAAATAATGACAGAAGTAAATAAATGCGGATCGAGACTAGTGCGGTACCAATGCACATATCTCAAGAATATAAATGACTGAATGGAAATACTGAACAATATAGCTATGGAACAGAAATAATCCGATGAGCAACAAGGGGTTTAGGAACTACTAGGAATCGGAGCTACAACCCTTAAACCAAACAAGGACCGGGGTTACAGATCTTTTCCCTAGCATAACTTAGCCTCTGGCCACCCACCGACACAAGAGCATATAAGGTAACACACAATCAAAAGTGTACGGCCAATCTTTGCCTACGGCTTTCTATCATTAACTAGCTAGGGTTATCACAATCCTAATTACTAATATGCAAGTTGAGGATTTTCGCAACTACCTGACTGCAGATACCCGGATGTCCAGGGGTACGAGTGGTACATCTATTGCCCAACAAGACTGCTGGCAGATGAAACGTGTCTAGACTTGTAACATGAACAACCATATCATATACTAGTAAAAGAAAACATATAACTGACTGTGCCGCAACCCGGCACGACATGTGACTCGATCGTATATCAATACGCGCAAACTTGGTAGGTCATGGAGCCCTTGCCTAGCAGGGTTGAGCCATGCCTCATGGGGCCCTTGGAGCTCGGGGTTGGTAGTGCGAATTTTCTCCTACAATGATCTACTTGAATTTACTAGTCATTTACCTTATCATATTCATGTCAAGTTCTCAAGTCGTGGACACTCAAGAATTTCCTAAGATGACGTGTGTTATGTACGAGTAATTCGTAAGTTATCACTTACGAACATCCCCGTACTAACATCACGTGATACACGGAACAATACTCACACTCGATTGTCCAGTGCCAAGATGCAATAGATTAACATTTAACAAGCTATATCCATGGTGTCAAGGGAGAACATGTACTCATATCTCGGGTCTAGAAATCAATAAGAAAATCAAGTCATAAGTGCGCTTCTACGAGCCACTAAATCGAGCTAGGCATATACAGTAATCTTGAGTGCACCATGACAGGCCACTAACTATAATCTGGACATAGAACAATACATGAACATAAGCATGTACCATGTATATAGAGTGTACAATCATTCTTTAACTATCCAAGATCATCTAATCATGTTAAGAGTCCATTACAATCGAGAAAATATTAAAAACGGACAAAAACGGGCAAAAAACGGACAAAAACAGGCAAAAACAGACAAAAATAGCCTAACCGGATTATCCGGCGGATTATTGCGGATTTTCGGCGGATTTTCCGAAGTGTCACAGCAAGTTTAGTGGTGTAAGTTCGGATTTTCCGACGGATTTCCGCAGATTTCCGACGGATTTTTCGAACCGTCACAGAAAGTTGATTTTTGAACTCAAAACTTGTTTCGGCCATAAAAACTTCGTTTTAAATCGAAATTTGGACTTTCAAAAGTCCAAATTGAATAGAATTGAATTTCCTACAACATGGAAGTAATAGTTTTCACCAATTAAAACATTTGATAGATCAAAACTTCAAAATACTTGAAAATCATATCTAGAAACTCAGATCTACGCAATATTGTCGATCAAAACCAAAAGTGCTATATACTAAAGATGTTAACAATTTAGAGGAGCATATTATAGAACAATAAAACTTTAATATTTATGGAAAACAAAATTTTAGCATGGTCATGTTACTTTTGAGCAAGATGTACTTGCCTAGGTTTTAGCAACCGAGCCTAATCTTCTACTCCACCACCAAGAGGGGCACGAAACCACACTCTAGGCCTCAAGGCCAAGCTCCCATGCAAACCCCAAGGGGAGAGAAGAGAATATTAATGAAGAGAGAGGGTGGAGAGAATGAAAAGAGAGAAGAGAGAGAAAATGAGAGGGTATATATATAAGAGGTGAATTAATCGTGACCGTTGGATCGTGATCCATGTCAAAATCTAGATCAATCCTAGCCATTGAAAGAAAACCAATTGTCCATTGGATAATAGAATGCATCTACACTATTCACGAAAATATCTAAACACTATTCATCAAAATATCCAAAACACTATTCATGAAAATATCGGAAACACTATTCACGAAAATATATGAAATCGAAAATATCTAAAATGTGAAAAATCTGTCCGGGCGACATGCCGTCGGTATACTCCGGTACACCGTCGGTATGCCGATCAAGAAGAAAATCTATAATTTGGGAATTTTTTTAACGCATTCCAAAAACTGAGAAAATACGAAATACAATACAAAATACGTATCCGTATATAAATACCGATACTGTGAGACGAGTCTCACACTCTAGTCCATGGGTCCATCAGGGCAGGAACCATGCATGGTTTTCTGAGCTACCTAGTTGATTTTGGGTTTCGGTGGGGTGAGACTGAGCCAGTTGTTCGGACTGCGTCTGGTCTTTGAGTGGAGGAGATTGTGAAATCCAAAGATTTAGTCCCATATATGAAAAGAGGCGAGAGCTTGATTGGTTTATGTTTGAGTATTCAAGTCTTCCGTAGATCCATAGTAACCATTTTATCTAGTGGGCCAAGTGATGCATATAGTATAATATGTTCTTCGATTGCGTATTTTGACATATATATTATGTACAAATATAATACATGATGCATATTTTGCAATATCATCCGATACCGATACGATACGATTTCTCACGTCCCAATCCGATATTGACCGATACCGATGTTGGGGATATCAATTTCAAACTACTAAGAAACAACATAAAATATTTAAAATTATGCTCAAGGGGGGTTTGGCATGCGATCTTTTTTTATGCCGGACAAATTTATGGTGGGAAACCTATTCCCATGTTTAGTTTAGCTTATACAAATTTATTTATGGGAATTGCGAATATCCGGGTAAACCATTTGTCCAAAAATCATGGAAATCCTATCACTTACAAATAGGTGAGTATTTTTTTTTGTCCGGGTAAAATTGTTATTTTTTTGTTTTTCCTGTACTTTTTTTAATTTTTTTCTTTTTCTACTTTTTTATTTCATTTTTTAAAAATAAATCTTTTTTTTATACTTTTGGTAAAGTTTTCTTTTCCTCTTTTCCTTGGCTTTTGATCTTTTTCATTTATTTTAAAGATTGTTTTTTGGTTTTTCTTATCTTTTTTGGTTCTTTTCATGTCTTGTAAATTATGTTTTGTTTTTAAATTTTGTTGATGTTTTGTTTCTCTATACTTCTTTTAAATTTTTTCCTCGCTTTTTTTTTTCTATTTTTTTTTCATTTTTTATTTTTTTTCTTTTAAAAGAAAACCATTTTTGGTCTTTTTCCTTCTTTTTTCGATTTAAAAAACTCATTTTTCTATTATTTTTTTGCCTTTTTGTTCTTTCTTGTTTTTTGTTCTTTCTTTTTTTTGTTGTTTTAAAAGTTTTTTGGGAATACTTGGAAAACATTTTATGTTTTTAATTTTTTTTGTTCTTTTTTTTGTTTTAAAAAGTCATCTTTTTTGTTTTTCCCTTTTCTTCCTTTTTTTTTCGTTTTAATCATTTATTTTTGGTTCGGTCCATTTCACGTCATGGTGAGTTTGGGTTATCTTTAGTATAGCTTGAGTCGTAAATTTATAAGTAAAAAAAAACTATGGTGACCAACTAAGTTATAAAAATTCGCGAACAAAGAATAACAACTATTAAATATATTTAATAATCAGTAAAATTGTTATATTTTTTATATGAACTATATATTCCTTGGAATATTTATATATTCACCAAACATGAATATAATATTTCAGGAAATTTAACTCCTTGAATTTAATTCCTGGGATATAGATTTTGTTGGGGCAAAACGTAAATAAATCCAAGAAAACGGAGAACGCCTCAGAGAAAATTCACAACCGTAAATAGATCAAGATGCCTACTTCCTAAGACGAGGGTAATTCAGTTCCCCTATGAAGAATAAAAGGAATTACAATCACTATCTCAACGCTTCTCTCCTTACCACAGAGATAAAGAAGACAAAACTCTCTCAAACTTTTGTGTTGAACTTATTCAACAACTTTAGCTCTCTCGTGTTGAGCTTATTCAACAATTTTTATTAAACACAATGAGATATCTTAAGGAAAACCTTTAAATCCTGTCATGGCCCGGTCCCAATATACTTGGTCCGGTTGGATCATGTCCAGCCTGCACCGTTGTGAGACGGCAGTAGTAAGCTATATTAAGCGGTAGTATACAAGCAGATAATTCTAAAATGCGAGAATAAGAAAAATATTTATTTGAGTTTGAAATTAAAGCTAAATGTCTAGATGAAACAAACACACAAGCAAATGAAGCATGTTAGTTATTACAATTGTTCCATATTACAACTGGGAAAAAATAGGAAAAACTAAGCAACAGACACAACTAGTAGTCCTGGGCTCCCTGGTCAGGTTCAGCTACCTCTTAGGACCTCGGGTCGGGTCCACAGTAGGAACTAAATGTGAGCTCCTCGTCTTCGCAATCACCTAAAATATTGGTCTCCAGTCAGGAGGATAGCAAGAACATATATCCACATCCAGCATTCTAAATAATAATAAATGATGCAAGGGTAGTTTAAAAGCATTATTATATTTTTCTAGATAATAATAAAGACGACAGCAGGACAATAAAATCTCAAGAACTACAATGATGCAATCTACAATAATTCAATAGTGATTTGAGCGTATAGCAAATCTGTGACCGGCTAGTAGATTCAATGTGTATACTAACATTTTGGCTAAATGCTAATATACGATACGGCTCAACCCCCTGTGCAATAGGGGTTAGCGCGAGAGAGACAATATTAGTAACAATGGCTTTGGCCACAGATGCTATACTACTCTCCCAATCCCCGAGTCAATGAGTCAATCAAGCAATCAATTTGGGATCCGAGAGGAAGTCCGTGTGAATCGTTGTCGATACAATATATATATAGTCCTATTGATTCACTACATTTAATTATTAAATAAAACACAAATATGAATAGTATGAAACTTGCCTTGATGTTCCTGGTGTTGTAGGTAACGACATAAAAGTATTTGCGATAAAGTCCGGGACCTGAACCTATATTAATTTAATACTCCGTTTTAGAAATCATTTCCAGGTTTTAACTAATAACGCCAATAATTGTAATAACAATCGTTTAATTATAAAACATTTTTAGAGAAATAAAACTATAATTATTTAATATTTAAACCACGTATAATAATATTTGGTAAAAACAATTTTCTAATAAAGCTTATTATTTTATAAATAATGTGGAAAAACTATATTATATTTATTAGTAAAAGATAACGGTTTTTCGTAAACTAATATTATAATTAGGAATACTTATATAAAATACTTGAAAATACTTTGAAATTAAATAGTATTTTTACACAAACTAAACAAAATATTTTAATAGATATTTTTTAAAAATAATAAAAAAACCATTTTAATAGTAAAATATTACAAGAATCATTTGTAGGACCGATTGTAGGAACGAGTTGTAAAGCGCAATACTCTAGAGGGGGGGTGAATAGAGTAGGCAGCAAAAATTAACTATTTAAAAAATGTTAGTAACAAGATCACAGATATGTAAATGAAAAAGTAAAGAGTAGAGAGCAAACGCAAACACAAGAATGTATACTGGTTTCCCTCTTGTGAGGACTAGTCCAGTCGGAAGAACTCTAGCTTCCAGTTGAATCCACTATGGAAAATCACCACAAGTTTTCATCCGAAGTTCTTGCAACTTCTACAATGCGAGCTTTGATCCGAAGTACTCGACCAATTTCAATTGTGAAGTGTGTAACTTCAATCAAGCCTCTGATTACAATCACTCTGAAACTTCTAGACTGTACCGTACTGGCAAATCGACTAGAGGATTGTAACTGGCTTAGGATTTGAAAAATAATAGCTCAGAACACTTTGGAAGAAGTAGTAGGCTTATAGAGAAAAGATATGAAAGTGAATGAGTGTATGAGTGAATTGAAATGATCGAAATCCTTCTCTATTTATAGTTTTTTCAAAGGCAGAATTCTGACAGAATTCGGACAGAATTCGGACAGAACTCTATGAGAAAATCTCGTTGGGATCCGTAACTGCAGGAAGACCAAATTCAAAAAGCAACGTTCACTAACCGAACTCTGGCCGAATTCGGGCCGAGTTCTGCTAGGGTTCTGTTAGGATTTTTGCAAATTAGTTTTTGGGCTTTTTGAAAAGTCAAACAGTTAGGAAGTAGTTTGGGCTTTTGTAAGTGGGCTTGTTTTCAAAATGAAAGGGTATTTTGAAAACGTTTCTTGGTAGCCTATTTGCCAGTACGATGCAGTGTATATTGTATTCCTAGACTCAATAAATATGAAAAATTACATTGAAGAAATAGGAAAACCAAGAGCCCTTTGATGACGCCTTTCTTCAAATATTTGAGCAGACTTGAAGACGCCTTTTTTCTTGACGGCAATCGTCTAAAGATAAACAGATATGGAAATCTGAATACCTTTCTGGGGCTTCGCCCCCAAACCCCTAACGGGGGGCGCTGCCCCCTCGACCCCTGTCCGCTGACCGGGCAGCGGAACCCCCGATGCGAGGCCCCGGATAGGTCGTTAGGCGGTTCAGAGAATCTTCTTGTGTAACGTCGTCTTTGGCCCATCAATAATTCTCTATTGCATATGTCCTGGTTTGACAAAGCTTGATCATGCTTACTGCATGTCTATAAGAACATGTTAGACAAAACAGAATAATATGATACAAGCATAGCAATATGATATAGAACATTTAGGACAATGCTAAGTAGCAACATGATAGTGATTACATGAATATTAGTGACGTCATTATGTTAAACTTAATTGATTAGCCATATTCAAAAACATGATATAATCATTGGGCTAACATCATTTATGTAGAAATAACTAATATTTTTAGAAATATAATTATGGTGGTAATTAACTACTAATAAAATATTAACTTTTAATATTAGTAACGTGAAAATTGCTATTTCAATTAAATAAATAATAAAAATTAGGTTTTTATTTTATAACTGGAATTGATATTTTTGTTAGGTATGATCTACACAAAAATACTCTTTTTGATAACAAAATCAATTTTGGAAGATAATTAATATTTTATCCAAAATAGTAAATAAATGGTTTCTGCTTAAAAATACTATTCCCTATATTAAAAATAGGCTTTTGATATGAAACTAATTTTGAAATTACTCTATATTTACGTAAAAATATCAGCAATATAATTAATGATATTCTTAAATCTAAAATACTGCGATTAATACGATAATCGTAATTAAACGCTAAATCTAGTAACTTGCTAATTAATATCATACTATATATATATATATATATATATATATATATATATATATATATATATATTACGGCATAATTATTCTTATTAATAATAATCTAAACGTAATATTAATTAATAACACGAATTCTATTACAAAACATATGGTCGAAATTATGAAACTAACTATCCCGGAATTGACATAGCTTTATTCTGTCAATTCCGGTCGGAACAGAAATGGTTTTTTTCATTCTGTAAAATACACAGAAGGGTTCTGGGCTTACCGGAAGGCTGATAATGGAGTACCGAGGGGAGGCCTCGGACTCGGAACGCACGCAGAATGCACATGTACGTGGGGAGGTCGCACGGAATGCTTGGGACGGCGGGAGTTGCGCGCACAGGGCACGCAGGACACGCGCACGGGGCGTGGGAATGCGCTGGAACGACGCTGATGCAAGCCGGGGAAACGGCGGACGGAATACGGGCGCGACTGGGAAGTGACGTGCGCGGGCTGCCTTGCGGGCGGGGGGAGCGGCGCACAGGCGCTGTCGCACGGGCGCGCGCGGGCTGACGGGCTGCTGGTCGGCGGGGACGGCCGTGCGGGCAGTCGGGTACGGCCGGAGACGACGGAAATACCTCGATTGGGGTGTTGACGCGACCGGGGCGTCGTGGGGAGCGTCAGAATGAGATCGGTTTCGGAAATGGAGAAGTGTGGAGGGAGTAATGATTAGTTTGGGAAGATGGTGAGGCTCGGTGGATTTGTTGTGAAGAAGAAGAGTTTCTGTGAGAGATTACGTGAGGGAGAAATAGATGGAGAGATAAGGGGGAAAAGAAAAGGTCAGGAGAGAAATTGGGAAGAGTTGGGAACGTGGGTCCGTTGAGTGGTTTTACAGATCCCTTTATATAGCATGTCTTGTGTCCATATATGGAAATCCAAATCCAATCTTATGTCCATATCCATATATGTGGAAATCTAATCTTATGTAGGCTGACCGTATATTATAAATCCATATTGGGTAATATCTCATATATATAGAGAACCAATATATGGAAATCCAATCAAATATATGGTCAAAGTCAACAAGGGTCATGGACATTTTTTTGAACATTTTTTTTCTTCTCCACCTCGGTAAGATTTTGTCACAAATTGAGCCGACACACTTCTCAATATCACAGCTTCACCAAATCAACCATCGTTAATCCACCCCTAAGGCCTCTCAAGCAATACTTCTCCACCTAACTCTGGAGAAACTATTTTTTCTAACTATATAGTTTTCCGCAAACCAAACCCCTCCTAAATGTGTGTGTGTATACACACACACCTCCTAAATGTGTGTGTATATATATATATATAATATATATATATATATATATATATTTTTTAAATAATTATTTGTTTTCCGATATCAAAATATGGGATCTGAAGCTGTCGATACTACCGATATCGCCGATCTTGATACTCATTGGAAGGGTCTGATACCGATTCCAATACCGATACACAAACCTTGATACGGTGTCATCATAACTGATGATTCATAAGCGGATCATTTTTCTCTCACAATGATGGTAGATCTGTTTCACCCTATCAGCTTGTAACATTAGCTACTTTCTCTCCTCTATTGCCACTGAAGAGTTCCCTTGCAATAACTTGGTTGCTCGACACAGTTTTATATGAGATTATGATTTCCGATCTCTTTGTTCCATGAGCTACTAATACCCGTCAAATTGGATTTTTGTTTCAGGCTTTGGCTATGGTATACCAGGCATATCCTCTCAACGACGGTCGCAGCTGATGTCACATATGCTTCCAGACGACCCCATTCTGCGATGTCCTCGAGCAACTCTCTGATCCAGGTCATTCCAAAAAAAAAATCTTATATTTCTGGGCACAACTTTATGTTTTTGTTTTCTATTACATGAAAGAAAATCGATGACACTTCTGTTTTCCTTGTTCAGGAGTGCGGCGAACTGTTGCCGTTCATCCGATATCTCGACAGGTCGAAGGAATAATATCACTGAGGGATGTTGCTAAATTTATTCTTGGCTGATGATGTTTCTGTGTAATTCCTTTCAGCCTCTATTGTATTTTTTCTAGGGAAAATGAGTTACAGGTCCCTTGTTAAGTGTACCACAATAATTTTTATTTGTGGTCGTACTTATTTTGAAGTTATTGAGAAACCCATGCCAAAATCAGACTGACAATCCGGTCGAGAAGCTTCATCAGAGTTGAAAAGTTAAAGAGGGGTCGAGACAACCACGGAAAGTTACTAGACCTGCACGAGATTTCCTTGTTTGCCAACATTGATCCTAAATAACATAAAATGTTTTTCTCTGGCTATTTACTCATTTCATTATGTAGCTCTGGTATCTGGTAATTTTCAAGCTTAATTTTGCGCTATAATGTTGAACTGGCAACCGCCTGCGGGAATACTGGTGGGTAACGGTGTGAAGCCTGAGATTACTTGGCATTGAATCACACCAAAAATAGTAAGTTTATCAGTTCTTGATAAAAGTTTAAGAAACCAAAAGGACTAGTTCATGTTCAGCATAACATCATAATTATACAGGTCTGATCCATAACGACAAGTACATGCAAAATACCATAACATCATAATATTCAGCATAACGTGCAGAAAACTATCCATCTAACTGGAGAAATATATGTGAGAAAACAACAGTTCCAGAAACTTTAAAGGGCGAAGGAATAATAAGTTGTGTGAGTACATATCATCATGCAACAGTACATGCACAACTAAAATATGTACACAAAATTGCACATGTTATGAATATGGAAGAGAAAGAGAGATTGTAGTCGAATCAATCATCTATGACTTTTCTCATAGAGAATATGATAGAAGTGGTTAAAGATAGAGATAAGGACACCCACATTTGGTCTTATCCATAAATCAT